>OV277352.1:15905000-16284321 GCA_922984085.1 Sicus ferrugineus | reverse complement strand
AAAAACGCGCGTTTTCAGTGCCTTTTTTCGTAACTTTAGAAAAATATTGTGGCCAAGTGGCATATATCGCTGGAAAGGTGCTGCCATTAGCTTTCCAAAATGGTAAGTTTCATCAACGCACTCGGACCATGGAGTGATCAGTGGCCACTTCATCATGCCGGTGTAGGCTAACTAAAAATGCGCGTTTTCAGTGCCTGTTTTCGTAACTTTAGAAAAATATTCTGGCCAAGTGGCATATATCGCTGGAAAGGTGCTGCCATTAGCTTTCCAAAATGGTAAGTTTCATCAACGCACTCGGACCATGGAGTGATCAGTGGCCACTGTAGTCTAACTAAAATAAACATCATGCCAGTGTAGGCTAACTAAAAGCGCGCGTTTTCAGTGCCTTTTTTCGTAACTTTAGAAAAATAATCTGGCCAAGTGGCATATATCGCTGGAAAGGTGCTGCCATTAGCTTTCCAAAATGGTAAGTTTCATCAACGCACTCGGACCATGGAGTGATCAGTGGCCACTTCATCATGCCAGTGTAGGCTAACTAAAAGCGCGCGTTTTCAGTGCCTTTTTTCGTAACTTTAGAAAAATATTCTGGCCAAGTGGCATATATCGCTGGAAAGGTGCTGCCATTAGCTTTCCAAAATGGTAAGTTTCATCAACGCACTCGGACCATGGAGTGATCAGTGGCCACTTCATCATGCCAGTGTAGGCTAACTAAAAGCGCGCGTTTTCAGTGCCTTTTTTCGTAACTTTAGAAAAATATTCTGGCCAAGTGGCATATATCGCTGGAAAGGTGCTGCCATTAGCTTTCCAAAATGGTAAGTTTCATCAACGCACTCGGACCATGGAGTGATCAGTGGCCACTTCATCATGCCGGTGTAGGCTAACTAAAAATGCGCGTTTTCAGTGCCTGTTTTCGTAACTTTAGAAAAATATTCTGGCCAAGTGGCATATATCGCTGGAAAGGTGCTGCCATTAGCTTTCCAAAATGGTAAGTTTCATCAACGCACTCCGACCATGGAGTGGGCAGTGGCCACTGTAGTCTAACTAAAATAAACATCATGCCAGTGTAGGCTAACTAAAAGCGCGCGTTTTCAGTGCCTTTTTTCGTAACTTTAGAAAAATATTCTGGCCAAGTGGCATATATCGCTGGAAAGGTGCTGCCATTAGCTTTCCAAAATGGTAAGTTTCATCAACGCACTCGGACCATGGAGTGATCAGTGGCCACTTCATCATGCCGGTGTAGGCTAACTAAAAATGCGCGTTTTCAGTGCCTGTTTTCGTAACTTTAGAAAAATATTCTGGCCAAGTGGCATATATCGCTGGAAAGGTGCTGCCATTAGCTTTCCAAAATGGTAAGTTTCATCAACGCACTCCGACCATGGAGTGGGCAGTGGCCACTGTAGTCTAACTAAAATAAACATCATGCCAGTGTAGGCTAACTAAAAGCGCGCGTTTTCAGTGCCTTTTTTCGTAACTTTAGAAAAATATTCTGGCCAAGTGGCATATATCGCTGGAAAGGTGCTGCCATTAGCTTTCCAAAATGGTAAGTTTCATCAACGCACTCGGACCATGGAGTGATCAGTGGCCACTTCATCATGCCAGTGTAGGCTAACTAGAAGCGCGCGTTTTCAGTGCCATTTTTTGTAACTTTAGAAAAATATTCTGGCCAAGTGGCATATATCGCTGGAAAGGTGCTGCCATTAGCTTTCCAAAATGGTAAGTTTCATCAACGCACTCGGACCATGGAGTGATCAGTGGCCACTTCATCATGCCGGTGTAGGCTAACTAAAAATGCGCGTTTTCAGTGCCTGTGTTCGTAACTTTAGAAAAATATTCTGGCCAAGTGGCATATATCGCTGGAAAGGTGCTGCCATTAGCTTTCCAAAATGGTAAGTTTCATCAACGCACTCCGACCATGGAGTGGGCAGTGGCCACTGTAGTCTAACTAAAATAAACATCATGCCAGTGTAGGCTAACTAAAAGCGCGCGTTTTCAGTGCCTTTTTTCGTAACTTTAGAAAAATATTCTGGCCAAGTGGCATATATCGCTGGAAAGGTGCTGCCATTAGCTTTCCAAAATGGTAAGTTTCATCAACGCACTCGGACCATGGAGTGATCAGTGGCCACTTCATCATGCCGGTGTAGGCTAACTAAAAATGCGCGTTTTCAGTGCCTGTGTTCGTAACTTTAGAAAAATATTCTGGCCAAGTGGCATATATCGCTGGAAAGGTGCTGCCATTAGCTTTCCAAAATGGTAAGCTTCATCAACGCCCTCCGACCATGGAGTGGGCAGTGGCCACTGTAGTCTAACCAAAATAAACATCATGCCAGTGTAGGCTAACTAAAAACGCGCGTTTTCAGTGCCTTTTTTCAGTGTAGGAATATATCGCTGGAAAGGTGCTGCCATTAGCTTTCCAAAATGGTAAGCTTCATCAACGCACTCCGACCATGGAGTGGGCAGTGGCCACTGTAGTCTAACTAAAATAAACGTCATGCCAGTGTAGGCTAACTAAAAACGCGCGTTTTCAGTGCCTTTTTTCGTAACTTTAGAAAAATATTCTGGCCAAGTGGCATATATCGCTGGAAAGGTGCTGCCATTAGCTTTCCAAAATGGTAAGTTTCATCAACGCACTCGGACCATGGAGTGATCAGTGGCCACTTCATCATGCCGGTGTAGGCTAACTAAAAATGCGCGTTTTCAGTGCCTGTTTTCGTAACTTTAGAAAAATATTCTGGCCAAGTGGCATATATCGCTGGAAAGGTGCTGCCATTAGCTTTCCAAAATGGTAAGTTTCATCAACGCACTCCGACCATGGAGTGGGCAGTGGCCACTGTAGGCTAACTAAAATAAACATCATGCCAGTGTAGGCTAACTAAAAACGCGCGTTTTCAGTGCCTTTCTTCGTAACTTTAGAAAAATATTCTGTCCAAGTGGCGTATATCGCTGGAAAGGTGCTGCCATTAGCTTTCCAAAATGGTAAGTTTCATCAACGCACTCGGACCATGGAGTGATCAGTGGCCACTTCATCATGCCGGTGTAGGCTAACTAAAAATGCGCGTTTTCAGTGCCTGTTTTCGTAACTTTAGAAAAATATTCTGGCCAAGTGGCATATATCGCTGGAAAGGTGCTGCCATTAGCTTACCAAAATGGTAAGTTTCATCAACGCACTTGGACGATGGAGTGGGCAGTAGCCACTGTAGGCTAACTAAAATAAACATCATGCCAGTGTAGGCTAACTAAAAACGCGCGTTTTCAGTGCCTTTTTTCGTAACTTTAGAAAAATATTCTGGCCAAGTGGCATATATCGCTGGAAAGGTGCTGCCATTAGCTTTCCAAAATGGTAAGTTTCATCAACGCACTCCGACCATGGAGTGGGCAGTGGCCACTGTAGTCTAACTAAAATAAACATCATGCCAGTGTAGGCTAACTAAAAACGCGCGTTTTCAGTGCCTTTTTTCGTAACTTTAGAAAAATATTCTGGCCAAGTGGCATATATCGCTGGAAAGGTGCTGCCATTAGCTTTCCAAAATGGTAAGCTTCATCAACGCACTCCGACCATGGAGTGGGCAGTGGCCACTGTAGTCTAACTAAAATAAACATCATGCCAGTGTAGGCTAACTAAAAACGCGCGTTTTCAGTGCCTTTTTTCGTAACTTTAGAAAAATATTCTGGCCAAGTGGCATATATCGCTGGAAAGGTGCTGCCATTAGCTTTCCAAAATGGTAAGCTTCATCAACGCACTCCGACCATGGAGTGGGCAGTGGCCACTGTAGTCTAACTAAAATAAACATCATGCCAGTGTAGGCTAACTAAAAGCGCGCGTTTTCAGTGCCTTTTTTCGTAACTTTAGAAAAATATTCTGGCCAAGTGGCATATATCGCTGGAAAGGTGCTGCCATTAGCTTACCAAAATGGTAAGTTTCATCAACGCACTTGGACGATGGAGTGGGCAGTAGCCACTGTAGGCTAACTAAAATAAACATCATGCCAGTGTAGGCTAACTAAAAACGCGCGTTTTCAGTGCCTTTTTTCGTAACTTTAGAAAAATATTCTGGCCAAGTGGCATATATCGCTGGAAAGGTGCTGCCATTAGCTTTCCAAAATGGTAAGCTTCATCAACGCACTCCGACCATGGAGTGGGCAGTGGCCACTGTAGTCTAACCAAAATAAACATCATGCCAGTGTAGGCTAACTAAAAACGCGCGTTTTCAGTGCCTTTTTTCGTAACTTTAGAAAAATATTCTGGCCAAGTGGCATATATCGCTGGAAAGGTGCTGCCATTAGCTTTCCAAAATGGTAAGCCTCATCAACGCACTCCGACCATGGAGTGGGCAGTGGCCACTGTAGTCTAACTAAAATAAACATCATGCCAGTGTAGGCTAACTAAAAACGCGCGTTTTCAGTGCCTTTTTTCGTAATTTTAGAAAAATATTCTGGCCAAGTGGCATATATCGCTGGAAAGGTACTGCTATTAGCTTTCCAAAATGGTAAGTTTCATCAACGCACTCGGACCATGGAGTGATCAGTGGCCACTTCATCATGCCAGTGTAGGCTAACTAAAAGCGCGCGTTTTCAGTGCCTTTTTTCGTAACTTTAGAAAAATATTCTGGCCAAGTGGCATATATCGCTGGAAAGGTGCTGCCATTAGCTTTCCAAAATGGTAAGCTTCATCAACGCACTCCGACCATGGAGTGGGCAGTGGCCACTGTAGTCTAACTAAAATAAACATCATGCCAGTGTAGGCTAACTAAAAACGCGCGTTTTCAGTGCCTTTTTTCATAACTTTAGAAAAATATTCTGGCCAAGTGGCATATATCGCTGGAAAGGTGCTGCCATTAGCTTTCCAAAATGGTAAGCTTCATCAACGCACTCCGACCATGGAGTGGGCAGTGGCCACTGTAGTCTAACTAAAATAAACATCATGCCAGTGTAGGCTAACTAAAAACGCGCGTTTTCAGTGCCTTTTTTCGTAACTTTAGAAAATGATTCTGGCCAAGTGGCATATATCGCTGGAAAGGTGCTGCCATTAGCTTTCCAAAATGGTAAGCTTCATCAACGCACTCCGACCATGGAGTGATCAGTGGCCACTTCATCATGCCAGTGTAGGCTAACTAAAAGCGCGCGTTTTCAGTGCCTTTTTTCGTAACTTTAGAAAAATATTCTGGCCAAGTGGCATATATCGCTGGAAAGGTGCTGCTATTAGCTTTCCAAAATGGTAAGTTTCATCAACGCACTCCGACCATGGAGTGGGCAGCGGCCACTGTAGTCTAACTAAAATAAACATCATGCCAGTGTAGGCTAACTAAAAGCGCACGTTTTCAGTGCCTTTTTTCGTAACTTTAGAAAAATATTCTGGCCAAGTGGCATATATCGCTGGAAAGGTGCTGCTATTAGCTTTCCAAAATGGTAAGTTTCATCAACGCACTCGGACCATGGAGTGATCAGTGGCCACTTCATCATGCCAGTGTAGGCTAACTAAAAGCGCGCGTTTTCAGTGCCTTTTTTCGTAACTTTAGAAAAATATTCTGGCCAAGTGGCATATATCGCTGGAAAGGTGCTGCCATTAGCTTTCCAAAATGGTAAGCTTCATCAACGCACTCCGACCATGGAGTGGGCAGTGGCCACTGTAGTCTAACTAAAATAAACATCATGCCAGTGTAGGCTAACTAAAAGCGCGCGTTTTCAGTGCCTTTTTTCGTAACTTTAGAAAAATATTCTGGCCAAGTGGCATATATCGCTGGAAAGGTGCTGCCATTAGCTTTCCAAAATGGTAAGCTTCATCAACGCACTCCGACCATGGAGTGGGCAGCGGCCACTGTAGTCTAACTAAAATAAACATCATGCCAGTGTAGGCTAACTAAAAGCGCGCGTTTTCAGTGCCTTTTTTCGTAACTTTAGAAAAATATTCTGGCCAAGTGGCATATATCGCTGGAAAGGTGCTGCTATTAGCTTTCCAAAATGGTAAGTTTCATCAACGCACTCCGACCATGGAGTGGGCAGCGGCCACTGTAGTCTAACTATAATAAACATCATGCCAGTGTAGGCTAACTAAAAGCGCACGTTTTCAGTGCCTTTTTTCGTAACTTTAGAAAAATATTCTGGCCAAGTGGCATATATCGCTGGAAAGGTGCTGCCATTAGCTTTCCAAAATGGTAAGCTTCATCAACGCACTCCGACCATGGAGTGATCAGTGGCCACTTCATCATGCCAGTGTAGGCTAACTAAAAGCGCGCGTTTTCAGTGCCTTTTTTCGTAACTTTAGAAAAATATTCTGGCCAAGTGGCATATATCGCTGGAAAGGTGCTGCTATTAGCTTTCCAAAATGGTAAGTTTCATCAACGCACTCCGACCATGGAGTGGGCAGCGGCCACTGTAGTCTAACTAAAATAAACATCATGCCAGTGTAGGCTAACTAAAAGCGCACGTTTTCAGTGCCTTTTTTCGTAACTTTAGAAAAATATTCTGGCCAAGTGGCATATATCGCTGGAAAGGTGCTGCTATTAGCTTTCCAAAATGGTAAGTTTCATCAACGCACTCGGACCATGGAGTGATCAGTGGCCACTTCATCATGCCAGTGTAGGCTAACTAAAAGCGCGCGTTTTCAGTGCCTTTTTTCGTAACTTTAGAAAAATATTCTGGCCAAGTGGCATATATCGCTGGAAAGGTGCTGCCATTAGCTTTCCAAAATGGTAAGCTTCATCAACGCACTCCGACCATGGAGTGGGCAGTGGCCACTGTAGTCTAACTAAAATAAACATCATGCCAGTGTAGGCTAACTAAAAACGCGCGTTTTCAGTGCCTTTTTTCGTAACTTTAGAAAAATATTCTGGCCAAGTGGCATATATCGCTGGAAAGGTGCTGCCATTAGCTTTCCAAAATGGTAAGCCTCATCAACGCACTCCGACCATGGAGTGGGCAGTGGCCACTGTAGTCTAACTAAAATAAACATCATGCCAGTGTAGGCTAACTAAAAACGCGCGTTTTCAGTGCCTTTTTTCGTAATTTTAGAAAAATATTCTGGCCAAGTGGCATATATCGCTAGAAAGGCACTGCTATTAGCTTTCCAAAATGGTAAGTTTCATCAACGCACTCGGACCATGGAGTGATCAGTGGCCACTTCATCATGCCAGTGTAGGCTAACTAAAAGCGCGCGTTTTCAGTGCCTTTTTTCGTAACTTTAGAAAAATATTCTGGCCAAGTGGCATATATCGCTGGAAAGGTGCTGCCATTAGCTTTCCAAAATGGTAAGCTTCATCAACGCACTCCGACCATGGAGTGGGCAGTGGCCACTGTAGTCTAACTAAAATAAACATCATGCCAGTGTAGGCTAACTAAAAACGCGCGTTTTCAGTGCCTTTTTTCATAACTTTAGAAAAATATTCTGGCCAAGTGGCATATATCGCTGGAAAGGTGCTGCCATTAGCTTTCCAAAATGGTAAGCTTCATCAACGCACTCCGACCATGGAGTGGGCAGTGGCCACTGTAGTCTAACTAAAATAAACATCATGCCAGTGTAGGCTAACTAAAAACGCGCGTTTTCAGTGCCTTTTTTCGTAACTTTAGAAAAATATTCTGGCCAAGTGGCATATATCGCTGGAAAGGTGCTGCCATTAGCTTTCCAAAATGGTAAGCTTCATCAACGCACTCCGACCATGGAGTGATCAGTGGCCACTTCATCATGCCAGTGTAGGCTAACTAAAAGCGCGCGTTTTCAGTGCCTTTTTTCGTAACTTTAGAAAAATATTCTGGCCAAGTGGCATATATCGCTGGAAAGGTGCTGCTATTAGCTTTCCAAAATGGTAAGTTTCATCAACGCACTCCGACCATGGAGTGGGCAGCGGCCACTGTAGTCTAACTAAAATAAACATCATGCCAGTGTAGGCTAACTAAAAGCGCACGTTTTCAGTGCCTTTTTTCGTAACCTTAGAAAAATATTCTGGCCAAGTGGCATATATCGCTGGAAAGGTGCTGCCATTAGCTTTCCAAAATGGTAAGTTTCATCAACGCACTCGGACCATGGAGTGATCAGTGGCCACTTCATCATGCCAGTGTAGGCTAACTAAAAGCGCGCGTTTTCAGTGCCTTTTTTCGTAACTTTAGAAAAATATTCTGGCCAAGTGGCATATATCGCTGGAAAGGTGCTGCCATTAGCTTTCCAAAATGGTAAGCTTCATCAACGCACTCCGACCATGGAGTGGGCAGTGGCCACTGTAGTCTAACTAAAATAAACATCATGCCAGTGTAGGCTAACTAAAAACGCGCGTTTTCAGTGCCTTTTTTCGTAACTTTAGAAAAATATTCTGGCCAAGTGGCATACATCGCTGGAAAGGTGCTGCCATTAGCTTTCCAAAATGGTAAGCTTCATCAACGCACTCCGACCATGGAGTGGGCAGTGGCCACTGTAGTCTAACTAAAATAAACATTATGCCAGTGTAGGCTAACTAAAAACGCGCGTTTTCAGTGCCTTTTTTCGTAACTTTAGAAAAATATTCTGGCCAAGTGGCATATATCGCTGGAAAGGTGCTACCATTAGCTTTCCAAAATGGTAAGTTTCATCAACGCACTCGGACCATGGAGTGATCAGTGGCCACTTCATCATGCCAGTGTAGGCTAACTAAAAGCGCGCGTTTTCAGTGCCTTTTTTCGTAACTTTAGAAAAATATTCTGGCCAAGTGGCATATATCGCTGGAAAGGTGCTGCCATTAGTTTTTCAAAATGGTAAGCTTCATCAACGCACTCCGACCATGGAGTGGGCAGTGGCCACTGTAGTCTAACTAAAATAAACATCATGCCAGTGTAGGCTAACTAAAAACGCGCGTTTTCAGTGCCTTTTTTCGTAACTTTAGAAAAATATTCTGGCAAGTGGCATACAACGCACTCGGACCATGGAGTGATCAGTGGCCACTTCATCATGCCAGTGTAGGCTAACTAAAAGCGCGCGTTTTCAGTGCCTTTTTTCGTAACTTTAGAAAAATATTCTGGCTAAGTGGCATATATCGCTGGAAAGGTGCTGCTATTAGCTTTCCAAAATGGTAAGTTTCATCAACGCACTCCGACCATGGAGTGGGCAGTGACCACTGTAGTCTAACTAAAATAAACATCATGCCAGTGTAGGCTAACTAAAAGCGCGCGTTTTCAGTGCCTTTTTTCGTAACTTTAGAAAAATATTCTGGCCAAGTGGAATATATCGCTGGAAAGGTGCTGCCATTAGCTTTCCAAAATGGTAAGTTTCATCAACGCACTCCGACCATGGAGTGGGCAGTGGCCACTGTAGTCTAACTAAAATAAACATCATGCCAGTGTAGGCTAACTAAAAACGCGCGTTTTCAGTGCCTTTTTTCGTAACTTTAGAAAAATATTCTGGCCAAGTGGCATATATCGCTGGAAAGGTGCTGCCATTAGCTTTCCAAAATGGTAAGTTTCATCAACGCACTCGGACCATGGAGTGATCAGTGGCCACTTCATCATGCCAGTGTAGGCTAACTAAAAGCGCGCGTTTTCAGTGCCTTTTTTCGTAACTTTAGAAAAATATTCTGGCCAAGTGGCATATATTGCTGGAAAGGTGCTGCCATTAGCTTTCCAAAATGGTAAGCTTCATCAACGCACTCCGACCATGGAGTGGGCAGTGGCCACTGTAGTCTAACTAAAATAAACATCATGCCAGTGTAGGCTAACTAAAAGCGCGCGTTTTCAGTGCCTTTTTTCGTAACTTTAGAAAAATATTCTGGCCAAGTGGCATATATCGCTGGAAAGGTGCTGCCATTAGCTTTCCAAAATGGTAAGTTTCATCAACGCACTCGGACCATGGAGTGATCAGTGGCCACTTCATCATGCCAGTGTAGGCTAACTAAAAGCGCGCGTTTTCAGTGCCTTTTTTCGTAACTTTAGAAAAATATTCTGGCCAAGTGGCATATATCGCTGGAAAGGTGCTGCCATTAGCTTTCCAAAATGGTAAGCTTCATCAACGCACTCCGACCATGGAGTGGGCAGTGGCCACTGTAGGCTAACTAAAATAAACATCATGCCAGTGTAGGCTAACTAAAAGCGCGCGTTTTCAGTGCCTTTTTTCGTAACTTTAGAAAAATATTCTGGCCAAGTGGCATATATCGCTGGAAAGGTGCTGCCATTAGCTTTCCAAAATGGTAAGCTTCATCAACGCACTCCGACCATGGAGTGGGCAGCGGCCACTGTAGTCTAACTAAAATAAACATCATGCCAGTGTAGGCTAACTAAAAGCGCGCGTTTTCAGTGCCTTTTTTCGTAACTTTAGAAAAATATTCTGGCCAAGTGGCATATATCGCTGGAAAGGTGCTGCTATTAGCTTTCCAAAATGGTAAGTTTCATCAACGCACTCCGACCATGGAGTGGGCAGCGGCCACTGTAGTCTAACTAAAATAAACATCATGCCAGTGTAGGCTAACTAAAAGCGCACGTTTTCAGTGCCTTTTTTCGTAACTTTAGAAAAATATTCTGGCCAAGTGGCATATATCGCTGGAAAGGTGCTGCTATTAGCTTTCCAAAATGGTAAGCTTCATCAACGCACTCCGACCATGGAGTGATCAGTGGCCACTTCATCATGCCAGTGTAGGCTAACTAAAAGCGCGCGTTTTCAGTGCCTTTTTTCGTAACTTTAGAAAAATATTCTGGCCAAGTGGCATATATCGCTGGAAAGGTGCTGCTATTAGCTTTCCAAAATGGTAAGTTTCATCAACGCACTCCGACCATGGAGTGGGCAGCGGCCACTGTAGTCTAACTAAAATAAACATCATGCCAGTGTAGGCTAACTAAAAGCGCACGTTTTCAGTGCCTTTTTTCGTAACTTTAGAAAAATATTCTGGCCAAGTGGCATATATCGCTGGAAAGGTGCTGCTATTAGCTTTCCAAAATGGTAAGTTTCATCAACGCACTCGGACCATGGAGTGATCAGTGGCCACTTCATCATGCCAGTGTAGGCTAACTAAAAGCGCGCGTTTTCAGTGCCTTTTTTCGTAACTTTAGAAAAATATTCTGGCCAAGTGGCATATATCGCTGGAAAGGTGCTGCCATTAGCTTTCCAAAATGGTAAGCTTCATCAACGCACTCCGACCATGGAGTGGGCAGTGGCCACTGTAGTCTAACTAAAATAAACATCATGCCAGTGTAGGCTAACTAAAAACGCGCGTTTTCAGTGCCTTTTTTCGTAACTTTAGAAAAATATTCTGGCCAAGTGGCATATATCGCTGGAAAGGTGCTGCCATTAGCTTTCCAAAATGGTAAGCCTCATCAACGCACTCCGACCATGGAGTGGGCAGTGGCCACTGTAGTCTAACTAAAATAAACATCATGCCAGTGTAGGCTAACTAAAAACGCGCGTTTTCAGTGCCTTTTTTCGTAATTTTAGAAAAATATTCTGGCCAAGTGGCATATATCGCTGGAAAGGTACTGCTATTAGCTTTCCAAAATGGTAAGTTTCATCAACGCACTCGGACCATGGAGTGAGCAGTGGCCACTTCATCATGCCAGTGTAGGCTAACTAAAAGCGCGCGTTTTCAGTGCCTTTTTTCGTAACTTTAGAAAAATATTCTGGCCAAGTGGCATATATCGCTGGAAAGGTGCTGCCATTAGCTTTCCAAAATGGTAAGCTTCATCAACGCACTCCGACCATGGAGTGGGCAGTGGCCACTGTAGTCTAACTAAAATAAACATCATGCCAGTGTAGGCTAACTAAAAACGCGCGTTTTCAGTGCCTTTTTTCATAACTTTAGAAAAATATTCTGGCCAAGTGGCATATATCGCTGGAAAGGTGCTGCCATTAGCTTTCCAAAATGGTAAGCTTCATCAACGCACTCCGACCATGGAGTGGGCAGTGGCCACTGTAGTCTAACTAAAATAAACATCATGCCAGTGTAGGCTAACTAAAAACGCGCGTTTTCAGTGCCTTTTTTCGTAACTTTAGAAAAATATTCTGGCCAAGTGGCATATATCGCTGGAAAGGTGCTGCCATTAGCTTTCCAAAATGGTAAGCTTCATCAACGCACTCCGACCATGGAGTGATCAGTGGCCACTTCATCATGCCAGTGTAGGCTAACTAAAAGCGCGCGTTTTCAGTGCCTTTTTTCGTAACTTTAGAAAAATATTCTGGCCAAGTGGCATATATCGCTGGAAAGGTGCTGCTATTAGCTTTCCAAAATGGTAAGTTTCATCAACGCACTCCGACCATGGAGTGGGCAGCGGCCACTGTAGTCTAACTAAAATAAACATCATGCCAGTGTAGGCTAACTAAAAGCGCACGTTTTCAGTGCCTTTTTTCGTAACTTTAGAAAAATATTCTGGCCAAGTGGCATATATCGCTGGAAAGGTGCTGCTATTAGCTTTCCAAAATGGTAAGTTTCATCAACGCACTCGGACCATGGAGTGATCAGTGGCCACTTCATCATGCCAGTGTAGGCTAACTAAAAGCGCGCGTTTTCAGTGCCTTTTTTCGTAACTTTAGAAAAATATTCTGGCCAAGTGGCATATATCGCTGGAAAGGTGCTGCCATTAGCTTTCCAAAATGGTAAGCTTCATCAACGCACTCCGACCATGGAGTGGGCAGTGGCCACTGTAGTCTAACTAAAATAAACATCATGCCAGTGTAGGCTAACTAAAAACGCGCGTTTTCAGTGCCTTTTTTCGTAACTTTAGAAAAATATTCTGGCCAAGTGGCATACATCGCTGGAAAGGTGCTGCCATTAGCTTTCCAAAATGGTAAGCTTCATCAACGCACTCCGACCATGGAGTGGGCAGTGGCCACTGTAGTCTAACTAAAATAAACATCATGCCAGTGTAGGCTAACTAAAAACGCGCGTTTTCAGTGCCTTTTTTCGTAACTTTAGAAAAATATTCTGGCCAAGTGGCATATATCGCTGGAAAGGTGCTACCATTAGCTTTCCAAAATGGTAAGTTTCATCAACGCACTCGGACCATGGAGTGATCAGTGGCCACTTCATCATGCCAGTGTAGGCTAACTAAAAGCGCGCGTTTTCAGTGCCTTTTTTCGTAACTTTAGAAAAATATTCTGGCCAAGTGGCATATATCGCTGGAAAGGTGCTGCCATTAGTTTTTCAAAATGGTAAGCTTCATCAACGCACTCCGACCATGGAGTGGGCAGTGGCCACTGTAGTCTAACTAAAATAAACATCATGCCAGTGTAGGCTAACTAAAAACGCGCGTTTTCAGTGCCTTTTTTCGTAACTTTAGAAAAATATTCTGGCAAGTGGCATACAACGCACTCGGACCATGGAGTGATCAGTGGCCACTTCATCATGCCAGTGTAGGCTAACTAAAAGCGCGCGTTTTCAGTGCCTTTTTTCGTAACTTTAGAAAAATATTCTGGCTAAGTGGCATATATCGCTGGAAAGGTGCTGCTATTAGCTTTCCAAAATGGTAAGTTTCATCAACGCACTCCGACCATGGAGTGGGCAGTGACCACTGTAGTCTAACTAAAATAAACATCATGCCAGTGTAGGCTAACTAAAAGCGCGCGTTTTCAGTGCCTTTTTTCGTAACTTTAGAAAAATATTCTGGCCAAGTGGAATATATCGCTGGAAAGGTGCTGCCATTAGCTTTCCAAAATGGTAAGCTTCATCAACGCACTCCGACCATGGAGTGGGCAGTGGCCACTGTAGTCTAACTAAAATAAACATCATGCCAGTGTAGGCTAACTAAAAACGCGCGTTTTCAGTGCCTTTTTTCGTAACTTTAGAAAAATATTCTGGCCAAGTGGCATATATCGCTGGAAAGGTGCTGCCATTAGCTTTCCAAAATGGTAAGTTTCATCAACGCACTCGGACCATGGAGTGATCAGTGGCCACTTCATCATGCCAGTGTAGGCTAACTAAAAGCGCGCGTTTTCAGTGCCTTTTTTCGTAACTTTAGAAAAATATTCTGGCCAAGTGGCATATATTGCTGGAAAGGTGCTGCCATTAGCTTTCCAAAATGGTAAGCTTCATCAACGCACTCCGACCATGGAGTGGGCAGTGGCCACTGTAGTCTAACTAAAATAAACATCATGCCAGTGTAGGCTAACTAAAAGCGCGCGTTTTCAGTGCCTTTTTTCGTAACTTTAGAAAAATATTCTGGCCAAGTGGCATATATCGCTGGAAAGGTGCTGCCATTAGCTTTCCAAAATGGTAAGTTTCATCAACGCACTCGGACCATGGAGTGATCAGTGGCCACTTCATCATGCCAGTGTAGGCTAACTAAAAGCGCGCGTTTTCAGTGCCTTTTTTCGTAACTTTAGAAAAATATTCTGGCCAAGTGGCATATATCGCTGGAAAGGTGCTGCCATTAGCTTTCCAAAATGGTAAGCTTCATCAACGCACTCCGACCATGGAGTGGGCAGTGGCCACTGTAGTCTAACTAAAATAAACATCATGCCAGTGTAGGCTAACTAAAAGCGCGCGTTTTCAGTGCCTTTTTTCGTAACTTTAGAAAAATATTCTGGCCAAGTGGCATATATCGCTGGAAAGGTGCTGCTATTAGCTTTCCAAAATGGTAAGCTTCATCAACGCACTCCGACCATGGAGTGGGCAGCGGCCACTGTAGTCTAACTAAAATAAACATCATGCCAGTGTAGGCTAACTAAAAGCGCGCGTTTTCAGTGCCTTTTTTCGTAACTTTAGAAAAATATTCTGGCCAAGTGGCATATATCGCTGGAAAGGTGCTGCTATTAGCTTTCCAAAATGGTAAGTTTCATCAACGCACTCCGACCATGGAGTGGGCAGCGGCCACTGTAGTCTAACTAAAATAAACATCATGCCAGTGTAGGCTAACTAAAAGCGCACGTTTTCAGTGCCTTTTTTCGTAACTTTAGAAAAATATTCTGGCCAAGTGGCATATATCGCTGGAAAGGTGCTGCTATTAGCTTTCCAAAATGGTAAGCTTCATCAACGCACTCCGACCATGGAGTGATCAGTGGCCACTTCATCATGCCAGTGTAGGCTAACTAAAAGCGCGCGTTTTCAGTGCCTTTTTTCGTAACTTTAGAAAAATATTCTGGCCAAGTGGCATATATCGCTGGAAAGGTGCTGCTATTAGCTTTCCAAAATGGTAAGTTTCATCAACGCACTCCGACCATGGAGTGGGCAGCGGCCACTGTAGTCTAACTAAAATAAACATCATGCCAGTGTAGGCTAACTAAAAGCGCACGTTTTCAGTGCCTTTTTTCGTAACTTTAGAAAAATATTCTGGCCAAGTGGCATATATCGCTGGAAAGGTGCTGCTATTAGCTTTCCAAAATGGTAAGTTTCATCAACGCACTCGGACCATGGAGTGATCAGTGGCCACTTCATCATGCCAGTGTAGGCTAACTAAAAGCGCGCGTTTTCAGTGCCTTTTTTCGTAACTTTAGAAAAATATTCTGGCCAAGTGGCATATATCGCTGGAAAGGTGCTGCCATTAGCTTTCCAAAATGGTAAGCTTCATCAACGCACTCCGACCATGGAGTGGGCAGTGGCCACTGTAGTCTAACTAAAATAAACATCATGCCAGTGTAGGCTAACTAAAAACGCGCGTTTTCAGTGCCTTTTTTCGTAACCTTAGAAAAATATTCTGACCAAGTGGCATATATCGCTGGAAAGGTGCTGCCATTAGCTTTCCAAAATGGTAAGTTTCATCAACGCACTCGGACCATGGAGTGATCAGTGGCCACTTCATCATGCCAGTGTAGGCTAACTAAAAGCGCGCGTTTTCAGTGCCTTTTTTCGTAACTTTAGAAAAATATTCTGGCCAAGTGGCATATATCGCTGGAAAGGTGCTGCCATTAGTTTTTCAAAATGGTAAGCTTCATCAACGCACTCCGACCATGGAGTGGGCAGTGGCCACTGTAGTCTAACTAAAATAAACATCATGCCAGTGTAGGCTAACTAAAAACGCGCGTTTTCAGTGCCTTTTTTCGTAACTTTAGAAAAATATTCTGGCAAGTGGCATACAACGCACTCGGACCATGGAGTGATCAGTGGCCACTTCATCATGCCAGTGTAGGCTAACTAAAAGCGCGCGTTTTCAGTGCCTTTTTTCGTAACTTTAGAAAAATATTCTGGCTAAGTGGCATATATCGCTGGAAAGGTGCTGCTATTAGCTTTCCAAAATGGTAAGTTTCATCAACGCACTCCGACCATGGAGTGGGCAGTGACCACTGTAGTCTAACTAAAATAAACATCATGCCAGTGTAGGCTAACTAAAAGCGCGCGTTTTCAGTGCCTTTTTTCGTAACTTTAGAAAAATATTCTGGCCAAGTGGAATATATCGCTGGAAAGGTGCTGCCATTAGCTTTCCAAAATGGTAAGCTTCATCAACGCACTCCGACCATGGAGTGGGCAGTGGCCACTGTAGTCTAACTAAAATAAACATCATGCCAGTGTAGGCTAACTAAAAACGCGCGTTTTCAGTGCCTTTTTTCGTAACTTTAGAAAAATATTCTGGCCAAGTGGCATATATCGCTGGAAAGGTGCTGCCATTAGCTTTCCAAAATGGTAAGTTTCATCAACGCACTCGGACCATGGAGTGATCAGTGGCCACTTCATCATGCCAGTGTAGGCTAACTAAAAGCGCGCGTTTTCAGTGCCTTTTTTCGTAACTTTAGAAAAATATTCTGGCCAAGTGGCATATATTGCTGGAAAGGTGCTGCCATTAGCTTTCCAAAATGGTAAGCTTCATCAACGCACTCCGACCATGGAGTGGGCAGTGGCCACTGTAGTCTAACTAAAATAAACATCATGCCAGTGTAGGCTAACTAAAAGCGCGCGTTTTCAGTGCCTTTTTTCGTAACTTTAGAAAAATATTCTGGCCAAGTGGCATATATCGCTGGAAAGGTGCTGCCATTAGCTTTCCAAAATGGTAAGTTTCATCAACGCACTCGGACCATGGAGTGATCAGTGGCCACTTCATCATGCCAGTGTAGGCTAACTAAAAGCGCGCGTTTTCAGTGCCTTTTTTCGTAACTTTAGAAAAATATTCTGGCCAAGTGGCATATATCGCTGGAAAGGTGCTGCCATTAGCTTTCCAAAATGGTAAGCTTCATCAACGCACTCCGACCATGGAGTGGGCAGTGGCCACTGTAGTCTAACTAAAATAAACATCATGCCAGTGTAGGCTAACTAAAAGCGCGCGTTTTCAGTGCCTTTTTTCGTAACTTTAGAAAAATATTCTGGCTAAGTGGCATATATCGCTGGAAAGGTGCTGCTATTAGCTTTCCAAAATGGTAAGTTTCATCAACGCACTCCGACCATGGAGTGGGCAGTGACCACTGTAGTCTAACTAAAATAAACATCATGCCAGTGTAGGCTAACTAAAAGCGCGCGTTTTCAGTGCCTTTTTTCGTAACTTTAGAAAAATATTCTGGCCAAGTGGAATATATCGCTGGAAAGGTGCTGCCATTAGCTTTCCAAAATGGTAAGCTTCATCAACGCACTCCGACCATGGAGTGGGCAGTGGCCACTGTAGTCTAACTAAAATAAACATCATGCCAGTGTAGGCTAACTAAAAACGCGCGTTTTCAGTGCCTTTTTTCGTAACTTTAGAAAAATATTCTGGCCAAGTGGCATATATCGCTGGAAAGGTGCTGCCATTAGCTTTCCAAAATGGTAAGTTTCATCAACGCACTCGGACCATGGAGTGATCAGTGGCCACTTCATCATGCCAGTGTAGGCTAACTAAAAGCGCGCGTTTTCAGTGCCTTTTTTCGTAACTTTAGAAAAATATTCTGGCCAAGTGGCATATATTGCTGGAAAGGTGCTGCCATTAGCTTTCCAAAATGGTAAGCTTCATCAACGCACTCCGACCATGGAGTGGGCAGTGGCCACTGTAGTCTAACTAAAATAAACATCATGCCAGTGTAGGCTAACTAAAAGCGCGCGTTTTCAGTGCCTTTTTTCGTAACTTTAGAAAAATATTCTGGCCAAGTGGCATATATCGCTGGAAAGGTGCTGCCATTAGCTTTCCAAAATGGTAAGTTTCATCAACGCACTCGGACCATGGAGTGATCAGTGGCCACTTCATCATGCCAGTGTAGGCTAACTAAAAGCGCGCGTTTTCAGTGCCTTTTTTCGTAACTTTAGAAAAATATTCTGGCCAAGTGGCATATATCGCTGGAAAGGTGCTGCCATTAGCTTTCCAAAATGGTAAGCTTCATCAACGCACTCCGACCATGGAGTGGGCAGTGGCCACTGTAGTCTAACTAAAATAAACATCATGCCAGTGTAGGCTAACTAAAAGCGCGCGTTTTCAGTGCCTTTTTTCGTAACTTTAGAAAAATATTCTGGCCAAGTGGCATATATCGCTGGAAAGGTGCTGCCATTAGCTTTCCAAAATGGTAAGCTTCATCAACGCACTCCGACCATGGAGTGGGCAGCGGCCACTGTAGTCTAACTAAAATAAACATCATGCCAGTGTAGGCTAACTAAAAGCGCGCGTTTTCAGTGCCTTTTTTCGTAACTTTAGAAAAATATTCTGGCCAAGTGGCATATATCGCTGGAAAGGTGATATATTTTCATTTCATCAACGCACTCCGACCATGGAGTGGGCAGCGGCCACTGTAGTCTAACTAAAATAAACATCATGCCAGTGTAGGCTAACTAAAAGCGCACGTTTTCAGTGCCTTTTTTCGTAACTTTAGAAAAATATTCTGGCCAAGTGGCATATATCGCTGGAAAGGTGCTGCTATTAGCTTTCCAAAATGGTAAGCTTCATCAACGCACTCCGACCATGGAGTGATCAGTGGCCACTTCATCATGCCAGTGTAGGCTAACTAAAAGCGCGCGTTTTCAGTGCCTTTTTTCGTAACTTTAGAAAAATATTCTGGCCAAGTGGCATATATCGCTGGAAAGGTGCTGCTATTAGCTTTCCAAAATGGTAAGTTTCATCAACGCACTCCGACCATGGAGTGGGCAGCGGCCACTGTAGTCTAACTAAAATAAACATCATGCCAGTGTAGGCTAACTAAAAGCGCACGTTTTCAGTGCCTTTTTTCGTAACTTTAGAAAAATATTCTGGCCAAGTGGCATATATCGCTGGAAAGGTGCTGCTATTAGCTTTCCAAAATGGTAAGTTTCATCAACGCACTCCGACCATGGAGTGATCAGTGGCCACTTCATCATGCCAGTGTAGGCTAACTAAAAGCGCGCGTTTTCAGTGCCTTTTTTCGTAACTTTAGAAAAATATTCTGACCAAGTGGCATATATCGCTGGAAAGGTGCTGCCATTAGCTTTCCAAAATGGTAAGCTTCATCAACGCACTCCGACCATGGAGTGGGCAGTGGCCACTGTAGTCTAACTAAAATAAACATCATGCCAGTGTAGGCTAACTAAAAACGCGCGTTTTCAGTGCCTTTTTTCGTAACCTTAGAAAAATATTCTGGCCAAGTGGCATATATCGCTGGAAAGGTGCTGCCATTAGCTTTCCAAAATGGTAAGTTTCATCAACGCACTCGGACCATGGAGTGATCAGTGGCCACTTCATCATGCCAGTGTAGGCTAACTAAAAGCGCGCGTTTTCAGTGCCTTTTTTCGTAACTTTAGAAAAATATTCTGGCCAAGTGGCATATATCGCTGGAAAGGTGCTGCTATTAGCTTTCCAAAATGGTAAGTTTCATCAACGCACTCCGACCATGGAGTGGGCAGTGGCCACTGTAGTCTAACTAAAATAAACATCATGCCAGTGTAGGCTAACTAAAAACGCGCGCTTTCAGTGCCTTTGTGCGTAACTTTAGAAAAATATTCTGGCCAAGTGGCATATATCGCTGGAAAGGTGCTGCCATTAGCTTTCCAAAATGGTAAGCTTCATCAACGCACTCCGACCATGGAGTGATCAGTGGCCACTTCATCATGCCAGTGTAGGCTAACTAAAAGCGCGCGTTTTCAGTGCCTTTTTTCATAACTTTAGAAAAATATTCTGGCCAAGTGGCATATATCGCTGGAAAGGTGCTGCTATTAGCTTTCCAAAATGGTAAGTTTCATCAACGCACTCCGACCATGGAGTGGGCAGCGGCCACTGTAGTCTAACTAAAATAAACATCATGCCAGTGTAGGCTAACTAAAAGCGCACGTTTTCAGTGCCTTTTTTCGTAACTTTAGAAAAATATTCTGGCCAAGTGGCATATATCGCTGGAAAGGTGCTGCCATTAGCTTTCCAAAATGGTAAGTTTCATCAACGCACTCGGACCATGGAGTGATCAGTGGCCACTTCATCATGCCGGTGTAGGCTAACTAAAAATGCGCGTTTTCAGTGCCTGTTTTCGTAACTTTAGAAAAATATTCTGGCCAAGTGGCATATATCGCTGGAAAGGTGCTGCCATTAGCTTTCCAAAATGGTAAGCTTCATCAACGCACTCCGACCATGGAGTGGGCAGTGGCCACTGTAGTCTAACTAAAATAAACATCATGCCAGTGTAGGCTAACTAAAAACGCGCGTTTTCAGTGTCTTTTTTCGTAACTTTAGAAAAATATTCTGGCCAAGTGGCATATATCGCTGGAAAGGTGCTGCCATTAGCTTTCCAAAATGGTAAGTTTCATCAACGCACTCGGACCATGGAGTGATCAGTGGCCACTTCATCATGCCAGTGTAGGCTAACTAAAAGCGCGCGTTTTCAGTGTCTTTTTTCGTAACTTTAGAAAAATATTCTGGCCAAGTGGCATATATCGCTGGAAAGGTGCTGCTATTAGCTTTCCAAAATGGTAAGTTTCATCAACGCACTCCGACCATGGAGTGGGCAGTGGCCACTGTAGTCTAACTAAAATAAACATCATGCCAGTGTAGGCTAACTAAAAACGCGCGCTTTCAGTGCCTTTGTGCGTAACTTTAGAAAAATATTCTGGCCAAGTGGCATATATCGCTGGAAAGGTGCTGCCATTAGCTTTCCAAAATGGTAAGTTTCATCAACGCACTCCGACCATGGAGTGGGCAGCGGCCACTGTAGTCTAACTAAAATAAACATCATGCCAGTGTAGGCTAACTAAAAGCGCACGTTTTCAGTGCCTTTTTTCGTAACTTTAGAAAAATATTCTGGCCAAGTGGCATATATCGCTGGAAAGGTGCTGCTATTAGCTTTCCAAAATGGTAAGTTTCATCAACGCACTCGGACCATGGAGTGATCAGTGGCCACTTCATCATGCCAGTGTAGGCTAACTAAAAGCGCGCGTTTTCAGTGCCTTTTTTCGTAACTTTAGAAAAATATTCTGGCCAAGTGGCATATATCGCTGGAAAGGTGCTGCCATTAGCTTTCCAAAATGGTAAGCTTCATCAACGCACTCCGACCATGGAGTGGGCAGTGGCCACTGTAGTCTAACTAAAATAAACATCATGCCAGTGTAGGCTAACTAAAAACGCGCGTTTTCAGTGCCTTTTTTCGTAACCTTAGAAAAATATTCTGACCAAGTGGCATATATCGCTGGAAAGGTGCTGCCATTAGCTTTCCAAAATGGTAAGTTTCATCAACGCACTCGGACCATGGAGTGATCAGTGGCCACTTCATCATGCCAGTGTAGGCTAACTAAAAGCGCGCGTTTTCAGTGCCTTTTTTCGTAACTTTAGAAAAATATTCTGGCCAAGTGGCATATATCGCTGGAAAGGTGCTGCCATTAGTTTTTCAAAATGGTAAGCTTCATCAACGCACTCCGACCATGGAGTGGGCAGTGGCCACTGTAGTCTAACTAAAATAAACATCATGCCAGTGTAGGCTAACTAAAAACGCGCGTTTTCAGTGCCTTTTTTCGTAACTTTAGAAAAATATTCTGGCAAGTGGCATACAACGCACTCGGACCATGGAGTGATCAGTGGCCACTTCATCATGCCAGTGTAGGCTAACTAAAAGCGCGCGTTTTCAGTGCCTTTTTTCGTAACTTTAGAAAAATATTCTGGCCAAGTGGCATATATCGCTGGAAAGGTGCTGCTATTAGCTTTCCAAAATGGTAAGTTTCATCAACGCACTCCGACCATGGAGTGGGCAGTGACCACTGTAGTCTAACTAAAATAAACATCATGCCAGTGTAGGCTAACTAAAAGCGCGCGTTTTCAGTGCCTTTTTTCGTAACTTTAGAAAAATATTCTGGCCAAGTGGAATATATCGCTGGAAAGGTGCTGCCATTAGCTTTCCAAAATGGTAAGCTTCATCAACGCACTCCGACCATGGAGTGGGCAGTGGCCACTGTAGTCTAACTAAAATAAACATCATGCCAGTGTAGGCTAACTAAAAACGCGCGTTTTCAGTGCCTTTTTTCGTAACTTTAGAAAAATATTCTGGCCAAGTGGCATATATCGCTGGAAAGGTGCTGCCATTAGCTTTCCAAAATGGTAAGTTTCATCAACGCACTCGGACCATGGAGTGATCAGTGGCCACTTCATCATGCCAGTGTAGGCTAACTAAAAGCGCGCGTTTTCAGTGCCTTTTTTCGTAACTTTAGAAAAATATTCTGGCCAAGTGGCATATATTGCTGGAAAGGTGCTGCCATTAGCTTTCCAAAATGGTAAGCTTCATCAACGCACTCCGACCATGGAGTGGGCAGTGGCCACTGTAGTCTAACTAAAATAAACATCATGCCAGTGTAGGCTAACTAAAAGCGCGCGTTTTCAGTGCCTTTTTTCGTAACTTTAGAAAAATATTCTGGCCAAGTGGCATATATCGCTGGAAAGGTGCTGCCATTAGCTTTCCAAAATGGTAAGTTTCATCAACGCACTCGGACCATGGAGTGATCAGTGGCCACTTCATCATGCCAGTGTAGGCTAACTAAAAGCGCGCGTTTTCAGTGCCTTTTTTCGTAACTTTAGAAAAATATTCTGGCCAAGTGGCATATATCGCTGGAAAGGTGCTGCCATTAGCTTTCCAAAATGGTAAGCTTCATCAACGCACTCCGACCATGGAGTGGGCAGTGGCCACTGTAGTCTAACTAAAATAAACATCATGCCAGTGTAGGCTAACTAAAAGCGCGCGTTTTCAGTGCCTTTTTTCGTAACTTTAGAAAAATATTCTGGCCAAGTGGCATATATCGCTGGAAAGGTGCTGCCATTAGCTTTCCAAAATGGTAAGCTTCATCAACGCACTCCGACCATGGAGTGGGCAGCGGCCACTGTAGTCTAACTAAAATAAACATCATGCCAGTGTAGGCTAACTAAAAGCGCGCGTTTTCAGTGCCTTTTTTCGTAACTTTAGAAAAATATTCTGGCCAAGTGGCATATATCGCTGGAAAGGTGCTGCTATTAGCTTTCCAAAATGGTAAGTTTCATCAACGCACTCCGACCATGGAGTGGGCAGCGGCCACTGTAGTCTAACTAAAATAAACATCATGCCAGTGTAGGCTAACTAAAAGCGCACGTTTTCAGTGCCTTTTTTCGTAACTTTAGAAAAATATTCTGGCCAAGTGGCATATATCGCTGGAAAGGTGCTGCTATTAGCTTTCCAAAATGGTAAGCTTCATCAACGCACTCCGACCATGGAGTGATCAGTGGCCACTTCATCATGCCAGTGTAGGCTAACTAAAAGCGCGCGTTTTCAGTGCCTTTTTTCGTAACTTTAGAAAAATATTCTGGCCAAGTGGCATATATCGCTGGAAAGGTGCTGCTATTAGCTTTCCAAAATGGTAAGTTCCATCAACGCACTCCGACCATGGAGTGGGCGGCGGCCACTGTAGTCTAACTAAAATAAACATCATGCCAGTGTAGGCTAACTAAAAGCGCACGTTTTCAGTGCCTTTTTTCGTAACTTTAGAAAAATATTCTGGCCAAGTGGCATATATCGCTGGAAAGGTGCTGCTATTAGCTTTCCAAAATGGTAAGTTTCATCAACGCACTCGGACCATGGAGTGATCAGTGGCCACTTCATCATGCCAGTGTAGGCTAACTAAAAGCGCGCGTTTTCAGTGCCTTTTTTCGTAACTTTAGAAAAATATTCTGGCCAAGTGGCATATATCGCTGGAAAGGTGCTGCCATTAGCTTTCCAAAATGGGAAGCTTCATCAACGCACTCCGACCATGGAGTGGGCAGTGGCCACTGTAGTCTAACTAAAATAAACATCATGCCAGTGTAGGCTAACTAAAAACGCGCGTTTTCAGTGCCTTTTTTCGTAACCTTAGAAAAATATTCTGACCAAGTGGCATATATCGCTGGAAAGGTGCTGCCATTAGCTTTCCAAAATGGTAAGTTTCATCAACGCACTCGGACCATGGAGTGGTCAGTGGCCACTTCATCATGCCAGTGTAGGCTAACTAAAAGCGCGCGTTTTCAGTGCCTTTTTTCGTAACTTTAGAAAAATATTCTGGCCAAGTGGCATATATCGCTGGAAAGGTGCTGCTATTAGCTTTCCAAAATGGTAAGTTTCATCAACGCACTCCGACCATGGAGTGGGCAGTGGCCACTGTAGTCTAACTAAAATAAACATCATGCCAGTGTAGGCTAACTAAAAACGCGCGCTTTCAGTGCCTTTGTGCGTAACTTTAGAAAAATATTCTGGCCAAGTGGCATATATCGCTGGAAAGGTGCTGCCATTAGCTTTCCAAAATGGTAAGCTTCATCAACGCACTCCGACCATGGAGTGATCAGTGGCCACTTCATCATGCCAGTGTAGGCTAACTAAAAGCGCGCGTTTTCAGTGCCTTTTTTCATAACTTTAGAAAAATATTCTGGCCAAGTGGCATATATCGCTGGAAAGGTGCTGCTATTAGCTTTCCAAAATGGTAAGTTTCATCAACGCACTCCGACCATGGAGTGGGCAGCGGCCACTGTAGTCTAACTAAAATAAACATCATGCCAGTGTAGGCTAACTAAAAGCGCACGTTTTCAGTGCCTTTTTTCGTAACTTTAGAAAAATATTCTGGCCAAGTGGCATATATCGCTGGAAAGGTGCTGCTATTAGCTTTCCAAAATGGTAAGTTTCATCAACGCACTCGGACCATGGAGTGATCAGTGGCCACTTCATCATGCCAGTGTAGGCTAACTAAAAGCGCGCGTTTTCAGTGCCTTTTTTCGTAACTTTAGAAAAATATTCTGGCCAAGTGGAATATATCGCTGGAAAGGTGCTGCCATTAGCTTTCCAAAATGGTAAGCTTCATCAACGCACTCCGACCATGGAGTGGGCAGTGGCCACTGTAGTCTAACTAAAATAAACATCATGCCAGTGTAGGCTAACTAAAAACGCGCGTTTTCAGTGCCTTTTTTCGTAACTTTAGAAAAATATTCTGGCCAAGTGGCATATATCGCTGGAAAGGTGCTGCCATTAGCTTTCCAAAATGGTAAGCTTCATCAACGCACTCCGACCATGGAGTGGGCAGTGGCCACTGTAGTCTAACTAAAATAAACATCATGCCAGTGTAGGCTAACTAAAAACGCGCGTTTTCAGTGCCTTTTTTCGTAACTTTAGAAAAATATTCTGGCCAAGTGGCATATATCGCTGGAAAGGTGCTACCATTAGCTTTCCAAAATGGTAAGTTTCATCAACGCACTCGGACCATGGAGTGATCAGTGGCCACTTCATCATGCCAGTGTAGGCTAACTAAAAGCGCGCGTTTTCAGTGCCTTTTTTCGTAACTTTAGAAAAATATTCTGGCCAAGTGGCCTATATCGCTGGAAAGGTGCTGCCATTAGCTTTCCAAAATGGTAAGTTTCATCAACGCACTCCGACCATGGAGTGGGCAGTGGCCACTGTAGGCTAACTAAAATAAACATCATGCCAGTGTAGGCTAACTAAAAGCGCGCGTTTTCAGTGCCTTTTTTCGTAACTTTAGAAAAATATTCTGGCTAAGTGGCATATATCGCTGGAAAGGTGCTGCTATTAGCTTTCCAAAATGGTAAGTTTCATCAACGCACTCCGACCATGGAGTGGGCAGTGACCACTGTAGTCTAACTAAAATAAACATCATGCCAGTGTAGGCTAACTAAAAGCGCGCGTTTTCAGTGCCTTTTTTCGTAACTTTAGAAAAATATTCTGGCCAAGTGGCATATATCGCTGGAAAGGTGCTGCCATTAGCTTTCCAAAATGGTAAGCTTCATCAACGCACTCCGACCATGGAGTGGGCAGTGGCCACTGTAGTCTAACTAAAATAAACATCATGCCAGTGTAGGCTAACTAAAAACGCGCGTTTTCAGTGCCTTTTTTCGTAACTTTAGAAAAATATTCTGGCCAAGTGGCATATATCGCTGGAAAGGTGCTGCCATTAGCTTTCCAAAATGGTAAGTTTCATCAACGCACTCGGACCATGGAGTGATCAGTGGCCACTTCATCATGCCAGTGTAGGCTAACTAAAAGCGCGCGTTTTCAGTGCCTTTTTTCGTAACTTTAGAAAAATATTCTGGCCAAGTGGCATATATTGCTGGAAAGGTGCTGCCATTAGCTTTCCAAAATGGTAAGCTTCATCAACGCACTCCGACCATGGAGTGGGCAGTGGCCACTGTAGTCTAACTAAAATAAACATCATGCCAGTGTAGGCTAACTAAAAACGCGCGTTTTCAGTGCCTTTTTTCGTAACCTTAGAAAAATATTCTGACCAAGTGGCATATATCGCTGGAAAGGTGCTGCCATTAGCTTTCCAAAATGGTAAGTTTCATCAACGCACTCGGACCATGGAGTGATCAGTGGCCACTTCATCATGCCAGTGTAGGCTAACTAAAAGCGCGCGTTTTCAGTGCCTTTTTTCGTAACTTTAGAAAAATATTCTGGCCAAGTGGCATATATCGCTGGAAAGGTGCTGCTATTAGCTTTCCAAAATGGTAAGTTTCATCAAAGCACTCCGACCATGGAGTGGGCAGTGGCCACTGTAGTCTAACTAAAATAAACATCATGCCAGTGTAGGCTAACTAAAAACGCGCGCTTTCAGTGCCTTTGTGCGTAACTTTAGAAAAATATTCTGGCCAAGTGGCATATATCGCTGGAAAGGTGCTGCCATTAGCTTTCCAAAATGGTAAGCTTCATCAACGCACTCCGACCATGGAGTGATCAGTGGCCACTTCATCATGCCAGTGTAGGCTAACTAAAAGCGCGCGTTTTCAGTGCCTTTTTTCGTAACTTTAGAAAAATATTCTGGCCAAGTGGAATATATCGCTGCAAAGGTGCTGCCATTAGCTTTCCAAAATGGTAAGCTTCATCAACGCACTCCGACCATGGAGTGGGCAGTGGCCACTGTAGTCTAACTAAAATAAACATCATGCCAGTGTAGGCTAACTAAAAACGCGCGTTTTCAGTGCCTTTTTTCGTAACTTTAGAAAAATATTCTGGCCAAGTGGCATATATCGCTGGAAAGGTGCTGCCATTAGCTTTCCAAAATGGTAAGCTTCATCAACGCACTCCGACCATGGAGTGGGCAGTGGCCACTGTAGTCTAACTAAAATAAACATCATGCCAGTGTAGGCTAACTAAAAGCGCGCGTTTTCAGTGCCTTTTTTCGTAACTTTAGAAAAATATTCTGGCCAAGTGGCATATATCGCTGGAAAGGTGCTACCATTAGCTTTCCAAAATGGTAAGTTTCATCAACGCACTCGGACCATGGAGTGATCAGTGGCCACTTCATCATGCCAGTGTAGGCTAACTAAAAGCGCGCGTTTTCAGTGCCTTTTTTCGTAACTTTAGAAAAATATTCTGGCCAAGTGGCATATATCGCTGGAAAGGTGCTGCCATTAGTTTTTCAAAATGGTAAGCTTCATCAACGCACTCCGACCATGGAGTGGGCAGTGGCCACTGTAGTCTAACTAAAATAAACATCATGCCAGTGTAGGCTAACTAAAAACGCGCGTTTTCAGTGCCTTTTTTCGTAACTTTAGAAAAATATTCTGGCCAAGTGGCATATATCGCTGGAAAGGTGCTGCCATTAGCTTTCCAAAATGGTAAGTTTCATCAACGCACTCGGACCATGGAGTGATCAGTGGCCACTTCATCATGCCAGTGTAGGCTAACTAAAAGCGCGCGTTTTCAGTGCCTTTTTTCGTAACTTTAGAAAAATATTCTGGCCAAGTGGCATATATCGCTGGAAAGGTGCTGCTATTAGCTTTCCAAAATGGTAAGTTTCATCAACGCACTCCGACCATGGAGTGATCAGTGGCCACTTCATCATGCCAGTGTAGGCTAACTAAAAGCGCGCGTTTTCAGTGCCTTTTTTCGTAACTTTAGAAAAATATTCTGGCCAAGTGGCCTATATCGCTGGAAAGGTGCTGCCATTAGCTTTCCAAAATGGTAAGTTTCATTAACGCACTCCGACCATGGAGTGGGCAGTGGCCACTGTAGTCTAACTAAAATAAACATCATGCCAGTGTAGGCTAACTAAAAGCGCGCGTTTTCAGTGCCTTTTTTCGTAACTTTAGAAAAATATTCTGTCCAAGTGGCATATATCGCTGGAAAGGTGCTGCCATTAGCTTTCCAAAATGGTAAGTTTCATCAACGCACTCC
Organism: Sicus ferrugineus; assembly: GCA_922984085.1. Lineage (NCBI taxonomy): Eukaryota > Metazoa > Arthropoda > Insecta > Diptera > Conopidae > Sicus > Sicus ferrugineus. Next base: position 16,255,947 of record OV277352.1, on the reverse strand, counting down.
GACCATGGAGTGGGCAGTGGCCACTGTAGGCTAACTAAAATAAACATCATGCCAGTGTAGGCTAACTAAAAACGCGCGTTTTCGCGACCATGGAGTGGGCAGTGGCCACTGTAGTCTAACTAAAATAAACATCATGCCAGTGTAGGCTAACTAAAAACGCGCGCTTTCAGTGCCTTTGTTCTTAACTTTAGAAAAATATTCTGACCAAGTGGCATATATCGCTGGAAAGGTGCTGCCATTAGTTTTCCAAAATGGTAAGTTTCATCAACGCACTCGGACCATGGAGTGATCAGTGGCCACTTCATCATGCCAGTGTAGGCTAACTAAAAGCGCGCGTTTTCAGTGCCTTTTTTCGTAACTTTAGAAAAATATTCTGGCCAAGTGGCATATATCGCTGGAAAGGTGCTGCTATTAGCTTTCCAAAATGGTAAGTTTCATCAACGCACTCCGACCATGGAGTGGGCAGTGGCCACTGTAGTCTAACTAAAATAAACATCATGCCAGTGTAGGCTAACTAAAAACGCGCGCTTTCAGTGCCTTTGTGCGTAACTTTAGAAAAATATTCTGGCCAAGTGGCATATATCGCTGGAAAGGTGCTGCCATTAGCTTTCCAAAATGGTAAGTTTCATCAACGCACTCGGACCATGCAGTGATCAGTGGCCACTTCATCATGCCGGTGTAGGCTAACTAAAAATGCGCGTTTTCAGTGCCTGTTTTCGTAACTTTAGAAAAATATTCTGGCCAAGTGGCATATATCGCTGGAAAGGTGCTGCCATTAGCTTTCCAAAATGGTAAGCTTCATCAACGCACTCCGACCATGGAGTGGGCAGTGGCCACTGTAGTCTAACTAAAATAAACATCATGCCAGTGTAGGCTAACTAAAAACGCGCGTTTTCAGTGCCTTTTTTCGTAACTTTAGAAAAATATTCTGGCCAAGTGGCATATATCGCTGGAAAGGTGCTACTATTAGCTTTCCAAAATGGTAAGTTTCATCAACGCACTCGGACCATGGAGTGATCAGTGGCCACTTCATCATGCCAGTGTAGGCTAACTAAAAGCGCGCGTTTTCAGTGCCTTTTTTCGTAACTTTAGAAAAATATTCTGACCAAGTGGCATATATCGCTGGAAAGGTGCTGCCATTGGCTTTTCAAAATGGTAAGCTTCATCAACGCACTCCGACCATGGAGTGGGCAGTGGCCACTGTAGTCTAACTAAAATAAACATCATGCCAGTGTAGGCTAACTAAAAACGCGCGTTTTCAGTGCCTTTTTTCGTAACTTTAGAAAAATATTCTGGCCAAGTGGCATATATCGCTGGAAAGGTGCTGCCATTAGCTTTCCAAAATGGTAAGTTTCATCAACGCACTCGGACCATGGAGTGATCAGTGGCCACTTCATCATGCCAGTGTAGGCTAACTAAAAGCGCGCGTTTTCAGTGCCTTTTTTCGTAACTTTAGAAAAATATTCTGGCCAAGTGGCCTATATCGCTGGAAAGGTGCTGCCATTAGCTTTCCAAAATGGTAAGCTTCATCAACGCACTCCGACCATGGAGTGGGCAGTGGCCACTGTAGTCTAACTAAAATAAACATCATGCCAGTGTAGGCTAACTAAAAACGCGCGTTTTCAGTGCCTTTTTTCGTAACTTTAGAAAAATATTCTGGCCAAGTGGCATATATCGCTGGAAAGGTGCTACTATTAGCTTTCCAAAATGGTAAGTCTCATCAACGCACTCGGACCATGGAGTGATCAGTGGCCACTTCATCATGCCAGTGTAGGCTAACTAAAAGCGCGCGTTTTCAGTGCCTTTTTTCGTAACTTTAGAAAAATATTCTGACCAAGTGGCATATATCGCTGGAAAGGTGCTGCCATTGGCTTTTCAAAATGGTAAGCTTCATCAACGCACTCCGACCATGGAGTGGGCAGTGGCCACTGTAGTCTAACTAAAATAAACATCATGCCAGTGTAGGCTAACTAAAAACGCGCGTTTTCAGTGCCTTTTTTCGTAACTTTAGAAAAATATTCTGGCCAAGTGGCATATATCGCTGGAAAGGTGCTGCTATTAGCTTTCCAAAATGGTAAGTTTCATCAACGCACTCCGACCATGGAGTGATCAGTGGCCACTTCATCATGCCAGTGTAGGCTAACTAAAAGCGCGCGTTTTCAGTGCCTTTTTTCGTAACTTTAGAAAAATATTCTGGCCAAGTGGCCTATATCGCTGGAAAGGTGCTGCCATTAGCTTTCCAAAATGGTAAGTTTCATTAACGCACTCCGACCATGGAGTGGGCAGTGGCCACTGTAGTCTAACTAAAATAAACATCATGCCAGTGTAGGCTAACTAAAAGCGCGCGTTTTCAGTGCCTTTTTTCGTAACTTTAGAAAAATATTCTGGCCAAGTGGCATATATCGCTGGAAAGGTGCTGCCATTAGCTTTCCAAAATGGTAAGTTTCATCAACGCACTCCGACCATGGAGTGGGCAGTGGCCACTGTAGGCTAACTAAAATAAACATCATGCCAGTGTAGGCTAACTAAAAACGCGCGTTTTCAGTGCCTTTTTTCGTAACTTTAGAAAAATATTCTGGCCAAGTGGCATATATCGCTGGAAAGGTGCTGCCATTAGCTTTCCAAAATGGTAAGTTTTATCAACGCACTCGGACCATGGAGTGGGCAGTGGCCACTTCATCATGCCAGTGTAGGCTAACTAAAAATGCGCGCTTTCAGTGCCTTTGTGCGTAACTTTAGAAAAACATTCTGGCCAAGTGGCATATATCGCTGGAAAGGTGCTGCCATTAGCTTTCCAAAATGGTAAGTTTCATCAACGCACTCGGACCATGGAGTGATCAGTGGCCACTTCATCATGCCAGTGTAGGCTAACTAAAAGCGCGCGTTTTCAGTGCCTTTTTTCGTAACTTTAGAAAAATATTCTGGCCAAGTGGCATATATCGCTGGAAAGGTGCTGCCATTAGCTTTCCAAAATGGTAAGTTTCATCAACGCACTCCGACCATGGAGTGGGCAGTGGCCACTGTAGTCTAACTAAAATAAACATCATGCCAGTGTAGGCTAACTAAAAGCGCGCGTTTTCAGTGCCTTTTTTCGTAACTTTAGAAAAATATTCTGGCCAAGTGGCATATATCGCTGGAAAGGTGCTGCCATTAGCTTTCCAAAATGGTAAGCTTCATCAACGCACTCCGACCATGGAGTGGGCAGTGGCCACTGTAGTCTAACTAAAATAAACATCATGCCAGTGTAGGCTAACTAAAAACGCGCGTTTTCAGTGCCTTTTTTCGTAACTTTAGAAAAATATTCTGGCCAAGTGGCATATATCGCTGGAAAGGTGCTGCCATTAGCTTTCCAAAATGGTAAGTTTCATCAACGCACTCGGACCATGGAGTGATCAGTGGCCACTTCATCATGCCAGTGTAGGCTAACTAAAAGCGCGCGTTTTCAGTGCCTTTTTTCGTAACTTTAGAAAAATATTCTGGCCAAGTGGCATATATTGCTGGAAAGGTGCTGCCATTAGCTTTCCAAAATGGTAAGCTTCATCAACGCACTCCGACCATGGAGTGGGCAGTGGCCACTGTAGTCTAACTAAAATAAACATCATGCCAGTGTAGGCTAACTAAAAACGCGCGTTTTCAGTGCCTTTTTTCGTAACCTTAGAAAAATATTCTGACCAAGTGGCATATATCGCTGGAAATGTGCTGCCATTAGCTTTCCAAAATGGTAAGTTTCATCAACGCACTCGGACCATGGAGTGATCAGTGGCCACTTCATCATGCCAGTGTAGGCTAACTAAAAGCGCGCGTTTTCAGTGCCTTTTTTCGTAACTTTAGAAAAATATTCTGGCTAAGTGGCATATATCGCTGGAAAGGTGCTGCTATTAGCTTTCCAAAATGGTAAGTTTCATCAACGCACTCCGACCATGGAGTGGGCAGTGGCCACTGTAGTCTAACTAAAATAAACATCATGCCAGTGTAGGCTAACTAAAAACGCGCGCTTTCAGTGCCTTTTTTCTTAACTTTAGAAAAATATTCTGACCAAGTGGCATATATCGCTGGAAAGGTGCTGCCATTAGTTTTCCAAAATGGTAAGTTTCATCAACGCACTCGGACCATGGAGTGATCAGTGGCCACTTCATCATGCCAGTGTAGGCTAACTAAAAGCGCGCGTTTTCAGTGCCTTTTTTCGTAACTTTAGAAAAATATTCTGGCCAAGTGGCATATATCGCTGGAAAGGTGCTGCTATTAGCTTTCCAAAATGGTAAGTTTCATCAACGCACTCCGACCATGGAGTGGGCAGTGGCCACTGTAGTCTAACTAAAATAAACATCATGCCAGTGTAGGCTAACTAAAAACGCGCGCTTTCAGTGCCTTTGTGCGTAACTTTAGAAAAATATTCTGGCCAAGTGGCATATATCGTTGGAAAGGTGCTGCCATTAGCTTTCCAAAATGGTAAGTTTCATCAACGCACTCGGACCATGCAGTGATCAGTGGCCACTTCATCATGCCGGTGTAGGCTAACTAAAAATGCGCGTTTTCAGTGCCTGTTTTCGTAACTTTAGAAAAATATTCTGGCCAAGTGGCATATATCGCTGGAAAGGTGCTGCCATTAGCTTTCCAAAATGGTAAGCTTCATCAACGCACTCCGACCATGGAGTGGGCAGTGGCCACTGTAGTCTAACTAAAATAAACATCATGCCAGTGTAGGCTAACTAAAAACGCGCGTTTTCAGTGCCTTTTTTCGTAACTTTAGAAAAATATTCTGGCCAAGTGGCATATATCGCTGGAAAGGTGCTACTATTAGCTTTCCAAAATGGTAAGTTTCATTCATGCTGCCATTAGCTTTCCAAAATGGTAAGCTTCATCAACGCACTCCGACCATGGAGTGGGCAGTGGCCACTGTAGTCTAACTAAAATAAACATCATGCCAGTGTAGGCTAACTAAAAACGCGCGTTTTCAGTGCCTTTTTTCGTAACTTTAGAAAAATATTCTGGCCAAGTGGCATATATCGCTGGAAAGGTGCTACTATTAGCTTTCCAAAATGGTAAGTTTCATCAACGCACTCGGACCATGGAGTGATCAGTGGCCACTTCATCATGCCAGTGTAGGCTAACTAAAAGCGCGCGTTTTCAGTGCCTTTTTTCGTAACTTTAGAAAAATATTCTGACCAAGTGGCATATATCGCTGGAAAGGTGCTGCCATTGGCTTTTCAAAATGGTAAGCTTCATCAACGCACTCCGACCATGGAGTGGGCAGTGGCCACTGTAGTCTAACTAAAATAAACATCATGCCAGTGTAGGCTAACTAAAAACGCGCGTTTTCAGTGCCTTTTTTCGTAACTTTAGAAAAATATTCTGGCCAAGTGGCATATATCGCTGGAAAGGTGCTGCCATTAGCTTTCCAAAATGGTAAGTTTCATCAACGCACTCGGACCATGGAGTGATCAGTGGCCACTTCATCATGCCAGTGTAGGCTAACTAAAAGCGCGCGTTTTCAGTGCCTTTTTTCGTAACTTTAGAAAAATATTCTGGCCAAGTGGCATATATCGCTGGAAAGGTGCTGCTATTAGCTTTCCAAAATGGTAAGTTTCATCAACGCACTCCGACCATGGAGTGATCAGTGGCCACTTCATCATGCCAGTGTAGGCTAACTAAAAGCGCGCGTTTTCAGTGCCTTTTTTCGTAACTTTAGAAAAATATTCTGGCCAAGTGGCCTATATCGCTGGAAAGGTGCTGCCATTAGCTTTCCAAAATGGTAAGTTTCATCAACGCACTCGGACCATGGAGTGATCAGTGGCCACTTCATCATGCCAGTGTAGGCTAACTAAAAGCGCGCGTTTTCAGTGCCTTTTTTCGTAACTTTAGAAAAATATTCTGGCCAAGTGGCATATATCGCTGGAAAGGTGCTGCTATTAGCTTTCCAAAATGGTAAGTTTCATCAACGCACTCCGACCATGGAGTGGGCAGTGGCCACTGTAGTCTAACTAAAATAAACATCATGCCAGTGTAGGCTAACTAAAAACGCGCGCTTTCAGTGCCTTTGTGCGTAACTTTAGAAAAATATTCTGGCCAAGTGGCATATATCGCTGGAAAGGTGCTGCCATTAGCTTTCCAAAATGGTAAGTTTCATCAACGCACTCGGACCATGGAGTGATCAGTGGCCACTTCATCATGCCGGTGTAGGCTAACTAAAAATGCGCGTTTTCAGTGCCTGTTTTCGTAACTTTAGAAAAATATTCTGGCCAAGTGGCATATATCGCTGGAAAGGTGCTGCCATTAGCTTTCCAAAATGGTAAGCTTCATCAACGCACTCCGACCATGGAGTGGGCGGTGGCCACTGTAGTCTAACTAAAATAAACATCATGCCAGTGTAGGCTAACTAAAAACGCGCGTTTTCAGTGCCTTTTTTCGTAACTTTAGAAAAATATTCTGGCCAAGTGGCATATATCGCTGGAAAGGTGCTGCCATTAGCTTTCCAAAATGGTAAGTTTCATCAACGCACTCCGACCATGGAGTGGGCAGTGGCCACTGTAGGCTAACTAAAATAAACATCATGCCAGTGTAGGCTAACTAAAAATGCGCGTTTTCAGTGCCTTTTTTCGTAACTTTAGAAAAATATTCTGGCCAAGTGGCATATATCGCTGGAAAGGTGCTGCCATTAGCTTTCCAAAATGGTAAGTTTTATCAACGCACTCGGACCATGGAGTGGGCAGTGGCCACTTCATCATGCCAGTGTAGGCTAACTAAAAATGCGCGCTTTCAGTGCCTTTGTGCGTAACTTTAGAAAAACATTCTGGCCAAGTGGCATATATCGCTGGAAAGGTGCTGCCATTAGCTTTCCAAAATGGTAAGTTTCGTCAACGCACTCGGACCATGGAGTGATCAGTGGCCACTTCATCATGCCAGTGTAGGCTAACTAAAAGCGCGCGTTTTCAGTGCCTTTTTTCGTAACTTTAGAAAAATATTCTGGCCAAGTGGCATATATCGCTGGAAAGGTGCTGCCATTAGCTTTCCAAAATGGTAAGTTTCATCAACGCACTCCGACCATGGAGTGGGCAGTGGCCACTGTAGTCTAACTAAAATAAACATCATGCCAGTGTAGGCTAACTAAAAGCGCGCGTTTTCAGTGCCTTTTTTCGTAACTTTAGAAAAATATTCTGGCCAAGTGGCATATATCGCTGGAAAGGTGCTGCCATTAGCTTTCCAAAATGGTAAGCTTCATCAACGCACTCCGACCATGGAGTGGGCAGTGGCCACTGTAGGCTAACTAAAATAAACATCATGCCAGTGTAGGCTAACTAAAAACGCGCGTTTTCAGTGCCTTTTTTCGTAACTTTAGAAAAATATTCTGGCCAAGTGGCATATATCGCTGGAAAGGTGCTGCCATTAGCTTTCCAAAATGGTAAGTTTCATCAACGCACTCGGACCATGGAGTGATCAGTGGCCACTTCATCATGCCAGTGTAGGCTAACTAAAAGCGCGCGTTTTCAGTGCCTTTTTTCGTAACTTTAGAAAAATATTCTGGCCAAGTGGCATATATCGCTGGAAAGGTGCTGCCATTAGCTTTCCAAAATGGTAAGTTTCATCAACGCACTCCGACCATGGAGTGGGCAGTGGCCACTGTAGTCTAACTAAAATAAACATCATGCCAGTGTAGGCTAACTAAAAGCGCGCGTTTTCAGTGCCTTTTTTCGTAACTTTAGAAAAATATTCTGGCCAAGTGGCATATATCGCTGGAAAGGTGCTGCCATTAGCTTTCCAAAATGGTAAGTTTCATCAACGCACTCGGACCATGGAGTGATCAGTGGCCACTTCATCATGCCAGTGTAGGCTAACTAAAAGCGCGCGTTTTCAGTGCCTTTTTTCGTAACTTTAGAAAAATATTCTGGCTAAGTGGCATATATCGCTGGAAAGGTGCTGCTATTAGCTTTCCAAAATGGTAAGTTTCATCAACGCACTCCGACCATGGAGTGGGCAGTGGCCACTGTAGTCTAACTAAAATAAACATCATGCCAGTGTAGGCTAACTAAAAACGCGCGCTTTCAGTGCCTTTTTTCTTAACTTTAGAAAAATATTCTGACCAAGTGGCATATATCGCTGGAAAGGTGCTGCCATTAGTTTTCCAAAATGGTAAGTTTCATCAACGCACTCGGACCATGGAGTGATCAGTGGCCACTTCATCATGCCAGTGTAGGCTAACTAAAAGCGCGCGTTTTCAGTGCCTTTTTTCGTAACTTTAGAAAAATATTCTGGCCAAGTGGCATATATCGCTGGAAAGGTGCTGCTATTAGCTTTCCAAAATGGTAAGTTTCATCAACGCACTCCGACCATGGAGTGGGCAGTGGCCACTGTAGTCTAACTAAAATAAACATCATGCCAGTGTAGGCTAACTAAAAACGCGCGCTTTCAGTGCCTTTGTGCGTAACTTTAGAAAAATATTCTGGCCAAGTGGCATATATCGCTGGAAAGGTGCTGCCATTAGCTTTCCAAAATGGTAAGTTTCATCAACGCACTCGGACCATGCAGTGATCAGTGGCCACTTCATCATGCCGGTGTAGGCTAACTAAAAATGCGCGTTTTCAGTGCCTGTTTTCGTAACTTTAGAAAAATATTCTGGCCAAGTGGCATATATCGCTGGAAAGGTGCTGCCATTAGCTTTCCAAAATGGTAAGCTTCATCAACGCACTCCGACCATGGAGTGGGCAGTGGCCACTGTAGTCTAACTAAAATAAACATCATGCCAGTGTAGGCTAACTAAAAACGCGCGTTTTCAGTGCCTTTTTTCGTAACTTTAGAAAAATATTCTGGCCAAGTGGCATATATCGCTGGAAAGGTGCTACTATTAGCTTTCCAAAATGGTAAGTTTCATCAACGCACTCGGACCATGGAGTGATCAGTGGCCACTTCATCATGCCAGTGTAGGCTAACTAAAAGCGCGCGTTTTCAGTGCCTTTTTTCGTAACTTTAGAAAAATATTCTGACCAAGTGGCATATATCGCTGGAAAGGTGCTGCCATTGGCTTTTCAAAATGGTAAGCTTCATCAACGCACTCCGACCATGGAGTGGGCAGTGGCCACTGTAGTCTAACTAAAATAAACATCATGCCAGTGTAGGCTAACTAAAAACGCGCGTTTTCAGTGCCTTTTTTCGTAACTTTAGAAAAATATTCTGGCCAAGTGGCATATATCGCTGGAAAGGTGCTGCCATTAGCTTTCCAAAATGGTAAGTTTCATCAACGCACTCGGACCATGGAGTGATCAGTGGCCACTTCATCATGCCAGTGTAGGCTAACTAAAAGCGCGCGTTTTCAGTGCCTTTTTTCGTAACTTTAGAAAAATATTCTGGCCAAGTGGCATATATCGCTGGAAAGGTGCTGCTATTAGCTTTCCAAAATGGTAAGTTTCATCAACGCACTCCGACCATGGAGTGATCAGTGGCCACTTCATCATGCCAGTGTAGGCTAACTAAAAGCGCGCGTTTTCAGTGCCTTTTTTCGTAACTTTAGAAAAATATTCTGGCCAAGTGGCCTATATCGCTGGAAAGGTGCTGCCATTAGCTTTCCAAAATGGTAAGTTTCATCAACGCACTCGGACCATGGAGTGATCAGTGGCCACTTCATCATGCCAGTGTAGGCTAACTAAAAGCGCGCGTTTTCAGTGCCTTTTTTCGTAACTTTAGAAAAATATTCTGGCCAAGTGGCATATATCGCTGGAAAGGTGCTGCTATTAGCTTTCCAAAATGGTAAGTTTCATCAACGCACTCCGACCATGGAGTGGTCAGTGGCCACTGTAGTCTAACTAAAATAAACATCATGCCAGTGTAGGCTAACTAAAAACGCGCGCTTTCAGTGCCTTTGTGCGTAACTTTAGAAAAATATTCTGGCCAAGTGGCATATATCGCTGGAAAGGTGCTGCCATTAGCTTTCCAAAATGGTAAGTTTCATCAACGCACTCGGACCATGGAGTGATCAGTGGCCACTTCATCATGCCGGTGTAGGCTAACTAAAAATGCGCGTTTTCAGTGCCTGTTTTCGTAACTTTAGAAAAATATTCTGGCCAAGTGGCATATATCGCTGGAAAGGTGCTGCCATTAGCTTTCCAAAATGGTAAGCTTCATCAACGCACTCCGACCATGGAGTGGGCAGTGGCCACTGTAGTCTAACTAAAATAAACATCATGCCAGTGTAGGCTAACTAAAAACGCGCGTTTTCAGTGCCTTTTTTGTAACTTTAGAAAAATATTCTGGCCAAGTGGCATATATCGCTGGAAAGGTGCTGCCATTAGCTTTCCAAAATGGTAAGTTTCATCAACGCACTCGGACCATGGAGTGATCAGTGGCCACTTCATCATGCCAGTGTAGGCTAACTAAAAGCGCGCGTTTTCAGTGCCTTTTTTCGTAACTTTAGAAAAATATTCTGGCCAAGTGGCATATATTGCTGGAAAGGTGCTGCCATTAGCTTTCCAAAATGGTAAGCTTCATCAACGCACTCCGACCATGGAGTGGGCAGTGGCCACTGTAGTCTAACTAAAATAAACATCATGCCAGTGTAGGCTAACTAAAAACGCGCGTTTTCAGTGCCTTTTTTCGTAACTTTAGAAAAATATTCTGGCTAAGTGGCATATATCGCTGGAAAGGTGCTGCTATTAGCTTTCCAAAATGGTAAGTTTCATCAACGCACTCCGACCATGGAGTGGGCAGTGGCCACTGTAGTCTAACTAAAATAAACATCATGCCAGTGTAGGCTAACTAAAAACGCGCGCTTTCAGTGCCTTTTTTCGTAACTTTAGAAAAATATTCTGACCAAGTGGCATATATCGCTGGAAAGGTGCTGCCATTAGTTTTCCAAAATGGTAAGTTTCATCAACGCACTCGGACCATGGAGTGATCAGTGGCCACTTCATCATGCCAGTGTAGGCTAACTAAAAGCGCGCGTTTTCAGTGCCTTTTTTCGTAACTTTAGAAAAATATTCTGGCCAAGTGGCATATATCGCTGGAAAGGTGCTGCTATTAGCTTTCCAAAATGGTAAGTTTCATCAACGCACTCCGACCATGGAGTGGACAGTGGCCACTGTAGTCTAACTAAAATAAACATCATGCCAGTGTAGGCTAACTAAAAACGCGCGCTTTCAGTGCCTTTGTGCGTAACTTTAGAAAAATATTCTGGCCAAGTGGCATATATCGCTGGAAAGGTGCTGCCATTAGCTTTCCAAAATGGTAAGTTTCATCAACGCACTCGGACCATGCAGTGATCAGTGGCCACTTCATCATGCCGGTGTAGGCTAACTAAAAATGCGCGTTTTCAGTGCCTGTTTTCGTAACTTTAGAAAAATATTCTGGCCAAGTGGCATATATCGCTGGAAAGGTGCTGCCATTAGCTTTCCAAAATGGTAAGCTTCATCAACGCACTCCGACCATGGAGTGGGCAGTGGCCACTGTAGTCTAACTAAAATAAACATCATGCCAGTGTAGGCTAACTAAAAACGCGCGTTTTCAGTGCCTTTTTTCGTAACTTTAGAAAAATATTCTGGCCAAGTGGCATATATCGCTGGAAAGGTGCTACTATTAGCTTTCCAAAATGGTAAGTTTCATCAACGCACTCGGACCATGGAGTGATCAGTGGCCACTTCATCATGCCAGTGTAGGCTAACTAAAAGCGCGCGTTTTCAGTGCCTTTTTTCGTAACTTTAGAAAAATATTCTGACCAAGTGGCATATATCGCTGGAAAGGTGCTGCCATTGGCTTTTCAAAATGGTAAGCTTCATCAACGCACTCCGACCATGGAGTGGGCAGTGGCCACTGTAGTCTAACTAAAATAAACATCATGCCAGTGTAGGCTAACTAAAAACGCGCGTTTTCAGTGCCTGTTTTCGTAACTTTAGAAAAATATTCTGGCCAAGTGGCATATATCGCTGGAAAGGTGCTGCCATTAGCTTTCCAAAATGGTAAGTTTCATCAACGCACTCGGACCATGGAGTGATCAGTGGCCACTTCATCATGCCAGTGTAGGCTAACTAAAAGCGCGCGTTTTCAGTGCCTTTTTTCGTAACTTTAGAAAAATATTCTGGCCAAGTGGCATATATCGCTGGAAAGGTGCTGCTATTAGCTTTCCAAAATGGTAAGTTTCATCAACGCACTCCGACCATGGAGTGATCAGTGGCCACTTCATCATGCCAGTGTAGGCTAACTAAAAGCGCGCGTTTTCAGTGCCTTTTTTCGTAACTTTAGAAAAATATTCTGGCCAAGTGGCCTATATCGCTGGAAAGGTGCTGCCATTAGCTTTCCAAAATGGTAAGTTTCATCAACGCACTCGGACCATGGAGTGATCAGTGGCCACTTCATCATGCCAGTGTAGGCTAACTAAAAGCGCGCGTTTTCAGTGCCTTTTTTCGTAACTTTAGAAAAATATTCTGGCCAAGTGGCATATATCGCTGGAAAGGTGCTGCTATTAGCTTTCCAAAATGGTAAGTTTCATCAACGCACTCCGACCATGGAGTGGGCAGTGGCCACTGTAGTCTAACTAAAATAAACATCATGCCAGTGTAGGCTAACTAAAAACGCGCGCTTTCAGTGCCTTTGTGCGTAACTTTAGAAAAATATTCTGGCCAAGTGGCATATATCGCTGGAAAGGTGCTGCCATTAGCTTTCCAAAATGGTAAGTTTCATCAACGCACTCGCACCATGGAGTGATCAGTGGCCACTTCATCATGCCAGTGTAGGCTAACTAAAAGCGCGCGCTTTCAGTGCCTTTTTTCGTAACTTTAGAAAAATATTCTGGCCAAGTGGCATATATCGCTGGAAAGGTGCTGCTATTAGCTTTCCAAAATGGTAAGTTTCATCAACGCACTCCGACCATGGAGTGGGCAGTGGCCACTGTAGTCTAACTAAAATAAACATCATGCCAGTGTAGGCTAACTAAAAACGCGCGCTTTCAGTGCCTTTGTGCGTAACTTTAGAAAAATATTCTGGCCAAGTGGCATATATCGCTGGAAAGGTGCTGCCATTAGCTTTCCAAAATGGTAAGTTTCATCAACGCACTCGGACCATGGAGTGATCAGTGGCCACTTCATCATGCCAGTGTAGGCTAACTAAAAGCGCGCGTTTTCAGTGCCTTTTTTCGTAACTTTAGAAAAATATTCTGGCCAAGTGGCATATATTGCTGGAAAGGTGCTGCCATTAGCTTTCCAAAATGGTAAGCTTCATCAACGCACTCCGACCATGGAGTGGGCAGTGGCCACTGTAGTCTAACTAAAATAAACATCATGCCAGTGTAGGCTAACTAAAAACGCGCGTTTTCAGTGCCTTTTTTCGTAACTTTAGAAAAATATTCTGGCTAAGTGGCATATATCGCTGGAAAGGTGCTGCTATTAGCTTTCCAAAATGGTAAGTTTCATCAACGCACTCCGACCATGGAGTGGGCAGTGGCCACTGTAGTCTAACTAAAATAAACATCATGCCAGTGTAGGCTAACTAAAAACGCGCGCTTTCAGTGCCTTTGTTCTTAACTTTAGAAAAATATTCTGACCAAGTGGCATATATCGCTGGAAAGGTGCTGCCATTAGTTTTCCAAAATGGTAAGTTTCATCAACGCACTCGGACCATGGAGTGATCAGTGGCCACTTCATCATGCCAGTGTAGGCTAACTAAAAGCGCGCGTTTTCAGTGCCTTTTTTCGTAACTTTAGAAAAATATTCTGGCCAAGTGGCATATATCGCTGGAAAGGTGCTGCTATTAGCTTTCCAAAATGGTAAGTTTCATCAACGCACTCCGACCATGGAGTGGGCAGTGGCCACTGTAGTCTAACTAAAATAAACATCATGCCAGTGTAGGCTAACTAAAAACGCGCGCTTTCAGTGCCTTTGTGCGTAACTTTAGAAAAATATTCTGGCCAAGTGGCATATATCGCTGGAAAGGTGCTGCCATTAGCTTTCCAAAATGGTAAGTTTCATCAACGCACTCGGACCATGCAGTGATCAGTGGCCACTTCATCATGCCGGTGTAGGCTAACTAAAAATGCGCGTTTTCAGTGCCTGTTTTCGTAACTTTAGAAAAATATTCTGGCCAAGTGGCATATATCGCTGGAAAGGTGCTGCCATTAGCTTTCCAAAATGGTAAGCTTCATCAACGCACTCCGACCATGGAGTGGGCAGTGGCCACTGTAGTCTAACTAAAATAAACATCATGCCAGTGTAGGCTAACTAAAAACGCGCGTTTTCAGTGCCTTTTTTCGTAACTTTAGAAAAATATTCTGGCCAAGTGGCATATATCGCTGGAAAGGTGCTACTATTAGCTTTCCAAAATGGTAAGTTTCATCAACGCACTCGGACCATGGAGTGATCAGTGGCCACTTCATCATGCCAGTGTAGGCTAACTAAAAGCGCGCGTTTTCAGTGCCTTTTTTCGTAACTTTAGAAAAATATTCTGACCAAGTGGCATATATCGCTGGAAAGGTGCTGCCATTGGCTTTTCAAAATGGTAAGCTTCATCAACGCACTCCGACCATGGAGTGGGCAGTGGCCACTGTAGTCTAACTAAAATAAACATCATGCCAGTGTAGGCTAACTAAAAACGCGCGTTTTCAGTGCCTTTTTTCGTAACTTTAGAAAAATATTCTGGCCAAGTGGCATATATCGCTGGAAAGGTGCTGCCATTAGCTTTCCAAAATGGTAAGTTTCATCAACGCACTCGGACCATGGAGTGATCAGTGGCCACTTCATCATGCCAGTGTAGGCTAACTAAAAGCGCGCGTTTTCAGTGCCTTTTTTCGTAACTTTAGAAAAATATTCTGGCCAAGTGGCATATATCGCTGGAAAGGTGCTGCTATTAGCTTTCCAAAATGGTAAGTTTCATCAACGCACTCCGACCATGGAGTGATCAGTGGCCACTTCATCATGCCAGTGTAGGCTAACTAAAAGCGCGCGTTTTCAGTGCCTTTTTTCGTAACTTTAGAAAAATATTCTGGCCAAGTGGCCTATATCGCTGGAAAGGTGCTGCCATTAGCTTTCCAAAATGGTAAGTTTCATCAACGCACTCGGACCATGGAGTGATCAGTGGCCACTTCATCATGCCAGTGTAGGCTAACTAAAAGCGCGCGTTTTCAGTGCCTTTTTTCGTAACTTTAGAAAAATATTCTGGCCAAGTGGCATATATCGCTGGAAAGGTGCTGCTATTAGCTTTCCAAAATGGTAAGTTTCATCAACGCACTCCGACCATGGAGTGGGCAGTGGCCACTGTAGTCTAACTAAAATAAACATCATGCCAGTGTAGGCTAACTAAAAACGCGCGCTTTCAGTGCCTTTGTGCGTAACTTTAGAAAAATATTCTGGCCAAGTGGCATATATCGCTGGAAAGGTGCTGCCATTAGCTTTCCAAAATGGTAAGTTTCATCAACGCACTCGGACCATGGAGTGATCAGTGGCCACTTCATCATGCCAGTGTAGGCTAACTAAAAGCGCGCGTTTTCAGTGCCTTTTTTCGTAACTTTAGAAAAATATTCTGGCCAAGTGGCATATATCGCTGGAAAGGTGCTGCTATTAGCTTTCCAAAATGGTAAGTTTCATCAACGCACTCCGACCATGGAGTGGGCAGTGGCCACTGTAGTCTAACTAAAATAAACATCATGCCAGTGTAGGCTAACTAAAAACGCGCGCTTTCAGTGCCTTTGTGCGTAACTTTAGAAAAATATTCTGGCCAAGTGGCATATATCGCTGGAAAGGTGCTGCCATTAGCTTTCCAAAATGGTAAGTTTCATCAACGCACTCGGACCATGGAGTGATCAGTGGCCACTTCATCATGCCAGTGTAGGCTAACTAAAAGCGCGCGTTTTCAGTGCCTTTTTTCGTAACTTTAGAAAAATATTCTGGCCAAGTGGCATATATCGCTGGAAAGGTGCTGCTATTAGCTTTCCAAAATGGTAAGTTTCATCAACGCACTCCGACCATGGAGTGGGCAGTGGCCACTGTAGTCTAACTAAAATAAACATCATGCCAGTGTAGGCTAACTAAAAACGCGCGCTTTCAGTGCCTTTGTGCGTAACTTTAGAAAAATATTCTGGCCAAGTGGCATATATCGCTGGAAAGGTGCTGCCATTAGCTTTCCAAAATGGTAAGTTTCATCAACGCACTCGGACCATGGAGTGATCAGTGGCCACTTCATCATGCCAGTGTAGGCTAACTAAAAGCGCGCGTTTTCAGTGCCTTTTTTCGTAACTTTAGAAAAATATTCTGGCTAAGCGGCATATATCGCTGGAAAGGTGCTGCTATTAGCTTTCCAAAATGGTAAGTTTCATCAACGCACTCCGACCATGGAGTGGGCAGTGGCCACTGTAGTCTAACTAAAATAAACATCATGCCAGTGTAGGCTAACTAAAAACGCGCGCTTTCAGTGCCTTTGTGCGTAACTTTAGAAAAATATTCTGGCCAAGTGGCATATATCGCTGGAAAGGTGCTGCCATTAGCTTTCCAAAATGGTAAGTTTCATCAACGCACTCGGACCATGGAGTGATCAGTGGCCACTTCATCATGCCAGTGTAGGCTAACTAAAAGCGCGCGTTTTCAGTGCCTTTTTTCGTAACTTTAGAAAAATATTCTGGCTAAGCGGCATATATCGCTGGAAAGGTGCTGCTATTAGCTTTCCAAAATGGTAAGTTTCATCAACGCACTCCGACCATGGAGTGGGCAGTGGCCACTGTAGTCTAACTAAAATAAACATCATGCCAGTGTAGGCTAACTAAAAACGCGCGCTTTCAGTGCCTTTTTTCTTAACTTTAGAAAAATATTCTGACCAAGTGGCATATATCGCTGGAAAGGTGCTGCCATTAGTTTTCCAAAATGGTAAGTTTCATCAACGCACTCGGTTCATGGAGTGATCAGTGGCCACTTCATCATGCCAGTGTAGGCTAACTAAAAGCGCGCGTTTTCAGTGCCTTTTTTCGTAACTTTAGAAAAATATTCTGGCCAAGTGGCATATATCGCTGGAAAGGTGCTGCTATTAGCTTTCCAAAATGGTAAGTTTCATCAACGCACTCCGACCATGGAGTGGGCAGTGGCCACTGTAGTCTAACTAAAATAAACATCATGCCAGTGTAGGCTAACTAAAAACGCGCGCTTTCAGTGCCTTTGTGCGTAACTTTAGAAAAATATTCTGGCCAAGTGGCATATATCGCTGGAAAGGTGCTGCCATTAGCTTTCCAAAATGGTAAGTTTCATCAACGCACTCGGACCATGCAGTGATCAGTGGCCACTTCATCATGCCGGTGTAGGCTAACTAAAAATGCGCGTTTTCAGTGCCTGTTTTCGTAACTTTAGAAAAATATTCTGGCCAAGTGGCATATATCGCTGGAAAGGTGCTGCCATTAGCTTTCCAAAATGGTAAGCTTCATCAACGCACTCCGACCATGGAGTGGGCAGTGGCCACTGTAGTCTAACTAAAATAAACATCATGCCAGTGTAGGCTAACTAAAAACGCGCGTTTTCAGTGCCTTTTTTCGTAACTTTAGAAAAATATTCTGGCCAAGTGGCATATATCGCTGGAAAGGTGCTACTATTAGCTTTCCAAAATGGTAAGTTTCATCAACGCACTCGGACCATGGAGTGATCAGTGGCCACTTCATCATGCCAGTGTAGGCTAACTAAAAGCGCGCGTTTTCAGTGCCTTTTTTCGTAACTTTAGAAAAATATTCTGACCAAGTGGCATATATCGCTGGAAAGGTGCTGCCATTGGCTTTTCAAAATGGTAAGCTTCATCAACGCACTCCGACCATGGAGTGGGCAGTGGCCACTGTAGTCTAACTAAAATAAACATCATGCCAGTGTAGGCTAACTAAAAACGCGCGTTTTCAGTGCCTTTTTTCGTAACTTTAGAAAAATATTCTGGCCAAGTGGCATATATCGCTGGAAAGGTGCTGCCATTAGCTTTCCAAAATGGTAAGTTTCATCAACGCACTCGGACCATGGAGTGATCAGTGGCCACTTCATCATGCCAGTGTAGGCTAACTAAAAGCGCGCGTTTTCAGTGCCTTTTTTCGTAACTTTAAAAATATTCTGGCCAAGTGGCATATATCGCTGGAAAGGTGCTGCCATTAGCTTTCCAAAATGGTAAGTTTCATCAACGCACTCCGACCATGGAGTGGGCAGTGGCCACTGTAGTCTAACTAAAATAAACATCATGCCAGTGTAGGCTAACTAAAAGCGCGCGTTTTCAGTGCCTTTTTTCGTAACTTTAGAAAAATATTCTGGCCAAGTGGCATATATCGCTGGAAAGGTGCTGCCATTAGCTTTCCAAAATGGTAAGTTTCATCAACGCACTCGGACCATGGAGTGATCAGTGGCCACTTCATCATGCCGGTGTAGGCTAACTAAAAATGCGCGTTTTCAGTGCCTGTTTTCGTAACTTTAGAAAAATATTCTGGCCAAGTGGCATATATCGCTGGAAAGGTGCTGCCATTAGCTTTCCAAAATGGTAAGCTTCATCAACGCACTCCGACCATGGAGTGGGCAGTGGCCACTGTAGGCTAACTAAAATAAACGTCATGCTAGTGTAGGCTAACTAAAAACGCGCGTTTTCAGTGCCTTTTTTCGTAACTTTAGAAAAATATTCTGGCCAAGTGGCATATATCGCTGGAAAGGTGCTGCCATTAGCTTTCCAAAATGGTAAGTTTCATCAACGCACTCGGACCATGGAGTGATCAGTGGCCACTTCATCATGCCAGTGTAGGCTAACTAAAAGCGCGCGTTTTCAGTGCCTTTTTTCGTAACTTTAGAAAAATATTCTGGCCAAGTGGCATATATCGCTGGAAAGGTGCTGCTATTAGCTTTCCAAAATGGTAAGTTTCATCAACGCACTCCGACCATGGAGTGGGCAGTGGCCACTGTAGTCTAACTAAAATAAACATCATGCCAGTGTAGGCTAACTAAAAACGCGCGCTTTCAGTGCCTTTGTGCGTAACTTTAGAAAAATATTCTGGCCAAGTGGCATATATCGCTGGAAAGGTGCTGCCATTGGCTTTTCAAAATGGTAAGCTTCATCAACGCACTCCGACCATGGAGTGGGCAGTGGCCACTGTAGTCTAACTAAAATAAACATCATGCCAGTGTAGGCTAACTAAAAACGCGCGTTTTCAGTGCCTTTTTTCGTAACCTTAGAAAAATATTCTGACCAAGTGGCATATATCGCTGGAAAGGTGCTGCCATTAGCTTTCCAAAATGGTAAGTTTCATCAACGCACTCGGACCATGGAGTGATCAGTGGCCACTTCATCATGCCAGTGTAGGCTAACTAAAAGCGCGCGTTTTCAGTGCCTTTTTTCGTAACTTTAGAAAAATATTCTGGCCAAGTGGCATATATCGCTGGAAAGGTGCTGCCATTAGCTTTCCAAAATGGTAAGTTTCATCAACGCACTCGGACCATGCAGTGATCAGTGGCCACTTCATCATGCCGGTGTAGGCTAACTAAAAATGCGCGTTTTCAGTGCCTGTTTTCGTAACTTTAGAAAAATATTCTGGCCAAGTGGCATATATCGCTGGAAAGGTGCTGCCATTAGCTTTCCAAAATGGTAAGCTTCATCAACGCACTCCGACCATGGAGTGGGCAGTGGCCACTGTAGTCTAACTAAAATAAACATCATGCCAGTGTAGGCTAACTAAAAACGCGCGTTTTCAGTGCCTTTTTTCGTAACTTTAGAAAAATATTCTGGCCAAGTGGCATATATCGCTGGAAAGGTGCTACTATTAGCTTTCCAAAATGGTAAGTTTCATCAACGCACTCGGACCATGGAGTGATCAGTGGCCACTTCATCATGCCAGTGTAGGCTAACTAAAAGCGCGCGTTTTCAGTGCCTTTTTTCGTAACTTTAGAAAAATATTCTGACCAAGTGGCATATATCGCTGGAAAGGTGCTGCCATTGGCTTTTCAAAATGGTAAGCTTCATCAACGCACTCCGACCATGGAGTGGGCAGTGGCCACTGTAGTCTAACTAAAATAAACATCATGCCAGTGTAGGCTAACTAAAAACGCGCGTTTTCAGTGCCTTTTTTCGTAACCTTAGAAAAATATTCTGACCAAGTGGCATATATCGCTGGAAAGGTGCTGCCATTAGCTTTCCAAAATGGTAAGTTTCATCAACGCACTCGGACCATGGAGTGATCAGTGGCCACTTCATCATGCCAGTGTAGGCTAACTAAAAGCGCGCGTTTTCAGTGCCTTTTTTCGTAACTTTAGAAAAATATTCTGGCTAAGCGGCATATATCGCTGGAAAGGTGCTGCTATTAGCTTTCCAAAATGGTAAGTTTCATCAACGCACTCCGACCATGGAGTGGGCAGTGGCCACTGTAGTCTAACTAAAATAAACATCATGCCAGTGTAGGCTAACTAAAAACGCGCGCTTTCAGTGCCTTTTTTCTTAACTTTAGAAAAATATTCTGACCAAGTGGCATATATCGCTGGAAAGGTGCTGCCATTAGTTTTCCAAAATGGTAAGTTTCATCAACGCACTCGGACCATGGAGTGATCAGTGGCCACTTCATCATGCCAGTGTAGGCTAACTAAAAGCGCGCGTTTTCAGTGCCTTTTTTCGTAACTTTAGAAAAATATTCTGGCCAAGTGGCATATATCGCTGGAAAGGTGCTGCTATTAGCTTTCCAAAATGGTAAGTTTCATCAACGCACTCCGACCATGGAGTGGGCAGTGGCCACTGTAGTCTAACTAAAATAAACATCATGCCAGTGTAGGCTAACTAAAAACGCGCGCTTTCAGTGCCTTTGTGCGTAACTTTAGAAAAATATTCTGGCCAAGTGGCATATATCGCTGGAAAGGTGCTGCCATTAGCTTTCCAAAATGGTAAGTTTCATCAACGCACTCGGACCATGCAGTGATCAGTGGCCACTTCATCATGCCGGTGTAGGCTAACTAAAAATGCGCGTTTTCAGTGCCTGTTTTCGTAACTTTAGAAAAATATTCTGGCCAAGTGGCATATATCGCTGGAAAGGTGCTGCCATTAGCTTTCCAAAATGGTAAGCTTCATCAACGCACTCCGACCATGGAGTGGGCAGTGGCCACTGTAGTCTAACTAAAATAAACATCATGCCAGTGTAGGCTAACTAAAAACGCGCGTTTTCAGTGCCTTTTTTCGTAACTTTAGAAAAATATTCTGGCCAAGTGGCATATATCGCTGGAAAGGTGCTACTATTAGCTTTCCAAAATGGTAAGTTTCATCAACGCACTCGGACCATGGAGTGATCAGTGGCCACTTCATCATGCCAGTGTAGGCTAACTAAAAGCGCGCGTTTTCAGTGCCTTTTTTCGTAACTTTAGAAAAATATTCTGACCAAGTGGCATATATCGCTGGAAAGGTGCTGCCATTGGCTTTTCAAAATGGTAAGCTTCATCAACGCACTCCGACCATGGAGTGGGCAGTGGCCACTGTAGTCTAACTAAAATAAACATCATGCCAGTGTAGGCTAACTAAAAACGCGCGTTTTCAGTGCCTTTTTTCGTAACTTTAGAAAAATATTCTGGCCAAGTGGCATATATCGCTGGAAAGGTGCTGCCATTAGCTTTCCAAAATGGTAAGTTTCATCAACGCACTCCGACCATGGAGTGATCAGTGGCCACTTCATCATGCCAGTGTAGGCTAACTAAAAGCGCGCGTTTTCAGTGCCTTTTTTCGTAACTTTAGAAAAATATTCTGGCCAAGTGGCATATATCGCTGGAAAGGTGCTGCCATTAGCTTTCCAAAATGGTAAGTTTCATCAACGCACTCCGACCATGGAGTGGGCAGTGGCCACTGTAGTCTAACTAAAATAAACATCATGCCAGTGTAGGCTAACTAAAAGCGCGCGTTTTCAGTGCCTTTTTTCGTAACTTTAGAAAAATATTCTGGCCAAGTGGCATATATCGCTGGAAAGGTCCTGCCATTAGCTTTCCAAAATGGTAAGTTTCATCAACGCACTCGGACCATGGAGTGATCAGTGGCCACTTCATCATGCCGGTGTAGGCTAACTAAAAATGCGCGTTTTCAGTGCCTGTTTTCGTAACTTTAGAAAAATATTCTGGCCAAGTGGCATATATCGCTGGAAAGGTGCTGCCATTAGCTTTCCAAAATGGTAAGCTTCATCAACGCACTCCGACCATGGAGTGGGCAGTGGCCACTGTAGTCTAACTAAAATAAACATCATGCCAGTGTAGGCTAACTAAAAACGCGCGCTTTCAGTGCCTTTGTGCGTAACTTTAGAAAAATATTCTGGCCAAGTGGCATATATCGCTGGAAAGGTGCTGCCATTAGCTTTCCAAAATGGTAAGTTTCATCAACGCACTCGGACCATGCAGTGATCAGTGGCCACTTCATCATGCCGGTGTAGGCTAACTAAAAATGCGCGTTTTCAGTGCCTGTTTTCGTAACTTTAGAAAAATATTCTGGCCAAGTGGCATATATCGCTGGAAAGGTGCTGCCATTAGCTTTCCAAAATGGTAAGCTTCATCAACGCACTCCGACCATGGAGTGGGCAGTGGCCACTGTAGTCTAACTAAAATAAACATCATGCCAGTGTAGGCTAACTAAAAACGCGCGTTTTCAGTGCCTTTTTTCGTAACTTTAGAAAAATATTCTGGCCAAGTGGCATATATCTCTGGAAAGGTGCTACTATTAGCTTTCCAAAATGGTAAGTTTCATCAACGCACTCGGACCATGGAGTGATCAGTGGCCACTTCATCATGCCAGTGTAGGCTAACTAAAAGCGCGCGTTTTCAGTGCCTTTTTTCGTAACTTTAGAAAAATATTCTGACCAAGTGGCATATATCGCTGGAAAGGTGCTGCCATTGGCTTTTCAAAATGGTAAGCTTCATCAACGCACTCCGACCATGGAGTGGGCAGTGGCCACTGTAGTCTAACTAAAATAAACATCATGCCAGTGTAGGCTAACTAAAAACGCGCGTTTTCAGTGCCTTTTTTCGTAACTTTAGAAAAATATTCTGGCCAAGTGGCATATATCGCTGGAAAGGTGCTGCCATTAGCTTTCCAAAATGGTAAGTTTCATCAACGCACTCGGACCATGGAGTGATCAGTGGCCACTTCATCATGCCAGTGTAGGCTAACTAAAAGCGCGCGTTTTCAGTGCCTTTTTTCGTAACTTTAGAAAAATATTCTGGCCAAGTGGCATATATCGCTGGAAAGGTGCTGCTATTAGCTTTCCAAAATGGTAAGTTTCATCAACGCACTCCGACCATGGAGTGATCAGTGGCCACTTCATCATGCCAGTGTAGGCTAACTAAAAGCGCGCGTTTTCAGTGCCTTTTTTCGTAACTTTAGAAAAATATTCTGGCCAAGCGGCATATATCGCTGGAAAGGTACTGCCATTAGCTTTCCAAAATGGTAAGTTTCATCAACGCACTCCGACCATGGAGTGGGCAGTGGCCACTGTAGTCTAACTAAAATAAACATCATGCCAGTGTAGGCTAACTAAAAGCGCGCGTTTTCAGTGCCTTTTTTCGTAACTTTAGAAAAATATTCTGGCCAAGTGGCATATATCGCTGGAAAGGTGCTGCCATTAGCTTTCCAAAATGGTAAGTTTCATCAACGCACTCGGACCATGGAGTGATCAGTGGCCACTTCATCATGCCAGTGTAGGCTAACTAAAAGCGCGCGTTTTCAGTGCCTTTTTTCGTAACTTTAGAAAAATATTCTGGCCAAGTGGCATATATCGCTGGAAAGGTGCTGCCATTAGCTTTCCAAAATGGTAAGTTTCATCAACGCACTCCGACCATGGAGTGGGCAGTGGCCACTGTAGTCTAACTAAAATAAACATCATGCCAGTGTAGGCTAACTAAAAGCGCGCGTTTTCAGTGCCTTTTTTCGTAACTTTAGAAAAATATTCTGGCCAAGTGGCATATATCGCTGGAAAGGTGCTGCCATTAGCTTTCCAAAATGGTAAGTTTCATCAACGCACTCGGACCATGGAGTGATCAGTGGCCACCTCATCATGCCGGTGTAGGCTAACTAAAAATGCGCGTTTTCAGTGCCTGTTTTCGTAACTTTAGAAAAATATTCTGGCCAAGTGGCATATATCGCTGGAAAGGTGCTGCCATTAGCTTTCCAAAATGGTAAGTTTCATCAACGCACTCGGACCATGGAGTGATCAGTGGCCACCTCATCATGCCGGTGTAGGCTAACTAAAAATGCGCGTTTTCAGTGCCTGTTTTCGTAACTTTAGAAAAATATTCTGGCCAAGTGGCATATATCGCTGGAAAGGTGCTGCCATTATCTTTCCAAAATGGTAAGTTTCATCAACGCACTCCGACCATGGAGTGGGCAGTGGCCACTGTAGTCTAACTAAAATAAACATCATGCCAGTGTAGGCTAACTAAAAGCGCGCGTTTTCAGTGCCTTTTTTCGTAACTTTAGAAAAATATTCTGGCCAAGTGGCATATATCGCTGGAAAGGTGCTGCCATTAGCTTTCCAAAATGGTAAGCTTCATCAACGCACTCCGACCATGGAGTGATCAGTGGCCACCTCATCTTGCCGGTGTAGGCTAACTAAAAATGCGCGTTTTCAGTGCCTGTTTTCGTAACTTTAGAAAAATATTCTGGCCAAGTGGCATATATCGCTGGAAAGGTGCTGCCATTAGCTTTCCAAAATGGTAAGTTTCATCAACGCACTTGGACCATGGAGTGATCAGTGGCCACTTCATCATGCCCGTGTAGGCTAACTAAAAGCGCGCGTTTTCAGTGCCTTTTTTCGTAACTTTAGAAAAATATTCTGGCCAAGTGGCATATATCGCTGGAAAGGTGCTGCCATTAGCTTTCCAAAATGGTAAGTTTCATCAACGCACTCCGACCATGGAGTGGGCAGTGGCCACTGTGGTCTAACTAAAATAAACATCATGCCAGTGTAGGCTAACTAAAAGCGCGCGTTTTCAGTGCCTTTTTTCGTAACTTTAGAAAAATATTCTGGCCAAGTGGCATATATCGCTGGAAAGGTGCTGCCATTAGCTTTCCAAAATGGTAAGCTTCATCAACGCACTCCGACCATGGAGTGATCAGTGGCCACCTCATCTTGCCGGTGTAGGCTTTCCAAAATGGTAAGTTTCATCAACGCACTTGGACCATGGAGTGATCAGTGGCCACTTCATCATGCCCGTGTAGGCTAACTAAAAGCGCGCGTTTTCAGTGCCTTTTTTCGTAACTTTAGAAAAATATTCTGGCCAAGTGGCATATATCGCTGGAAAGGTGCTGCCATTAGCTTTCCAAAATGGTAAGTTTCATCAACGCACTCCGACCATGGAGTGGGCAGTGGCCACTGTGGTCTAACTAAAATAAACATCATGCCAGTGTAGGCTAACTAAAAGCGCGCGTTTTCAGTGCCTTTTTTCGTAACTTTAGAAAAATATTCTGGCCAAGTGGCATATATCGCTGGAAAGGTGCTGCCATTAGCTTTCCAAAATGGTAAGCTTCATCAACGCACTCCGACCATGGAGTGATCAGTGGCCACCTCATCTTGCCGGTGTAGGCTAACTAAAAATGCGCGTTTTCAGTGCCTGTTTTCGTAACTTTAGAAAAATATTCTGGCCAAGTGGCATATATCGCTGGAAAGGTGCTGCCATTAGCTTTTCAAAATGGTAAGTTTCATCAACGCACTCGGACCATGGAGTGATCAGTGGCCACTTCATCATGCCCGTGTAGGCTAACTAAAAGCGCGCGTTTTCAGTGCCTTTTTTCGTAACTTTAGAAAAATATTCTGGCCAAGTGGCATATATCGCTGGAAAGGTGCTGCCATTAGCTTTCCAAAATGGTAAGTTTCATCAACGCACTCCGACCATGGAGTGGGCAGTGGCCACTGTGGTCTAACTAAAATAAACATCATGCCAGTGTAGGCTAACTAAAAGCGCGCGTTTTCAGTGCCTTTTTTCGTAACTTTAGAAAAATATTCTGGCCAAGTGGCATATATCGCTGGAAAGGTGCTGCCATTAGCTTTCCAAAATGGTAAGCTTCATCAACGCACTCCGACCATGGAGTGATCAGTGGCCACCTCATCTTGCCGGTGTAGGCTAACTAAAAATGCGCGTTTTCAGTGCCTGTTTTCGTAACTTTAGAAAAATATTCTGGCCAAGTGGCATATATCGCTGGAAAGGTGCTGCCATTAGCTTTCCAAAATGGTAAGTTTTATCAACGCACTCGGACCATGGAGTGATCAGTGGCCACTTCATCATGCCAGTCTAGGCTAACTAAAAGCGCGCGTTTTCAGTGCCTTTTTTCGTAACTTTAGAAAAATATTCTGGCCAAGTGGCATATATCGCTGGAAAGGTGCTGCCATTAGCTTTCCAAAATGGTAAGTTTCATCAACGCACTCCGACCATGGAGTGGGCAGTGGCCACTGTAGGCTAACTAAAATAAACATCACGCCAGTGTAGGCTAACTAAAAACGCGCGTTTTCAGTGCCTTTTTTCGTAACTTTAGAAAAATATTCTGGCCAAGTGGCATATATCGCTGGAAAGGTGCTGCCATTAGTGGCACTTGGACCATGGAGTGGGCAGTGGCCACTTCATCATGACAGAATATGTAGATCATGTTGTGGTTCCTGGTGCGGGTTGCGGTTCGTGTCTTTGCTAAACTAAATACGTGTTTATCTTCTCAACTTAAATACGTATTTATCTTCACGCAGTTAAAAAAGAGCACACTGAATATTAAATTTACAGACACTGCAAGCAATCGTCTATTTTTAGAACTTTGTTGTGGCGATTTTTCCGTCGCGCACTCAGCACAGCTAATTGAATAGTCACTGGTGCTGTGAAAACCCTTGTCTCTGTCCACCCCCGAGACATACATACACGCGTTACGCACTACAAATTTATTTAACTCCAATAAAACTAAAATTTCTTCTCTTATTGCGTTGTCATTAATTTCGGTCATTACGATTGTTTATATATATCTTTAAGGTTTATTTATGTTTTATACTTATTTTATTCTATTTATTTATTTAATTTATCTATAATTCTTTATTTATTACAAATTTATTTTTAATGATTATTGTACAATCGGTGGCTTACGTAGGACTTATTGAAGATGTTCGAAAAGTTGTTGCAAAAATCTGCTAAAATTTTTAAAGTTTGCTTATTATTGCCGATAGCATAGATTTTAATCTATTCCTGCAATATTATTTTGACGTTTCACATTTAAATTCGCGGAAAGAGCGGAACTTTGCCTCCCTACTGAAAGATGCTGAGTTCAATTTCAAAGGTGACCTCGTATCTATAAATAACATTTCATCTAAATAGTTACAACCAATCTTATTGCATGGTAGAACCTGGAAACGGTCTCACGCGTTCTTTACCAGGAACTCAACCCACTGAAACATTTCCAGTACTTATACTGGTTATAATAAGAAACATTTATGATTTAATAGAAGCGACGTATTGCACTGTCATGTGACAATGAATATCAATTAAAAACCGTATTAGAATTAACAAGAGTCAATAAGTGCAGCTTACGTACGCTTCAAATTAAAGGATCAAAGAATGAGTTAAATACTTAATAGCAATGAATGTGCGAGAGCTGAGAATAAATGTGAAAATTGCTTCTACATACTCTTCGATGAAGGAGAAATTGTTAAAAAATAATTGTAAATTTAAAAAAATGTTTATTTTAAAGTAACATCTAATATACGTGTATCAATTTACGAATTCACAAAAATTAACACCTGCTACTCTGTTTCGTCTTTGTTGCGTCCCGTCTCTGTCACATCTCTGTCTCGTTTGTCTTTCTTTCTGTTTCGTCTCCATCACGCCTTTCTTTCGTCTCTGTTTCGCATTTGTCTCGTCTCTTTTGTTTTGTTCCTATCTTTGTTTTGTTCCTATCTCGTCTCTGCCTCTTCAGTCGTTCATGTCTGTTGCATTGTCACTGTTCATGTTCATTGTGTTGTCATTGTTTCGTCTTTGTTTCGTCTTTGTTTCGTCTTTGTTTCGTCTTTGTTTCGTTTCTGTTTCATCTCTGTTTCGTCCCTGTCACGCCGCGTTACCCAGAACTAATTCGAGTATGCAATCGGACGACTTTTTTAACGAGGAGTCGTAATCGAAACACTTTACATTTCAATAAATCTCGATTGTGCACACACTACTCACAATAACTCACTCACGCACACACGCGCGAGCGTATGCATTAGTAATAATTATTTTAGGAATTTCTTAGTGCAATGTTTCGAAAATGTAGTGAGTGTGCTAGTTTTTCCAGATGTAACTACGTGTTGAGCAGGTTTTTGGCTTGAAAATGTTAAAATATCTCACTGTTGGTCATCTGATACCTCATAAATGGTTTTTAATATTCTCACCCTCTCCACAAGGCTTTCGGCTCGGCGAGCAAAGGACGCACGTTTTTGTTCGACGCTGCTTGACATTCCGGATTCTGAAAGGAAAACACTAAACGAAAAGGAAAAGTAATGAAAGTCAAAATTAGCAAAAATTAAGAAGAAATATAAAGTAAAAGTAAGATAGAAAAA
The DNA here is from genome assembly GCA_922984085.1 of Sicus ferrugineus. NCBI lineage: Eukaryota > Metazoa > Arthropoda > Insecta > Diptera > Conopidae > Sicus > Sicus ferrugineus. Next base: position 16,227,473 of record OV277352.1, on the reverse strand, counting down.
AAATCAATAATTACTTAAAATATCTTATTCGTAAAAAGCTGTAAGTCGCTTATAAAGCTGTAATAAAAATTCTGTACGGAAATAAAAAATGCTTTAAGCAAGTTAGATCTGAAAACATATGCGTTCTCACATGATTTGGGAAGTTTAGCTTTATGGTATGAGTAATTAACTTATCTATGCATCTTCCCGGTTTTAACAAGCAATTCATATGATTGTTCTAACAACATGTAGAGGTTAAGGAACTCCACACCAGAAAGTGTGTTTGGTCACTTTAACGGCTTGGAAAATAGAAAAGAAAAGCCCGAGGAACGATCTTTTTATGGAACTATTAAGTTGAAAATTGAATACATTTCACGCACCATCTATGAATAAGAAGCGTCTTTTGTACAAAATGCTGATTCCAAAATTAATTAAACTTAATTGAATTGATCTCATGAACTCATTTAATTGTATTCCGTTTTACAAAATCTTTAAACCGAAATATTCGCACGCAACCAGTGGCATATCGGAAAATATTTTCAGAGAACATTTGTCCTAGATAACTAAAATAATGTTTTGAGAGAAAATTTGTCCATAAATGATGGAGATTTTCTCTACTTCATACAGTGAGACAAATGAAAATTGCAATTTCGGGTGGGTTTGAAGATACGAACTTCTGAAGGGAGTTGGAGTTTCCCCTGGGCACGCCACTGCACACAACCTAGAATCGCAGTACACAATTGTTTTATCATTATTCACAAGAGCTTCTTTTCAACGTCTATTTCTGTTTGCCTCTCTTTTAGGTCTATTTTTGGCTAACCTTTGAAATTTGCGCTCTCACATGTAAGTTTTGGTGAAGAGTGCCAAATGTTCTTTGATTTTGTTTTGTTGCTGTGCAATAACATTGGGACACAAATAAATAGAAACTGAAGAGGAATAAAATAAAACACAGTCAAAGTTATTCGTTAAAATTTAACTGAATTTAATTACCTTTTTTCGCTTTCTTTTCAGGTATGTAAAATTAAGGTTGAGCAACACAGAAATGTAATATTTAAAATATAAAACTGTTTTCCCTTCAATATTATGTGAAATATATCATATCAATACTTAAAACAAACTTTTTCACCATACTAAGTAAAAACTCTGCTTTTCAGTTGGAAGCTAAAATTTTACTGCTCGCAATATATTTTCATTCGCACTCAATAACGAGAGAACCTGCAAATTGCACACCGCACATATTAAGAAATTTTATCTCCAAGGACTTGAACACTCTTGAGACGATCGCAACGCCATAAAGATTTCGACCACACTGAGTGCTGCAGAGAGGGTCGCCTGTGTTTTGTACAACAGTGCAATGAAAACAACATATTTACACATTTGTTTCCATTTTTACATTTCACAGTGTGCTGACGTCGTTGTAGTGTTTGTTTTGTTGCTCGTTTTGTTGTTGAGATTGCGACCATTGCAGCTTACAACGACCGGCTACAACATGAAACATGGAAATAAAAACAACAAACGTTTGAGGAGAATTGAGTACATCAAAAGCCATAACAGCAGTTGTCATTAGATAAGCCGAAGAGACATTCTAATTTCCAAACGAGCAATTGTAATATTATTGGGCTCATTTTGCGAATATTTGTTTTTGTTGTCGACGTCGAGAACACCTCAGAATGCGTCCAGAAATATGGATGCACGCATTTTTCAAAATATAAACATACCTGATAAACTTATACCTGATATTCATTACTTTTATATCTAAAAATTAAATAGTTGATTGATATTTATTATAAATGATTAAGGGTTAAAATAAAGAAATCCTGGGGTTGAGGAGGGTCGTAGCTATGAAATGCAGGACTTACAAAAGTAGGGCACAACGCCTCCGTGGCGCAATTGGTTAGCGCGTTCGGCTGTTAACCGAAAGGTTGGTGGTTCAAGCCCACCCGGGGGCGGATGCTTTAATTTTTCAAACATCCCCATTTTTTGGTAATTTCACTTGTTTAGAGGAAAAGAAAATTATTACTTGTATTTTGTTTGCATGAGAGGTAATTTTGTAATAAAGTTATGAAACAAAACAATAAAGCTGAAAATACAGAAGTTAATTTATTTTATTCAAAGCGCGTACGCACAAAACGTTTTAAATATTAAATTTCAGTTTTTAATAAATGTTTTTTTTTTAATTCAGCAATAATATTTTATGTTATTATTTTTGGTACATCGTAAAAAGTACAAAACTACAAATAATTCACCAATTCAAATGGTACTTTTTACGATGTACCAAAATAATAACACAAAGTATTATTGTTAAATTAAAAAAAAAACATTTATTAAGAACTGAAATTTAATATTCAAAATGTTTTGTGTGTACGCGCTTTGAATAAAACAAATTTATCTCTGAACTCTGAGCTTTAAATAGTTCTCATCACAAAGCTTTTATTAAAGCTAAAAGTTTAAATTGTAGTCAAGTTCATAATTTCTTTACTAAAGTGGTGTAGCTCGAGAGGAGCTTGGGTGTGCAAACCCTTTTCAAAACTGTGACTTTAGGAGTCTCTATTTATGAGCAGAGATCAGACAACTTAAGGCAAAATCCCTTCCGGGAGTATTTTCTAGCTACGCTACTGACTGAAATATATAATCGCAAGTCTTTGCTGACACTCTAAGGTTGCATCTGACTCTAGAACTCAGTTGCAAATCAGCTTATCGCAGTTGTGGAACTTTTTTAAATAAGCTTTTGAAGTTGTCGAATAAATACTTAATTTTTCGTAATATTTTTTAACACTTAATAATACTTAATAACCATCCAAAATGGCCACTTCTTGGTGCGGCCGAGATTTCAAGCCGCGCACCTTCGCTAAGCACCCGCCCACAATCTGCTATAACCAGCCCGCTGTTTCGAAAGTACTGCACCGAGAGTACGATGATCGTCGCTATGGGGCCATCATGGGCCAGTTGGTGGAAGCGCTTGTGGTGCCAAAGCGTTCCGCGCGCACCTGGACCATGCGCGAAGGCGACCTCTGCCGCATTACTATCAGCGAGGATGCTCAGGTGGGCGACTTGAATTGCTGGAATCTGCACAACTCCAAGGAGCGCTTTTACTCCGGCAAAACGCGTCAACTACACAGCACACACCTCAAGGTGTACGACCGCCTCTGGAGTTGCCTGCCCTACCTGCGGCCCATGGCGACTTTTGTCTTCGACTCACTGGCCAAGTACGGCATCGACGAAGACGGTGGCTCCCTGCACGATGTGGTTGGCACACGCTGCGACGACTACACGTACAAGCTGATCACAGGCCAGGAACGCTTCGGCAGCTGCCACAGCTATCTAACCAGGGCGTTGGTCGAGGAGCGCGGCATGGGCGAGGACGATGTGCACGACGTGTGGAATATATTTATGTGCACCGGATTTACTAGGGTGGATGCCGCTGCGTTTGTTCTTTTTTATATTGGGATTATTCTTTTCGTTTTCAGGACACTCAGCAATACTTTTGCAAACCCAGCCCAGCTCAGAAGGGTGATTTCATCGAATTCATAGCTGACATGGATTTATTGGTGGCGCTAAGTACCTGTCCACAGGGAGATGTCTCAGTGCCAGTAGGTCTCGCAGTACCCGACGAGAAGTGTCATCCTCTGCAGGTGGAAATCTTTCGCAAAAAATGATTCCGTAATTAGTCAACTCCTAATACTTGTTTAAATTATTTAACAATAATCGGAGACCATTATAGCTTTAATAACAAAAGTAATATCTGCAAAAAAAATAAATATACGCGAATCAAATTGCGGTAAAATTCCCAGTTTACTGATTAGACTTTTTTTAAGCAAATGATAAGATTGAATATAATTTAATTGAAACCTACTTAAATAGATAAAATTAGCAAAAATCTCCAAGAACACCACGACCGTGACAGGACTCGAACCTGCAATCTTCGGATTCGAAGTCCGACGCCTTATCCATTAGGCCACACGGTCTACAACATTACTTAAGGATTTGGAAAAAGTAAGCAGAAGTGCAAACGTTGAACAAAAGTTATTATTGCTTTTTTATAGAGGGTAGTTTTCACATGTTGACTTTATAGAACAGGATGCCTAACCCTCAAACGACCATAAAGCTCTGTCGGACCAACTTTAACCCTGAATACAATCGCCTTCAGAAGGAGATTGACACTTTATTTAAAAAACACTTTATTTAAAAAAACAGACACTTTATTTAAAAAAATATACATATATTTGGTAAATATGTCCTTCGTTACTATCCGTTAGCAACGTTATGATAACACATTTTACTACAAAAGGAGAAAAGGAGATACACCGATTTTTTTATATAAATCTGAATTTTGTTGCCGCAGATCTTTGTTGAATAGCTGGCCGAAAATGGTTGCAATGAACAAACGACATGCCCATTTTTTATTATATAAAGCAATTAAGCACATTATCCATTCATACAATGCCATACGATTCAGCTGATGGAATTAAATTTGGTAGTATCGTATATCAATGCAACATGCAGTGCTAAAAATGGGCGTCATCAGAATAATCTACCCCCACGCCCACCTTTTTATATAACAAAATTCTGTCTTTTGGAACCTCATGAAGAGTCGCCAGATTGAGATACGTATAACGACCACATTTGAAAATTAGACGTCGTAAATTAGTATTTAAAATTTTACTAAAAATCGGCACACATATGGCACTCCCACAACTTTAGTAATGAAATATAATAGGATACCGTATAATAATGCAAAAATTTATCTGAAAATTGGCGTAATCTGATAAAACACACTCATCTCAATGTTTGCTCATCTCAATGTTACCGTCTGTAAAATTGAGGAACGAATAAAATATCCCACCCTAATGATTTACATAGCATTCCCTTCCAGGGTTTTTCTGCTTAGAGTTGCCATCCAAAAATTATTTAACTTTTATTATTCTATTCTATTTTCAAAATTTCGTATTATGGTGTATTTATCAGCTAAATAATGAATTTTATATTATTAATAGCAAAACCCATGTTTTTTAAATGAACTGGGACAAGAACAGCATAGATGAGGAAATTTGTTGCAATGTAAAGCTCATATAAATTCAGTGCAATATCAAATAATATATTTTAGATTGCTTAAAGTAAAAGAATACAGGTGAAACTCATTGTAATCTCATTATTTCCTTAGTTATTTTTGCATTTCAAACTTACACGTTTGTTACACACATATTCACCTAATATAGTTGACCGTGAAGGATTGTATAGAATCCTGGACATATTTAATTTAAAACTCAGCTGCTGTTTACATCATTGAAACTCTTCACGAAGATAATAATTGGAGACCACAGTTTGAATGAAAGAAGAAAAGAATTAAGGGAGACACCTAATATCTAAATGTAGCTGTCAACTTATCGTCTTCGCCTATAATTTTGTTTAAGCTAAAAAAAATTTATTACGTAGTTTTACATGCATTATTCTTCTTCTTCATTAATACCTTAAGAAAGAAATTGTTGGTTGCTCTTTGTGTAATAAATCAATGTCAAAAAGGGCCAAACAACAAAGAGTGATTACCCTAATAAGACTGCAAATACTTTTTGGAGTGGTAACACTTATGCAGGTTGTAAAATATCCCTTTTCATTTCTGAAAACGTCAACGTCAATTGGGTTTTTTTTTCTTTGAAGTTCCACGGAGTAGCTTTCAGCTCTTCTAAACCACCGATTTTTATAAAATAGCAATTTTATTTCCAAGTGTAATGATTGCCCGATAGTAATTTTAGAAAAGAAAGTAACGAATCGTAAAAGTGGTTCAAAATGGCATCGCGGGGTGGACCAATGGTGGCAGGTACCGACGGGAACGACTTCGAATACAGGCAACGTGTGGCAGCTCCACATCAAATCAGGTGAAAATTTAATTCAGGCCCAAGTAAACCAGACTTTTTTAATTTATATAGGCAAACGTTAACTTCAGATGAAGTTTTTACGCATAGAATTCACTCTCTATTCATAGTAAAAAGCCATCAAGGGGGTATTGGATAAATTCCTGGACTCAATTTGGCTATAATTTCATTGATAATGGACTGTAAAGGGCAGGAAGGTTACAGCGAGCTTCTCTGGCGGCTGGGAACGTTGCCAAAATTTGTTTACATTTAGTTTGTCTACAAGATATCGTCTGATTTGTACTCCAATTTGGAGAACCAATATAGAGGCGTGTCTAATAGGGGTAGGAAGATTTTGGAAGGGCAAAGTTTTCCCAAAAAATATACTTTTCTATCAAACCATAAAATCCTGCGGTCAATGAAAATTTCGCAAATTGAGAAAAGTTTGCATAGAGATATTAACGTTTGAAGTTTTTCGACAAAGGCGAATTATTTCTTTTACTTAAAAGCAGGGCCAGGACCACCAATTTAGGACAAATTATTATTAAAAAGGTCTGTTTAAAGACAAAAAGGTCTGTTTAACTTGTGAAAGTACAAGTTGTTTAAGCACAAAAATTACGACTATGTTATGCATTTATGAAATACTTGGTATTGTTGTGATACTTGTTGCTATATTTGAGTATACAGTTCTGGTTTCTGGTATGGCAACCCTGTGAAGCATTTTAAAATAACAACTGTCTTCATCTACTCTGTTTTAATGATTTAACATTTAACTCTCCTGATTTCTTCTTTTCAGCTTGCTGAATAAATCGCGGCTTAAGTACTGCATCTTTTTTCATGCTCTGCTGTTCTTCGTGATGTTGGCCAAACTAGCATCAGATATATTGGATCGGCTGGATATATTCGTCTTGGAAATTGAGGAGTTGGAAATACCGCCTCCGCTGTGGTGGGAATACATTTGGTTGGCGTCTTTGCTGTCCTCCTTTTTAGGACTCTCCGCAACACGTGGCAATAAAATACGTGATATGCAGAAATATATGATTGCAATTGGACTCTTCAGTGTACTGCCTCTAATGTACTGCTTCATTTATTACTTCGCCGATGTATGGGATTATATAATGCTTCAGGACGGCACAGACTTAGCTGAGACGGATATATTCTTGTGGAGGGTTAGAAAAATTAATACAGTTTTGCCACATTATTTGGACTTAGTTAATTCGTACGTTTTATTTCAGGGCTTACCCTACGGTTTGCTTTGGTATGCCTTTTGTTTTGTGGGTTTCCAAATCCATGGCTTCACTTTGTACTTTTCCTGGAATCTCATCAAGGCTTGGAGAGCAAGAAGTTCTGCAAGGAAGTATCAGTAGAGGCAGATAAATTCAAAAAGCCAACAAAACTAAGAAATACATGTAAGCGCTCATGAGAGCTTATACAAAATACTCCTAACTAAATGCAATAAGCTAACTAACAACTGTGCAAACATTTTGAGAATAGACATTATTAATCCGAATAAAAAGATAAGGATAGTTTTTGAAAGTTTAACAAAATAAATGTTTGTAAATATTTGTGAAATAATTTTCAAAATCTTATTAAAGAAAAGAATTTAAGTAGAAATGTTATATATGATGTTATATTAAAAGCACAAAGAGATAACTGTTTGTCATTAAATGAAAAAATCTTGCACAAACATAATGTCGATTGTAAATCATCTTCTGTATGCAAAATACAGCACCAGTGTCGTTTTAAACTTAGCAGTAAGATTTTTAACCATCTAATGTACTTCTTGTTGTTACGCATAAAATTTAAATTTCAAATACTTTGTTATTTTTAAAAGTAAAAGTTTTTAGTTCAGCCCTAAAGATGCCTTCGAATGTAATTTTAATAATCTTATAATCCAAAGAGCAAATCGTAAGTTATAAAAAGATAAGTTGTAACAGTTTCAAAAAATAAAGTGTTCTTTTGAGTGGGTTATGAAGTAGTTAATTTATTTTCCATCAGATAGAATCAAATGCAGTTTTTACCTTCCGTTTACAGTTTAAACCTTCCGTTTATTCGAAAACGCTGCTCTACTCTGTCCGGGCTTTTTATTGATTCAGTTGAGTTTTATTTATGTTGACATGGTCGAATCCAGATTTGATGACAGTAGTGTTAAGATTAAAGAGCCAGTAACGAACTTTCAAATCATGGGCATGCGAAGCGTGGGCTAGAAGTATATCTTTACAAAGAAAGGGCTATTAAATACAGGGTGTGCCATCAGTTAGTTTATTTTTCGCCTTGGCCATGGCGCAGGTGTAATTTGACACCGTTAGACTTATTCTTGTGGGACGCTGTTAAGGACCGATGGTTTGCTGACGATCCGGAAACGATTTTGACACTTAAGGAAAGTATTCATCGGGTTATTCACGGAACAGGGCTACAAATCGTCGAAAATCCCCTGAAAAATTGGTTTGAGAGAACGGGCTACTACCAAGTCAACTGCGGGAGCCACTTAAATAAAATCTTTTTTGTATATATAATCAGGATATTTATTCCTTTCAATTCGAAAAGCATCCAGGCAAACATTCTAATGAATTTAATTTTGAAAAATTAATTTAATTCATGATTAGAAAGGTGACATTTTCCCTTTTTAAATGAACTTTTAAATATACAGTAATTTGATGTGTTAGTGTTATCAAAATTTAAGGAATTATTAGTGCTACAACGGACTTGAATAAAGTTCCCGATGTTTAAATAAATGACTTTAAATTTGGATTTTCCGCAAAAAGTAATTATTTAAGTTAATTCTTAACGCGAGTATCACGGAAAAGATTCAAACTATAAAAGTAATTATTAGCTTGTTAAATGCGGTTCATAACGTATTACAAGTTATTCGGTTCATAGAGTAATGCACTATAATTCTCATATTCTAATTTTTACTTATTAAAAATTTACAATTATACAACGAGGCGCTTCTACTCCTTCAGCCCCTTTGCAGAACATTTATGTTGTCCAGCTTTTCTAGACTTCTGCAGGCCATAAGCTTAGCTAATATAGAGGTAGAACATGAACGTATGTTTTCATGCATGTTATGTCTCTTTCTGTTGTTTGCCAAAACAAGTCTTTTCAAGCAGTTACTGCAACATAATCCTTTGAGCGCTGCGGTTCCAGTGAACTAAAAGTGTTGCACTTCATATCATATAAGCATTTTTTGCTTTATTATTAATTCAAATAAAAAAAATAAATAATTAGGAATTTATCCTTGAAAAGGCGAGAATTCCTAAGAATCGCATCCTGCGCAAAATCGAATCATTATCAAGTATTCGCAGCATCCAGTATGATGAGCGAATGAGTTTCTTTGCAATATTTATTCGATCAGAAAAACATTGTGAGTAAGACGTGTTGAAAATTGGGAAAGGCGTTTTTAGTTACTGATATTTTTTGACATCTTAGAGGATTTTAGTGACAATGTATAAAACTGATTATCCTAGAAATTAAAAGAAGAATATAATCCTGGAAAATGCGTGGTGAGGAATCATTTCGTCGTGTTACACGGGAGAAGCTGGTGGTCCGGGGCAATACCACAATTCGTACACTGGACACCACAACATCATATCTTCCGGTGCTGTCAGGGTGAGTTCATTGCGTTATGTCACGCCACACTTAACAGGATCAACGCAGAGGATTTTTAAAGCAAAAAATCGATATTTAATCAAGTAACATCTCGTGGATATCTCAAACTCACATAGATGCTTAGGTAGCAGAATGTACGTATGTATGCGGACCAATGTCAAGGACTTTTTAAGGATATTTTTCTATTATTAGTTGCTGAGAAAATTTAAAAAAGATGAAAATTGAAAACGACAATTAATACTTTTCTAAAATATTGAAGGAGTTACCTTGTAAAACAGTATTATATATAAGGGCCTCGGAATAATTATCACATTTTTATGGTTCTTTAATATAGACTTCAGAGTTTAAAGTTTTAAATGTCAAAAAACTCTTCTCAAATAAATGGCTTTATGTTACAACTTTTTTGATTTAATAGAATGACAAAATGTTAAGGCATGGAAACCAAATCCTTGGCGACGGAATTGTAAACATTAATACATTAAATGTTTGAGATGGTTTCCTCTACACACATTCTTTACTTTTTATACTCGAAAAGGATAAAACATATAGTATTTTTCAAGTCGATACTTTCACTATATTTTTACATTTAATATAACTTACCTCCTTCCTCAGTGCGATGTTTTGTTCCTACGGTGTTGAAACAATTCGATATGGGTATGTAGACCAAAAAATTTTATTTCTTACAGAGAAAGAAAAAGATTCGTGAGGATAGAAACCTTTAAAATATAAAACTGGGTCCATAATTCTGTAATACAATATATTTCCTGGTTTCGCTTTTTTAGAATCGATTTCTTTTTTTTAATCGATTTCTACAGAAGTTGCAAATTTTTGTTTTTTTATGGGGTTTAAATAGCAGGGAACCTATAAAGTTTTACACAAAACTTTTTAATAGAATTTTGTAAGTCATGAAGTCAATTTTTTAAAAGTTATCTAAAGTAAGGTGGAGCAACTGAATATAAAATGTTAATTTTTTAATACGTATGCAGTGTATTGCGGTCACTCAGCTATAAAAAACTCGTAGTAAGGGAATAAATTGATTTTTGTTGGCATTGTTTTTTAACTGAATTGACCATACATGAAAAACAGAGTACAACACCTTTATTACCGCAAGTTAATCGCCCCTCAGCAGCTACTCACGAACCCACACCAAATACGAAAACAATACCTACAAAGACCATTATGTTTGCCACCTAAGCAAATTCCACTTCCTTCAACCTCATTTCAACTGCATTTATAGTTTGCACCAAGAGTGACCATGCCACACTCACCTCAACCCATGAGCAAGACTCTCCGAGGTACCCCACCAATACCCTCTCACAAGTACAAACATTTTTGTTGTGGCTGCGGCATCACAGCACGAACGTTCTGTTGCCTCAGAAATATGCTTCTTCAGGCCAGCCAGATGCCTGAAACTTTATGGTCAGTTTATAATCAACCCTTGGCCAAATCGCACGTTAGAACGGACCAGACCATGGTTGGTTTACGTTGACAGGGTGTCGGCAGTTAAAATTTGCACAAAAAACCTCCGCTATAAATACAAACTAATCAATTCGGAATGTTAAATATTCGTCATTAGAAGAGAAATATTAGAAATATCCATTATGTTTAATACAAATACGCAAAATTGGTTTGGCCTGAGTGAGCAGATTTTAGGTCGTCATGAGCATCGTGCCAGCAACAATAACAATAACAACTACACCACTCAGCCTCATCCTCAATCTCTGCATGGCAATACAAATATGAATCCGAATATATTTCCACGTAAACGTAGTGTTTCCAATTCAAATCCTTCACTGGACCGAGCACCTCCAGATGTTCATGTGGAATATGAAGTGGCTGTGCCAATTATATCGTCATATCGTCACACACCATATCATTCGCTGTGGGATCTGCATCATTGGTAACTATCGGTGGAGCTGCTGAGAATGCAGTCCGAAAAAAGTTTCAGGAAAATTCAGGAATCTTTTAAAGATTCTTAAGTTTTCATTAAATAACTTTCTTTCATTAGAACTTTTCTAATGTTTCTAATAAAATGAGACTGCAAGAATTAATTTTTTCATAAAAGATTTGTCTAATGTTGATTGAAGCTCTTTTTAAATTTTTAAAATAATTAAGTAGTAAAGAAATAATAAGAAAAATAAAAATAGAACTCTACTTTCACCAAGTCCTGAATCTGACGAATAATTTAAATTTTTTCTAATGAACGTATTTGCGTTTTTATAATGAAATGCAAATACGTAAATGAAACAATCAGCCGTGTCCTTGCCTTCATTTCTAATTTCCGATTCTTTCATAATTCACAGGGAGTTCAGAAAGGCAACCTGCAGTGAAAAGCAGATTTAAGGTTAGCACGACAGGCAAGAAGCCTAAATAAAACCTACACGAAGAAAGCGTTCTAGTTTAGCCCAAAAAATGAGGACTTTATTTCACCAAATGGTTATTTATTAAGTGTGGGGAAGTTAGGGGAAACTCATTAACCTGATTCCATATAAAAGGCTCCAAATTGTCAAAAAGTCTAAACTACGCTAAAAGTGTCAAAAAAGCTTAGGCTTTCTATATATATTGTATGTACTTATCCGGAAATAGTTTCTCAGCCCACTTTCAGCGTATTGTTTCATTGTTTAATGGGCATATTTTAATGTATTGCCTCCGTCCCTCGCTCTCCAGTCCATTGACCGATTGCTTCCGGTTAGAAATCACTAATTATAACAATTTCTAGATAGAAACAGGTCTGAAAAGTAGGGACAGTTGAGAGGAAGGGATTTGTACACCTCAAAATACAGTAGGAAAATATTTGTTACATGTAGTAAACGCAAAACAAATTATTATAACAAGACATCGAAACAATTCCAGATGAAATAAGTGTTTGGTTCAATTTATAAAAAATTTAAAATAATTATTGCAGTAATTTTACTAACATATTATTTTTAATTTTACCTTTTTAATTTAATAATTTGTGACGGTAAATTTTATAGTCACAATTACAAAAATTGTAATTGTATTTTACAATTCTGAATTAAAGTGATTATTTTATTTTATTTTATAAGAATTATGTAATCGTTTTTATATTCTACATTTTAAACGTTATTTTCTTGCGTTTTATTTCATAAGAGAGCCAACTAAATTCTTTTTCAGATAACAAATTGTATTTATGAAGTCGTGTAAATTATTGTTACATACATAAATTTTTGTCATGTTCACAAGTGTTTCGCTGAAATGTTTTCACTCACAGCCGTGAACCCAAGTTTAATGAACTCTTTACAAAAAAATATACATAGCACAGTAAAAATACTTTCCATCCCCATTCTCCCCTTCATTATAACCATACCACAGCTTAGTACACCTACAGTACAACCGTAAATTGAAAAAAATTTGAAACAAGCAAAAACTGCCATATTTTCGTGTTAGCTGTGGTATATCGTTTCTGTATTATCAAGCATCCGAGCCATTTTAAAGGGCAGCTCCTGTAATTTTCAACTCAACGGTGAACCTCAGGCTAGACACAGTAATTATGTTTTTGCTTTTACTATTCTTAGTGAGGTTAAACTGTTAGTGAACGTTTTCTCCTTTTTTATGAAGTGGAATTGCAATATAAAGAAATAAGTTCATGCGCTATGACTTCCTGACAATGAATTTAGCCAAAAACAAGTAAAAAGTAATCTTATTTAAAATCCTTTTGACTCACAACGGTTATAAACCAAAAGTTATTTTTTTCCCGCAAAAATTTATTCCTTCCAGAATAAAGGTGAAAAATCCTCAGACACGCTGAGTTTAGGAAATATCTAAAGGATAACAAATATGGCTCTATAATTAGTTTACGATTAGTCTACAACTCCAATCGTAATTTTTACATAAAAATAGTTAGTTTACAAGATATTACCACTTCTTTATAAATATTTGATAATCGAAATTTTAGATTAAAGTTTTTTTAGTATAGTTATTGCTATAAAAACGCGAAATTAGCGAAAAATGAAATCCTAGCAAAATTAAAAGAGAAGTATTACTAAAAACAATTAATAATCTTGCAAAAGTTTTGAACTGCTTGATTAAACAAAATTGAACTAAAAATTTAACTATAAGCACTAAATTCATATTTGTGAACCTCACAAATTTCTCCTTTTCCTGGCGTTCTTGCATATACAATGCAAACTTACTTATATGTACATAGTGTACATACATATAGTATTGCATGTATGTATGTACATGCTTAGACACAATTACAATAATTAATTAAATTGTTCCAGTGCGAGTTCAACGACCCCCACCGGCCTCACGCATATGGCGCGCATGATGGACTCCCTGATCCTCGATCATTACTCACCGTTCGCCTTTACGAAGATCACAACCACTCACAGGCCAACGCGGACCGGTAGCATTAAAAAAACAGCGACCACAACCACTCTTGGCGGCTTGGCTCCGGGATCATCGGCAACAATAGCCACCCCATCGGGATCACGCATCAAAAATCGTATCCCCACACAAGGTATTTTCACTTTATTAAACCCACGCCTTTTCAATTGTAAACAAAAATTAGACGTCGATACCTTTGCAGAAGTGTCGCCTCAGCCCAGGTCCAGCACCAATCTACCCTCCACCGCTCCAAACCATCCACTTCATACCAGCTCCAGCCATGGCAACTCCAACAACTTATCAACAGCATACCATCATCAGACAGACAACCGCTGGATATCATCGCTGCGACGCCGGGATCCTGAACTGCAGCCTACACTGCCCTCTATAAATCTGAGCCATCATGGCAGCTCGCACAATGTCGGTGGTGGTGGTAACTTCGGCAGCGGAGGGGCTCGAACTTCACGCAGCGTCAAAGCATCCGTTGCTGCCGTGCGCAAAAGTCGCTCTGTGGAGCGCGTGCGCGCACGTAAGCTCACCACACAGATTAAGCTGAAGGACAAAGACAAAAAGCACTCTCTCGACGAGAACTCCAACTCCGACGACCAGGATGCCACCACTTCTCTGGAGGAGAACTCCACGTCGCACAACACTCCCAAAGGATCGCCCAAGTCGAAAGGCAAAAGCTTCTCGCCCGCGGGCTATGAGCCGCACCTAGTGGAAACGCTGGAGAAGGACATCCTGCAACGTCACCCAGGCGTCAAGTGGGTAGACGTTGCTGGGCTAAACGAGGCCAAAACCATACTGCAGGAAGCGGTGGTCCTGCCAATTATAATGCCCGACTTCTTCAAAGGCATTCGCAGACCGTGGCGCGGAGTGCTAATGATCGGGCCACCGGGCACGGGCAAGACCATGATGGCGAAAGCCGTGGCTACTGAATGCGGGACAACATTCTTCAATGTATCCTCATCTACGTTGACCTCGAAGTATCGCGGCGAAAGCGAGAAGCTGGTACGCTTGCTCTTCGAGATGGCACGATTCCACGCACCAAGCACCATCTTCATCGACGAAATCGATGCGCTGTGCGCGTCGCGCGGAAGTGATTCAGAGCATGAGGCAAGTCGACGCTTCAAGGCGGAGCTGCTGATACAGATGGATGGATTAAATGCGAGTGCGCGGGATGAAAAGATTATTATGGTGCTAGCTGCAACGAATCATCCTTGGGATATTGATGAGGCCTTCCGGAGGCGGTTCGAGAAGAGAATCTATATACCACTTCCAAACGGTAAGAGGGTTAAATAACGTCCGTGTTTCAAATTTGTATTTAAGTTATTATATAATCATAAGTTTCGGTTTCGGGCTGGTTGAGCAATCGACATGATAGGTCAATAGACTTCTATTTCGACTAACTCGTCGGCTCTCGCTCCCATACATTCGTGCAAAACCAGACACCCAATAGATGTCCACTCTCCTCCACTCCCCCAATCAAACTATTGCTTCCCTTCAGTTCTGTAAAATCTATGGCTGGATCCAAATCACAAATTACGATTATTTTAAAATCTGTTTTATGTAATAAATATTAGATATTTTTTAGCTGTTCCATATTTTTCCTTCTTCTTTTAGAAGAAACTCGTTCAGCCCTTCTCAACCTCTGCCTCAAGGATGTTAACCTTTGTCCATCGTTGGATACTAATCTTGTGGGCGACCAGCTGAAGGGTTACTCAGGCTCCGATATCAGCAATGTTTGTCGTGATGCTGCCCTGATGGCGATGCGTCGTCAAATAACCGGACGAACACCAGCAGAAATCAAGCAAATACGACGCGAAGACGTTGACTTGCCAATAACACTGCAGGACTTTCAGGATGCAATGCTGCGTACCAAAAAGTCCGTTTCCGCGGACGATGTGTATCGCTTTGAGAAATGGATGGAAGAATATGGTTCATGTTAAAATTAGTACATAATGGGTCAATTACAAATTGGGATCGGATATTTTAGGAATTTGCTCTAACCATCAAAATGGAATTTGCTACGCCCATCAGTTATTTCGGTCAGATCAGAAGTGGCAGACATCAGTCAAGTTATCAAAAACTTCCAGCTTTTTTAACCGATACGTAATGACGTAAACCATACATTTTTAGATATTTTGTACCACACTAAAATATGAATAAACAACAGTCAAAGTCCCACCATAAAAGCTGTTGTAGCAACTTTTTACTACCAGATTAAAAAATAATTCTGCCATTAATAAAACATTTTGAGAGAAAAGCGAGGACGTGTTTATACTTACTACATACATAATGACTAATCCATAATTTTTATGAAAATTATTGTGTTAATTTGAGCTTATTTTAGCTCATTAACTTCATTTTATTTTTAGTATTGCTGACAGCCTAAGAACTTCATTTAGCGGACTCTCCGGGTTCGATTCTTGTATTTCTTTATTTCGCTTCAATTATATTAGTTTCACTTTTTAATCTTGTTCTTTTGTTTTTTTTTTAAATTTAATTATTAATTTTTATTAATTTAACTGCACTTGCATTCTGATCCGTAAGTTTCACCAATTTGTTAACGAAATGCATTCATTTTGTTATACACATTCCAATAAGTTTTTTTTATTATTCTTAAGCAAAAACATACTAAGCTGCAAACATTTTTGAAATGATTTAATGCAACATGTTAAGGTATTCAAACTTATACATTCAACGCAATGCACGAAGCAATCCTCGAAAGAAACAGGAGCTAGTACGACTTAAGTTCTATGATAATTTTCGCAGTTTGTTAATAATTTTATTGTATTCGGCCTCAACTCCTTCATATTCCTCATTCAGCTGCACAATGCGTTCCTTTATTGTTGGCAAACGCGCGCGAAACAAATGTGTATCGATTTTGAATTTTTCCATTTTCTTGATATCACACTGCTGCTTGTGGTAAATCGCATTTAGGCGCTGCTTCACAGTTAGGCGGTATTCTCTATAATCCGCCTCGTCGTTTGTGTTCGTGTGATAGAGCCTAAGAATTTCGTATACCTTACGGCACTGACGTGGGTTGATCTGAAATAGCGCCGTACTGGACTTGAAGTAATCATTACCAAGCGAGCTTACCTTGTATGTCTCGCGAGCTTCGTTCATCATCTCCTTGCTAAAAGGCTTCTTGATAGCAGCTCGACTAAACGTTGGTAAATCTTTACAAAGTTTCGCATCAACGAAATTCCGCAAGCGTTGAAAATCTTCTGAGGGATCCTCCACTGTAATATCAATAACCTCTTGCGACTGGTAGAACTTGTATATCGTCTCAAGGAATTTCGTTCCTATACCAAGTTTCTGAAAGGGCGGCAGTACCAGCATTTGGCTGATGCGGGGACGCCGATGTTGTGGGTAAGCGTAATACTCGTATACAGTTGTGTAGCCGGCAGTGGCGTATCTATAGTCACCGGTAGAGTCCTTATATTTCTCATAACTACAGAGAAAAGAAAATCAATCGTGGTAATGCGAAGTATTGTAGCTCACCTACCAAACGAAGTAACTCCATTGCGGATCATCGACGTCGATGTAGGATGCCGCATCCACAAACCAAAGTATAAATGTCTGCAGACGTTGAAAGAACTTCAGAAAGGTTGACACTTTGTAGTTACAATGATAGATTTCAAATAAGATTTCCTTCTGGCTTCCATCTTCGGCATCGCACTGAGCTCTGAGCTCCGCAACTTTCTCACCAAAAGGCTGAAACTTTTCTGCTTTATCCAGGTTCTTCAAGAACTCGTCCTTATTAAGGAAATAGCAGCCTTCTGGCAGTTTCTGCGCAATGGTGCCCACAACGTTGTCTGCTACGACGGCGCCCTCCGACAAGTGTTCTACGCTTGTCGAGTACTCGACCCCTAAATAGATTTGCATCGAACCAGCTGTGTAGAGCAACTGCACCTTGAGGTCCCGATAGCCGAAAATACTCTCGCTTTCACCGAATATCTGATGCGCCATGAGCGGATGAAATCCGATTGAGTCATCTTCAAGATCTTCTTCGCATCGTACTTAACCATGATGTTATTATTGATAACTGCTTCGCCTAATACTGATTAATACTAACCTATCTTAAACTGCACCACCTCCAAAGCATCTACAACCAAATCTTGGAAATCGTGAATCCGCGACATATTTGGAAAGACTTGCCGCAAACAAGCAAACCAAAAGCGCGCAAATTTATGGCGTCTTTCTATTTGAACCTCCTATCTGGCGTTGGTACGAAGTTCTGGCCACCTAAACTATACTTCAGGTGTTCTTACAATTTTAGTGATTAAAATGGCGTCTTTTTAAAATCGTTTCAAGTAGATAAATGAAATTGTGCAAATTACTTTCCAGAGAGGTCCCAGAAGATTAGCGTCACATAATACAAGACTGCTAAATTGCCGCATTTCGACAGCGAACAAAAAATGTCCGGCCGCTTTCACCTGTATGCGAATTTAAAGGTGAAATCTGTGGCCGTGCGCTGAAAATGGTTGACGTTTACATGCTACAATCACTTATTACAAGAGCAGGCAGACGAAAAGATAAATCATTCTGCTTTTCGCCAAAAAGTCAAACTGCAGTGTGGTGAATTCTCCACAGGAATACCAACCAGCGCATCTCAGGGATACAACAATCAAAAGGACTTTTCGTATTATGGAACCAATTTCCAATTTAACTTATTGAGACTTCTTTAGTTAGTGTACATATATATATGAATAAGTGAATAATTAATTATTAGTCTGTAATGTATGGACTAAGAATATTGGTTCAATTGACAATTCAGAGCATGTTTATTTGTATGTAATATTTTTATCTAAAATATGGATGTTCTAAAATAAGACACAACGAGTATTGCTCATTACTCTTTTAATGACTTATAGAGTTTATCTCTAAGACTTATAACTAGGTAACCTACCAACCTTGAAATTAATTGAGACCAATAAAAAGCAATGAAAATTTCTTTGAATATAGTCATACAGGGATGTGTCACTTCTGCGAAAAATTAGAAATAATGAGTACAATTTAAAATTTTAATTTAAAAAACCAAAAACCTACTCATGCACATCGTACGCAAACGCATACTTTGTAGTAGCGCCCTTTTATGCGAAACAAACGCAGCCAACTTTCAAGCATTAGTAAGCACAATTGGGGATAAAGTGAACTTGGATTTTTTGTAAAATTTGCTTTGAAATTTAGCAGGTCATTATATAGTGAAATACGCTTGTTCAATTGCTAATTGCCTACGACAAAATATGGACAACTACATGTTCGATGGAGGTCGTATTAGCAAAATGGAGGTGGACTACACACCGGCGTGCGACGAGAAGATTCCTCTGGCCAAGGATATGGCTAAGGAAAACCCAGACTCCTTCCACGAAGCAATCGACATTCTCTTGCAGTTGGAGAAACAAACTCGGCTGGTATGTTGGTCGTTTTCTTTTTTATAATACAACCTACTTCAATAGAAAACATCTGAAATGTAGGGCAGTGACATGGTCTCCTGCTCTCGTGTCCTGGTAGCTATCTGTCAAATCTGCTTCGAGGCAAACAACTGGAATGCGCTTAATGAATACGTAACGTTGTTGGTGCGCCGGCGTTCACAGTTAAAGCAAGCCGTCTCTAAGATGATTCAGGAGTGTTGCTCTTACGTAGGCAAGGCACCCGATAAGGAAACTAAACTGAAGCTTATCGATACTCTGCGATCTGTTACTGAAGGAAAAATCTATGTGGAAATTGAGCGTGCACGTCTTACTAAAATATTGGCTGATATAAAGGAAGCGGATGGTGACATCGCTGGAGCCGCCTCCGTCATGGAGGAATTGCAAGTGGAAACCTACGGTTCGATGGACAAACGTGAAAAGGTTAGTTCTGCTTCCGCAGATTCAAGCTTGCTATATTGTACACCAGCTTGTATATCCCGTCTCGCCCTGAATTTTTTTAATTTGTAACGTTGATTACTGAGTGCTGCTATACTTATAATTCTACTTTACGCAGCACTTGGTTTTGTTTTAAACTTGAAATTTGGTATCCAAACATTGCGTACAGATTTATATTTATTTTATCAAACTAATGGTAGGAACTGGGTGTGAATCGAGGCAGCCTAATAAAATTCTAATTATCTAGTTTTTCGGGATCCACCCATGGCCATCTTGAGATAAAAGGCTAAGTCACGATAACAAATATAGCGTTCAAAGAATGCAACATGAGCCCCCGTTCAGCTCGAAACTCCCTTCCAAAGCTCCAAGCAAAAAGAAATAGTGATTTCTAAATATATAGTGCATTCTATTGTGCCCAGATTTCAAACATCCTTTGTAATTACTATGTTGACTTGTATTATATATTATATTTGTCCAGAGCAAATCAGTTCTTGCATTCTCGAGCTTTAATTACTAAATATATGCACTATATGTTCCATGGCGATCGTATTACCAAAGAGGAGGTCAAATCTACTTGGAGGCTTTTTGATGTGCCGGCGTACCCAGATGAAGTAAAAAATATTAAAATAAACATTTGTCGAGATATATATATATAGATATATATATATATATATATATATATATATATATATATATATATATATATATATATATATATATATATATATATATATATATATATATATATATATTATATTTCAGTAAACAAATTAAATCGCTTTGAACGTTCGCCAAGCGAACCCTTATGGAACAATTTATTTGCATATATATTTCTGTAAATTAAATTAATTCCAGTCTAATCTAGTTGTTTGTCGTCGTGGAAATTCTTTGAAACAGCTCCAACGGAGGGACAAGATAGTTCGTTAGTGAGATTATAAGAATTTAAGCGGGTAGCTTTAACCTATTTTATTTTCTTTCTGTATCGGAATCTTACTCAAATGCTCCGCCCAATTGCAGGTGGAGTTAATACTTGAACAAATGCGTCTCTGCTTACTGAAGGAGGATTTCGTGTCGACACAAATCATCGCCAAGAAAATAAGTATAAAATTCTTCGATGATCCGAAGCAACATGACTTGAAGTTGAAATTCTACAATTTGATGATACGTTTGGATCGCGACACTTCGTTTCTGAAAACATCACGTCATTATCAAGCCATAGCAGAACCAGCCCGTCAGGCGAAAACCGAAGAGTCTTCAGAAACGGATGAGAAGAAAAAGTCTAGCGAGGAGAATAAGAAGAAAAAGAAGGAGGTTGAAGAGGTGCCGGCACCACAGCCACCAATTGAATTATCCGAAGAACAGCGAAAGGAGTTGCGTGAGAAACTTATCTGCGCTGTTTTGTATTGTGTTTTGGCACCGTACGACAACGAACAAAGCGATATGATGGCACATCTATCATCAAACAAGACCTTGGAGGAGATTCCAATTTACAAGTAAGGATCATTTAGCTTAAACGCTTGAAATCAATTCCTACAAACTTCTCTCATTTTGTAATCGACAGAGAAATTCTTCGTCTATTCATGTCTAAAGAGCTAATCAACTTAGACACCTTCAACGCAGATTTCGGCGTTGTGTTAGCGGAAAATGAGATGTTCCACGAGAGCACCAAACATGGACAGAAATGCATAGCTGAATTAAAGGACCGTCTAATAGAACATGTAAATATAATAAAAAATATGTTACACATTTACACATCAAGTCAAACTTTTTTCACTTTAAATCTCTGCGTGGTACGTTCTTTAATTTGAAATGCAGAGTTGAATTTAAAGTGCAGAAGTTTTCTTAAAAGTACAAAACTATAATTTGCTCACAACGTATTTCTTTATGTAGAACATTCGGATCATTGCTAATTATTACTCCCGGATACACTTGAAGCGAATTAGTGAGTTACTAAATTTGCCATCAGAGCGCTGTGAGGATTATTTATCAAAATTGGCAAATAGCGACACCATTCGCGTCAAAATTGATAGACCCGCAGAAATTGTCTACTTTACGACAAAGAAGAGCCCATCTGATATTTTAAATAATTGGGCACAGGACGTTAACCAACTAATGACACTGGTCAATAAAACATGCCATCTTATTAACAAGGAAGAATGCATCCACTCGGTTATTGGCGTTACCGTGGAAGAATAAAACAGTGATTTACAGTTGGCATTTACTAATTTTCTTTTAAAGGCTTGGCTAATAAAATTGATGGCATAAATGAAAATTAACATGTTTTTTATGTCTTTCATGGCCCAGTGGTCTAAGCTATGTTACAGTTGAATAAATAAAAATTAATGTAAAAATTTCAAATCAAAAAATTTGAAATTGAAAGTTTAAATTAAATCAAAATTTCATGAATTTGTACAATTTATTTGTAAATTTTTTTATCTTGTCATTTTCGGCACTCTGTATAGAAGCTATAAGAACTCGACGTTTAAGGATACGTAAACTTCAAGCCGCGTAAAGGATATCAAAACGGTCGAGTGACAAAAATTTGAAAGTGCCGCCTGATTCTACACAATTTAAAAAATTTTCGGTGCAGTTGTTATCTTCGGCACTCACTTAGTATAGAAGCTATAAGGACTCGACTCCTTTACGCGTGTCCTTAAGTTTTCGTATCCTTAAACGTGGAGTCCTTATAGCTTCTATACTGAGTGCCGAAAATGACAACCACACCGAAAAATTTCTAAAATTGTGTAGATTCAGGCGGCACTCTCAAATTTTTGTCACTCGACCGTTTTGATATCCTTTACTTGTCGTGAAGTTTTCGTATCCTTAAAAGTGGAGTCCTTGTAGCTTCTATACTAAGTTAGTGCCGAAGATGACAACTGCACCGAAAAATTTATAAAATTATGTAGAATCATGTGGCATATTCAGATTTTTGTCACCCGCGAATTTTCATACAGCGTGGAACCAAATTTCTACATTCCTACATGACATGAAGAACAGCTGTTTACTAGTTTCAGCAACGTTGCTGGCTTATATACTTCAAGAAATATAAGTTTTTACAATGTTCTGAGCAGGTCTGTGGTTCAATTTCATTTTGTAGCCTTGCTGGTTTGACAGTTTTAGCAACGTTGCTATCTAAGCCCAAGTGTTAAAGGCAGATGTTAAAAGTTTTGTGAATTTCAATTTATTCCGAGAAACTATTAAAATGACCGGCATTATGGACACCGTGGAAATGCCAAAACTGCCAGAGAATCAGAAGTCCTTCGTTGGAATACCGGAGGCGGTGTTTCTTGTGTGTAAAGACTTTCATAACCTTAGATATACAGGGTGGAGTGTCTTTGGATCCTCTGCTCATGCCTAATGCTCGAGTGAGCTCATAATCAGTCCACCACCTTCTCTTTTAGGAAGAAATCGATGCTTACATGGCTCAGCCGGAAAATGAAGAGAATTGCGAGAAAGTTCTACACCGCCTAGATGA
Source organism: Sicus ferrugineus (assembly GCA_922984085.1). Classification (NCBI taxonomy): domain Eukaryota; kingdom Metazoa; phylum Arthropoda; class Insecta; order Diptera; family Conopidae; genus Sicus; species Sicus ferrugineus. The sequence continues at coordinate 16,204,335 of OV277352.1, read as the reverse complement.
ACAGCACGGCAAATATCGATTCATGGCATTCAACCTAGAAGCCCGTCGTCGCAAACTGAAGTCACAGATTCCCGACTTGCAACGCTCGCTGGAAATGATCGACGTGCTGCGCAAGGAGACGGAGGGGGAACGCGAGACACAATTCCTGCTCAGCGATCAGGTCTTCATTAAAACGCTCTTGCCTCCCACCAAGACAGTATACCTTTGGTTAGGAGCCAGCGTCATGCTGGAATATCCTCTGGACGAGGCTGAGGTCCTGCTTAAACAGAATATGAATTCGGCGATTGCAAATCTTAAAACTGTGGAGCACGACCAAGACTTCTTAAGGTTAGTAGGCGAAGCTTATTGAATTAAGGAAGAACCTGGAATGCTGCAATACTTTACTCCTTTTGTAGAGATCAAATTACCACAACTGAAGTAAACATGGCTCGTGTCTACAACTGGGGAGTGAAGAAGAGACAGGCAGCCGCTAAGACAGCCGCCAACTCTTCATCGTCTTCATAATCAACAGCGGAAAGATTAAAACTCTATATATTTAAACAGCCTTTAAGAAAAAAAATTCGTCGAAACAAGAACACTCAAGAACTTTACATATACACACACACACATAAATTAGTTGGTTATGCTTTGTCTGTGTTCTTCTTTAATAGTTTTTAATACGATTTTGTTAAAAACCCTTATATTTAATATACATTTATTTTGTAAACTTTCATGCACATTAATGTTTAAATTGTAACGCTTTATATTTATATTATACGGAAAAAAATAAAAAGATGCATTTTCGAAAACATAGTTAAAATAAAAGCGAAGGCAGAATAAGAAACATTTGCTGTATTACGTTGGTTGAACCTTAGTATTATTTTGTATCACACTGTTCGCATAAAACATGCGACTCTTTTTTGAAAGATGTGCCCGTACTTTGTGGAAAAAGTAGGTGCGGTTCTAAGCCGACTACGCCCATTTTTGATCGCGAACTGGCAATGTTCTTTAAAAATTTGTGAAGCATGCCCATTTTTGCATTAAAATTTATAATTGCTTAGACATAAAATGTTCTATTAGAAGCAGCTTGAGCAATGAATTCGAAGTTTTTACATTCCATTCACCTTTTGACAACTTTTTCTATAAATGGCGAACTACGCCCTTTTTGTGCAAATATTACCCATTCATAAAATTTCGTCCTGGTATCTCATACCGTTCATGACAGACTAACTTAAATAGTTTTGAAAAAGAGGTCTCTTCACATTTAGTATAAAAAGTAGGTGTGGCTATCGGTCATTTGCCACCACAAACTCAGCCAGATAACAAAAAATTTTGCACAAATCGCGGTAGCTCTATTCCTTCTCTTGTAATCGGAATTTCAATGGACGGACAGACAGACAATCGAATATACTCAGAAGATGACGCTTACCAAAAATATTATACTTTCCTAGTTATCTGCGTCAGAGAAGAATAGAAAAAAGTGAAGATATCCTTTCCTTTAGGGTATAAGGTATAAAAACAATACGGTATGTCCCCGGATAATAAAATTTTTAAATATTTAAAAATGTTTTAATTTTGATTTGTAGCTATGAGATCTGCAAAGTTCTGACCCAGAAGTACTGGAAGAAACCTGTAATTTCCGAGCAAAAAAGAACTCCTTTCTAGTCTTTTCTTTGCTGAATTTGATTACGAAGAGATTCACACCGAGATTATTGAATTGAAGAAAAATCGTGACTTGATTATTGAAATGATAAAACTCTGAATTTAATGTTTTCGCTGTGCACGCCTTCACAAAATATAATTGCTCAATCAGGCGGTATCTTTGCATATAATTAATTGTTTAGGTCAAGCAAATCCTTATCAGGATTCAATGCCGCCATTTGAATTGCTTATTAGGAGAAAAAATGTTAACGCGAGAATAGGCTGTCATTCGCTTACTTATTTAACATGAAAAAGTGTGGATTATTAATTAATTAATTCGTCCTGTTGTTTTATTATGTTGAAGTTTGCAATGATTTTATTGATTTGTTATATTTTTATGTGAATAATTTTATTTATTCCACTAGTTAAACTAGTTAGAATAATTCCACTAGTTAAACAACAAGTGGTTAAAAGGCTTGCTGTTGGTGTGGGAGGGAGTAAAGTCTTTCACGAATACTTTGCGGTTCTGACCAACTGATGCGCGGACACTTTTTCTTAATTTTTTCCTTTAATTATGCTGAATACATTAAAATCTTTATTTGCATTCCACCAAAGGATAAACTGCTATAAAAGTCCAAAGAATAATGCTGAATATCGTCAATAGTCTCGATAACTTCTGCTATACAACATCGAAGCAGAAAAATATTCAGTCTTACCGATATCAAAAAAGGGTCATTAGAAATGTCGGGCTTTTCAAATGTAGGACTTAAAAAATCAACACGAGGGTTTTGGCCAAACACAAGTCTCATGATTTTCGTTTTAATGCTGTGGCTTCAAAGCGGAAGCTGTATGTAAGTATAGGCAAAGTTGTTTCCGTATATACCGTTTTCCCATCCTGCCCCATTAAACGTATCTCAAAATTCGTTCACCCTTTCAGGCCACACTTTACGCCCGATGATATATGCGGCGTTCAGATGTACACGAAGCCGCTTAATTGCAGCTACGGCAGCTTTATAATAAATCTGGAGCCAAGATTTTGTGCAGACACTGAGATATGTTATCGCGGCTTGGGCGAACCGTGCAAGTCGAACATCCTGGAAATACGCTGTGCTCGCGGATTGGCATGCAAATGTGGTCGTTGCATGAATTGCTTGGGCGGCGACTGCAACATGGAAGTGTGGTGCCAGAGCAGGATTGACGTACCCAAGCGAGTATCAATTCCCTATGGACCTAATTTCCTGCGATTCTACAACAACCGCGGCGACAACCAATACAACTGAGAGACGCTCGCAAAAATAGACTTTGTAGAGTTTGCCGAGAATTAGTATTGTTTTTGTATATTTTAGCGTATTTCAGTATTATTGTGTATTTGAAATATTTGCTTAAGAAATCTTATCCATAAAAAATATTGTACTGTTAGAGCGTTGAAAAACAAATTAATAAAAATCCGCCGAAACTGTATGCAACTTTAAATTAAAAATTTTGTTGAATGATTTCTTAGTTTTTCACAAGTGTGCAAAAATTTCCATATTATGTAACTTAATTTATAGCTTTTCCCGAAAATTTTTTGTGGTGTAAAATACTTTCGAGCTTAAAAGTAGATCTTTTAATCTACTTTTAATCTCTTGAGAAAACTCAAGAAAAGTCTTATTCCAAATCTGCCCCTGGACTCCCTTTAGAAGATTTCAAATAAAAATCACCATAATGAACAGAACTACTTTTCGAAATCAGCACTTTAGCAGTATTTGATTATCTATTCCCATCTGTTTACTTTAGTTATGTATTCGCCATCAGGACTATCGTATCCTTCAATGGGCGGTGTAGCTACCGGTCCGTTCAACGTAATCGGAAGCAATGTGACATCAAGCTGGATAGCCTCTCTATATAGCTCCTCAGATTCCTTGCGTAGTTCTTCCAAAGCTTTGCGTTGCGACTGCACAACACGGTCGATAATCTGGAAGTCGGCCAGATTCTGCTTGTGCTTATATAACGCCCACTCTTTGTTCAGTTTGACACGGCGTTCCATTTCTTCAGCAGTGACAACTACATTGCGTGCACGTTTGCTGGAATTTAAGCAGGTTCAAGTAAAAACTTCCTCTTATTCAAGGTGAAACACTCACTCCTTCTCGTCGATCAATTCCGTTGGTACTTCGAGTTCCTGGATCGGTTTTAGTTGCCGGGCGTTTTTTTCCAAACGTCTAATTTGTTTTTCTAGCCTCTTTCTCTTCCTTTCTTCGCGCTGTTTTATGACTTGCGGATCAAGTTTCTTCTTTTTCTTGAGGGGTTCCGCGTAGAGCACCAGGCTGGAGTGGATGAGGGCAGCATTGCTGCTGCATATGCAGCGAGTGGCTGTATATGTCGGTTCGCGCAGTGATAACCTAGCAGTATTTGAGAATTAGTTGCTATATGTTGTCCGGGATTTGAGTTTTATTTACCGGGATAAGGCTGCTAGCAAGGACATTCTGTTTAAGTGTTTAGGTATCTAAAGTTATTCAATCCGCAATCTTACCTCCTGACAGCTGTTTTTTTTTTAATTTTGACAGTGTGCCTCCCGGATCGATAGAGTTCTGCGCCGAAATTTAGCAGCGAAGGCAATCCCGCAAAATAACATTTGGCTGCCACTACCGTTTTGTTGGATAAACGACGCTAACAGCAACAGATTTAGGGTTATACAGTGAGCCGTTTAAAGCAAATTCAGAAAATTTTTCATGAAGCGAATGCTGATTTTAATGACATTTAATTTTATATTAATGATTCCCTTGAAGTGTAACAATTGCTAGATGGAATACGGTATAATTTTGAAATCCCTTGATCGGAAATGTTCTCTTATAAAAATCGTAAACTAAGTGAAAGAGGTCTTAAACATATTACAGAAATTCCGTTTAGCAGCGGAGTCCAAAGGAGAAAACATCTGGTTTAAACGACTCGTTTAATTACGATCCGTTTTTAACAATGCAGCCGAAATTGTTTCTCATCTTATGAGAAGCCATTAGATAAACTGGATCTTCGTGAAAAATTGTGATTTCCTGAGTTCATTTGTATTTTGTGAACTAATTCCTTCCATCCGTTTAGTTTAATTTATCTAGTTAACTACTTTGTGTCTGAGTAGCGACGGCGTACTGAAGTAATAACCAGATCGAACGCAATTACGAAGAGGAAGTTATGGTTAACTGTCAAATACCTGAGTTAAACGGATGAAAGTTATTTAAATCTAACGCTGTAATTATATTTATCCGCCGTCAAATTATTGAGTCCATTCGACAAAATATTAGTCGCCGTGCTTGGTAATTGAGAAATGCTTGGTCAGTGTGAAAGAAGTTGATGAAATGACTTTAATATTGAGGTAAAAACGAGTGAATTGAAGACTGTAAAACTAGTTTACATCGTTGAGTTGATTCTACAGATATACATCACCCTACTGACATGAAATAAAAACACAATTAAGTTTTATCATTTTTATAAGATTTTAAAACTTTATTTTTAAAGATGAAAATAAACAATATATATTTTAAATTTTACATAATTTTAGTAAAATAATTTTATTACGCTCTAAAATGCTTATAATTTTTTCATTGTTTTTCTGTCAATTTCCCGTTTATATATAATTTTTACTCGTACTTCCAAATATTAAATTTAGTTTTCTTACATTTTTATACATTAAATAATAGTAATCATACGATTGATGCCTTGACTAATATACTTTTAGTACAAATTTTTCTCATAATGAAGTTATATAATTTGGTACGTAAATGGTTTTTTGAATTCTCGAGCATTACATTAGTTGTTCGTAGACATTTGAGGGAATTGAAGAGATATTTTACTTCCGGAAAATGTAATTTCTCAAAATTGCAATTTTCATTACCGCAAACTAAAGCAGAACCTAAATTAAATATAAATATGTAGAAATGTATTTCTCCCTTATTTATCGTGTTCGTTTGGTTGCGTTAAAATATCGGAAAATTATACAAAGTTAGGGATGTCCAGTAATATAATTATGTGGCTGTTTCTGCTGCTGCTTAGTATGCTTGGTATGATATTACACTTATATGGTTTAGTTTACTCATCGACTATTGTTAGTATATAATGTCTTTACTCCTGGCTTCCTCTAGATATCGGAAGGTGTGTGTATATTTCTTGGTTTCGATTTTTACATATGCATTCCTCTTCAATGTGTTCATTTGATCGATGATTGAGAACGAAATTTGACGGTTGGCGTTATATGTTTGCTTAAATACCACACTTATTTCCACTTGGTTTGGAATTTTGAATCGAATTTAATAAACAAGAAAACTCAAAAGGTTTGCATGGGATTTCGAAAATATTTCATTTCCACATTTCTATCAAGTACATCTAGAGTTTTTCTAACTTTTCCTTTTGAAAGGTGTAATTTTGGAAACCATTGAGCGGAAATGTTCTTTTATAAAAATCGTAAACCAAGCGAAAGAGCAATAAAAGTTCGATCATCTGTCGTGATTTCTTCTGTGCGATTGTTGCAAGTCACTCCAAATTACTGAAAATATGGAATGCCAGTTATTACAATTACATGACTGAGAAGTTGTAAAATGTTTCCAAACTGTGTTTCCAATGTACGGAAATTCTTTGGATTTTAAATCACATCTGGTCCACATAATGAAGAATTTCTCTAAAGGTTTCTGGCGAAACCCCTAGTTTCGATAGATTTGGAGTGACCTTAGGAATGATTTGTTGTTATTATTATTATTCGTTTTATTTCTTACTCACTTGTAAGAAATGTTATCCTAAAGTGTTTGTACTATTTTTTGGAAATAATTCCGGTCTATTGCAGCTAAATTAAATACTTATTTTCATACGCTTTAAGAAACAATAACAATTCAGCAAAATCACATTTTAAACTTGTCTAAAATCGTTTAATTAATTTTGCAAAAGATATAAACTTCTCTTTTCGATCCGAAAGGCTTACAACAGTTTGACGAATTTTCATTTTCAAAGTTAGCATTTATTTCGAAAGTTGGCAAATGTTGGTCTAGAGTTTCTGTTGTTTTACGTGAAACTTACTATTGTTTGTTCGTTAAATACGGAATTTATTGAAATGCCGGGTTTTGTTTCATTCGAATTTCAGAATTTCGCTCGAAATGTGTTTTTTCCAAAAATTTTCATCAATTTCTCTACGTTAGCTAGTTTGATAAAAAATCATTTGCTGAAATTAATTAAAGTAACGACTTCCTAACAGTGTTTTTCCATTTTTGAAGTTCAAATTGGTTTTTTGCTTGTTTCAGATTTCTAAAAAATACTAATTGTCCTTCAAAGTTTTATTTGAAAGTCTTTTGTTTGGTTGTGTTTGCTTGCTTGTCTTTCATATATACATAAAATGCATATGTATTTATGTGAGTTGCTGAGTTGCTGAGTACTTCACGGTTTGCTTTTCGAAACAATGCCTAATTCCACAAATGTTTAATTTTGCCATGTTGCTTCTTAAGAGTTTTCATCTAGTACCGCAATGATTTATTTTTAGGCTTCCTAAATACTAAAACTTGATCATGCAAATGTGAACATATACACTGAACTGTATGTATGTATGTACGAGTATGTCAAGTTTGCGTGTGTTAAATTCCAGAATTATGTGGAAGAAACAAAATAATTTCTCGTTTCTACTTCTCGCGATTAGTTTTTATGTTAAATTTGTATGTTTTTTAAGAATGACTTTACATACGCCAAGAATTAAGAATTCCAATCTTGTTTAATTACTGTTTTTTTTTTTAAATGCTTTAGTAATTATTTTTGATTGATTTCTTTCCTCTTCTCTCATTTTTTATCTTCAGTTTCGAGCTGATTTGCTTCTTACTACGAATTTTTCTTTTTTTTCGAATGCCACTTCCGTTTTCTAATTACAGATGCGATTGCTTTTCACCGCTACACCTAATCGTGATTAACAAATATACTTTTTTCCAGATCTTCAGTTGCACACACCCACACACACACACACGAATGTGTGTTACAAGCCTCGACAAACACATCTTCCTGAACACAAATGCCCACATAATATTTAAAATTTCAGTTTTAAACAGCTTTTAATTTACTACCGAAGTGCTTTACAACGCTGTGGCAATGCAAGTGGCTGCCGGTTTTGGTGAGGCGTCAAGTCTATTAGGGCCCGTTTTTGCTCATGTTTTGGTTTAAATTTTTGTAATTTTTTTGCATTTTTGTTTTTCGTATAAAATCAACATTTTATTTTGTTTTCTTGAAGGCACTTTAGATCGGACGTTGCGGCCCAAGATGGATTCTTGAAAAGTGTGTGATTTTGTGTCGACCAAATATATATCGAACTAATAATGTTACTGCCAAAGAGGGGATTGATTTCGAATATGTTGCAAAACACATACACACATGTACGCAAACGTGTTCTTCTCCAAAGTTGCTTACGAGTTTCTTGCTTTTATTTCGAAAAGACGTTAATTTTGATTTTCGGTCTATTTCAGAATTGTTGCCTTCATTTCTATTGCATTAACGGATTTGGATGTTTCTGGCGGCTTTCAGCCTTCTGTGGCTATTTCAGTTGTTGAGAACGGGCAACTACTTGCATCAATCCACAAACGAGTTATTATGAGTTGTTTCGTAATATTTAACTTGAATTCTTTCGCTGTGTTGCAACCCTGGGGTGTGTTCAACTTTGCAAGTCTGCTTTTGTGAATTTAAAAAGTCTTCGTGCGCCCCTTTTACATTGATGCAAAGACAACATCTATGTTCGCAAAAAAAATGTATTGTGGGCATCAGAGTTGATAACACTGCGAAGTGATGTAAATTTTTCCTTCGATATGCAATAATATCCGTATAGAAACAAAACAGACTTACTTGAAGCAAACTCCTCCCTCGAAAACTCCTTAAAGTTGAAGAAGAAATTACATGGTGTGGCTTAGTTAAATAAATTAACAACCTAAATATGAAGATGAAGGCCTTGCGCAGGGAAGCCGCGTATAATGTAGATGTCTCGGCTTGTGTTTGCCACTAAATCGTGTAGTTTGTATGCCTTCCGGAATATATAAATACCTCACATACATACGTTGATATAAATGTACAGACGTTGAATAATTATATAAATCTATTACTTTGTCGTAATAATGTTATTGAGTGTAATTCTAAATGCTGATACATAAATTTTACTGGGTTTAGTTTTTCCTCTGGTAATACTTAAAATAATTTATACAATTCTATATGTAAGGAGTTATTATTGGAATTCTTCGTGGAATAAAATTTCCGTTGCTTCTTTATCGTCATTCGTTTAAAATTGGTTGAAATTAGTAATCATCTTGTAATAGTTTTTATGTAGAAATCTTGGTTTTTAGTTTTTAGTGTTTTTAGTGGCCAAAATCAAATACGAACACAGAAATTCTATTATAATCAGTACTGGGTGATCATGAAATCTAGATATTGTTTTATTTTGAATTTTTTTTTCCATTTAATAACGTAGAATACACCTTGTTTTTCTCATATTGTTGTTGTTGATATTGTTGTTGTTGTTGTTGTTGTTGTTGGAATGCACTAAATTATTGTAAAAAGAAAATACTGGCAAATAAAAACATAAGAATTTAAAATCTGCTTTAACTGTTTTTGATTTGGAATTTAGTTTTAATATAAACTAAATATAGTATTTCTTTAATTGACTCAAGTAACAAACAATTCGGACATTTCAAATTCCGAATTCGGTTTGTTACTTAAGTGGATTAAAATTGTGTAATGTAGTTTGTTTTCGGTTTTATTTTACTACCTTTTGAATTTTGCTTCTGCTTCTGCTGCTATTTCGGTTTTCATTTCGATTGATTTTGTTTTGAATTTTGACGTTAATTTAGCGGCAACTGTATTGGTTTGATTACTTTATTTTGCTTCATTTTGGATATTAGAAAAATATAATTTAAGGCAGATATCAAACGAATTCGAGAAACGCATTATTAAATTTACAACAAAAGCAAAGCCTTGAAAATCAATTTCTCTTCGTTAGTAGTTAATTTTCAATTTTAAATTCCTCAATAAATTTACACATACGATCCCTTGGTTAATTTTTAATACTTGCATTAATTAAAGTTAATTTTATGTCGTTTTGTTTCTTAAAGATAAGGCGCGAAGGTGCTTAAAATAAGCTTGTACTTTTTTCGTGATATATTAAATTTTCGTCATAAATTTTCTTTACAATTTCCATTCTTACGAAATTTTGACTTAATTTACGTTCTCCAAATTTAGTAATTTTGGTTTTTTTTTGTTCTTGTTTTGTCCTGGACTTACACCGAGAGAGAATTATCCAAACATGGCCGAGAGCTGCGTGATTTTGTATTCGTCGAGTTCATTTTCAATTTTTACGCTTTTGAAAGTACATTTTATTGGTTGGGAAAACAAACTAATTAGCATGAGAAGTTGAGCTATCGAAAACACTGAAAAATAGTATTATTTAGTGAAGTGTAAATCCTAATTTTATTTCGTACAGAGACGTCATGAAGTCTCTGTACAACGTTTGCGTTACATAAGAACCTAAAAACTTATAACTTCAAAGAGGGTTCATTTAAAATCCTGCCTGTAAATTATAATTTATTTGTTTTTATCATCTTCATTAATGCGTATTTAGTTATCATTTTTATGTCACAAGTCTGTGTTGTTTGAAGAGAATTACAGAATTTGGCAAAAAGGCGGCGCCCACAAATTTTGTATATAAAGTTTTGCAATTTTATTAACTTTTGCTAGTTTCCTCATTAATTTTGTTTTACATTAATATCGAAATATTTAAGCCTAAACGTTTTCCCTTCTTTTTAGATCTTTTTGCAGTATTATTTATAGGAACATTACCGAAAGTAATCATTAATTTTACACTTAAATCTAAAAATGCTAATGTCTTAAAATGTTTTAATATAAGCAAAACGTCATTTACAAAATTTATTGCGCATCCTTTTTGAAATTCAATATAATTTCTTTCCTGTTTGTTTCCGCTCGTTTGTTCGTTTCGATTTCTTCATTTATTCCGAGTTAGTGGAAATTTATATTTCTCAACGTTGTTGTTTTGTTTAGTTTGATGTTATCAGTTCATACTTTTAGTAAGATTTTCGTTATATAATACTAAACTTTCTGAGCCAAAATGTTGTTTGTAGCCGAAAAGCTTGCATCGAAACTTGGAATGGATTACAGCTTCATTATCCACATTCACATTTACTTTTATTCGTAATCTATACTTACAATTAATTACGCAACATTTCTTAAGTATTTAAAAGATAGTGAGACTAAACTGATTAAAAATCAATTGAAGACTTTCATTTATATAACATTTTGCGAAATTTGTTCTCAAATTGATAAAATTGGTTGCAAAACGATGCAATAACTTAGTTCTGCTTGTATGTATGTAGGTGAGTCGAGGTCATATACAATTCTACAGGAATGAAGGTTTCATTTTTATCCATCAGACGAAATTGCAAATAGTGAATAGAAAAATCCACTATTAAGAATGAAATCAAGAAGAGTTTGGGTTTCTAAATTTGATTTAGACTTTGAAGAAGAAGCAGCAGCATGAAATCTTTAGCAAATTAGATTGCGTCATACGTCTTTCGCTGGCGGTGTTCACTGCGAACACATTTTCTTTGCCTCACTTCCTCATTAAAGCAGAGCTTCTTTGATTTAAAGCACATACATACATGCAACAAAACCATGTAATGCAGTTAATTAATAAATATGAGAGCTTAATCTGATGAAAATCTGCCTTCTTCAGCTGAAAGCATTTTTCTTGGACAACTGCCAGCTCTTTTTTGGTAAATATGATTTTATAAGTTGTGCATTCTATGTTATTGTTTATGTAGATAGAAAAATTTAAACAAATTTGATTTAAAAAAAAACATTATGTAGAAAATAGGCCTATTATAAAACAATTGTAAGTTGTGGGAATACTGAAGACACCTTATCATTACGTGTAATTTTAAGCATTTTACCAATGTTATGACGTTTGTTTGTATTATTTATAAAAAGAGACCAAATTTTTTTGAAGAAGCAGAGTAAGTTCGATATTTTTTGTTTACAATTTTTAACTGTAAAGTTATATCTCTGTGTTATTCTTAGAGAAAATAAAATGTATGTGTTTCGAAATAAAATGTATTATGATTATATTGTTGCTGTTATTGTTATTAGAACGCTGGAATTCTAGTTAATAAGTTGTTTATAAACTTTGCCACTGCGGCATGTTTGTTTGGCAATTAAAAAATATGTATTTCCTCAGACGAATACTCATTTATATAGTATCTGAAATATTGGTTGGACTTCAACTGACTTCAGTTCTAGGATTCAAGTGTGTTCTTTACATACAAAATTAAGTTCAAAGTTTATTTTTGTTTTCTTCGTCTAAAACAGCGTACGGATGTTTACATGGGATTGTATTCATAATTTCATTTTCCTGCGTTTTTCGATCTTTTCGCTTGCATGTTTCCAAATATTAATATAAATCTATATGTATGTATTGAGCACACATGCTGTAATAGCATATATAATATACATACATACAAATATATACTAAACATTATTTAGATTCTTTTTCCATAATTTAAGTTTTGGCCTACCGTGTTTCTAACGGTTATCAATTTGAATCAGAAATATCAAATTTGCGAAGAAAATCCTTCAATACAAGCTTTCCATTTAAAAGAAATGTACAGGTGCCTAACGGTAATCTGAGTTTTTTCTCTGCAGGAAAATTTATTGGCTTTCTGATGCTTTTGTGATTCTTTATTTTTCTATGGGAGGTGTAAGTCGAATTGTAGACATATTAAGTCATTTAGTCTCTGCTATTTGCTCGAATTGTGATTTCTAATTTTCTGCTTTTAAGGGAAAAATGTATATTTATTCTGCCATTATGTAGTTTAAAGACTTAAGATGATTAGGTTTTTTGTTTTTGTATCAATTAGCATCTATTTTACATTCGTATATAGCATATAGTAGTTTTGAGTGTGCTTTATTTTTAGTGGATTTGCAATGAGTTCAATTATTTTAACATGCTACAAAATGCGGCGCAAATAATTCTATTCCATGGGCGTTTCTTTTTCGGGTTCACATTGTGAACTTGTTCATGGTTTTCTTACGTTTACACGTAATAAAATATACGCTATAAATTTCATTAACTATATATGTATTCTTTAAACTTTCTATAATAGTATGTTATAAAAATATTTCTGGCACTATTGTTGAAATGAATGTTGGATTTTGTTATTCTTAGGAAACGTAAATGAGTTAAGCAAAATTATTTTAAAATATTTAGCCGAATGTTTTGTTGCGTTGTGTTGGAGATTAAAAATATGAAATAAATAAAATTACTTGGAATTAAATTCTAAATTTTGATTTTCCTTTTCTAAAGGTTTACAAGTTTAACATTTTTATAATTTTTCACTAAGAAGTGAAGAATATCACTGACGGTTTTTTTATATATATAGATTTTCAATTTTTAAGCAAGAATGTTGGAATTATATATGAATACTTCATTGGGTGAAAATGTTTCAGTTTTTAGATTGAATGCAGAGGAAAGAATTATAATAAATACGCTAAAATATCTATAATTTCAGCATTCTTGCTTAGAAATACTTTCATGTCTTTCAGTTACATCAATCAACTAAATATAACATTTGTATGAATTGTTTGTAACACAAACTTGTTGTTCCATAACTATTTAAAGTAAAAACTTAAAATTCGTTTATAACATTTGATCAAACTGAGCGCACTAGCTATCCGGTGCAACCTCTTCAAGTGCACCTCCAGTCTAAGCATGGCATCAATTTGATCACCCTGGTTTTTGGTCCGAATTGTGTCCCTCCACAGAACACAACTGGTCTCACGGCTATTGCAACTTAACTGGTAATGGATTAACAGGTTCGGCTACGTTGACCTACGTAGAGTGACGAGGTCAGCGACTACTCTGCGGTATTCTGCGGTCTAACGCAGCTTGCAAACAATTAAAAGTATTTGCACCATGTCAATCCTTTGTATATATATGTATATGGTAGGCATATATGTAATTCTATTGTAAAATATATTAAATTCTGTCTCTGTTTACGCTAGTATTGTGCTTAATAGAACCGATCTTGTGTGATTAAGAGCAACTTGTCGGTTGTCGGTTGTCGGCTTCGTTGGCTGGAAGAAGCTTTCGTTTGCTGTGAAATCGGTCTTCGCAGACGTGGATCTTAAGAATAAACAGTGATTATTCAATTGGTTTTGTGGTTGGTTGCTGTTGATTTACTCGGATTCACTCGGATCTTTGTGTCGGATTCCCTTAAATATTATAACTTCTTACAAAAACGGTTATATACTATATATAAATATCTGATCACATATGTTTGCAGTCTCTGTATAAATATTGATTAGCTTGTTTCAGTTTAGCGTTTCTCTATGTTTTCATTACTCATTTCGATTCAGTTGAATTATTACTTGTTTCGCATGGGACATGGGACAGTTATGACCAATTAGATAGGAAATGAGCGAATGGGGAAGTTCTGTTTTATATTTTAAATGATAAAATTACCATTCGGTTCGGACGCTACTTTGGCGCGAGTGAAATTGCGTTTTTCGTTGGCTCTTTTCTCGCATCGGCTCCGTTCTTATGGCTCTCGTTTACATTATTTTTGAACGACTAGACAATTTTTTGAATTTTCCTGCATAAAATAAACGCTTTGAATAACCGGTCTATTGCTGGGTACGGATTTATTATCTGTCGTATAGCCAACTGTCAGTATACTATTGGAAATTTCGCTGGTTGCGTAGATTCAAATCGGCTTGTGATGTTTGTATGTCGCGGAGTTTTGAGGAATGAGGACGCCCATTGCTCGGGCTGTTGCTGAACACTTTTCATCCACTCCACTTCAGCTTGTATGCATGGCAACCCAAATTTCCGTATGGTTATGTATATTGTGGGCCAATTGGTTTTGGTTTGGGTTTGTACTTGAGCGCACTTTTAGTTCGCATGACTAAGAAGTGCGTGACTGAAAATTAAAAAGAACTTCACTGGGCTATTGCATTGATTTCATTCGATTCTGTCTGGGAGATTCGGTACTATTGCATGTATTGTATGTGGTAAGTATAAACCAAACACTTTGTGGGTTTGCGTTGCCAACTAGCAAAACCTTGACAGCTAAATGTCAAATATGTTCTTGCAAACAAGCCACGGGGCCTGGGACGTCCTCATCATGATCACCAATTTTATATGTGACTCATTAGCTCGCACGATTCATTTATTTGACTCGAAACGGTTGTTGGTGTTGCTTTCATAAAAAAACGGCAACATTTCATAAACTAACTGAAAATGCTCTTGGTTGTGAAAAATCCAAAAAATTGCTAGATATTATCCACGCAAATTTCTCTATGTTTTCGAATTGTTAGTGGTAATTTTTGGGAAATGAAATTAAACTAACTTTTATCACTTATTTTCATTTGGATTGTTGAGTGTGAGAAGCTCTGTCTCTGGATGCAGATTTTGTGAGATTGAGTTTTTATTAGAACGAAATTATCCATACGTTTCGCCGAGTTGCACTCGCGTCTACGGAGCTGTTGCATTTTAAATCTGGGCAAATGCGTCCTTATGGATTCGTATGGCAGCGCTGGTGGTGTTCACTGCATCGCAGTTGATATTTCAATAGCAAGGTATAAAATCTTGGAATTTTTCACACGCGACGCGACTTTCGGGAAGTTATTTCCCGAAAGTAATTTTGAATTAATTCGAAAATGAGTGGCATACAGTGAAATGTGGTTTGACTGACTTTGAAATTTCTAATGCGTTTTTCCCGTGTGATTAATAATTTTTAATTGAATCGAATAATTGAAAATAGAAGAATTTCGCAAATATTAAACATTTCTACCGTGGGGATTTAATTCAGAATATGTTTCTGCTATATAACTGCCAGTTACCGCTACAGCGGCGTAAAATTTCCTTTTAAATTACTTCAGCCTACAACATTTATATGCATCCATCTTGTGAGCTCTCTTCACTCGTCATTTTAAGCCGAAGATCTCGTAGATTTCGGCTCGCTTAAAAAAATTATATTAAAATGTTTGCATATTTAAGGAAACTAAAAAAATAACTAACAAAATCGTTATGTCAATCTTGTTTGCTTATTTTTAAAAACAGATTCTCGGTTTGTTTCTTCAATTTTCCTACTTTCTTTTATGCTTCTTTATAAAAATATAGATTGCTTTAAGGTGAAACTATATATTCAGCCATTTGTTGGCTGTCTTCTGTTTTCAAATATGTTATCTTAGAGTTTTGTTGGTGTTACAACTTGTATTTGGTATTTGGCGTTGTACTATAAATTATTCCGGTTTTCTGCGCCGGCTGACCCGCTCAAAATGCAAGCTAGGGCCACGCACGCACTATTGCAACTGAACTGGTAAAGGTAAGAAATTGGATTAGTTCGTCTTGATTTAAACGTTGAGTGTTATCAAATCTTTCGTTATTTATTACAAATGTGGTTAAAACTAAGGATGGATTAAAGTGCAAATCATGATATGTCGTTTTTTATTGTTTCAGAATTTGTCCATTATTATCGTTATTACTGTTTTGTTTACTACTTGATTTTTAAGTAAATATTTCACTGCTGTTTTTAGTAAGTTTTAGTTTATTTCATTTGCGTGTCTTTACTTGTCAATGTTAAGTTTCTGTTGTTTTTCTTTGTTCTTTCTAATAATATTGTCATAAAATTACTATGTTTTCAATTATTATTTTTTAATATTTTATTATATTTCTTTATAGATGAGTAAAACTTAATGCTGTTTGTATAAATATTTTAAATATTTACTTTGTTGCTATGTATGTGAGAAGGAAAACACTTAAAAATATCACATTCGAGTTGTGAATGTTGTCCCTGGCTATTGTTGGTTCAAATAAATGCAAAATGGCGTTGCTTGTTGTTTGTCAGAATTGTTTTTAGTATATTTATGATTTTTTGTTACTTTTCTGTGAGATAGTTTTGCGCTTTTTTTGTTTGTTTGACTTTTCAGTTTTTTTATGTTGCGTGTGTACTTTTTGGAGTTTGTTTTTTAAATGTATATATATCAAGTTAATTTTGAATTTTATTTTATTAGCCAAAATTTAATAATTTAATGTGCTACATTGGGTAAACTAGAGAACGTTTTAAAAGAAATTAAATTAAATTAAAAGAAATAAGAATTTTCGCAATAAAAATTAAAAGAACTGAATAAAAAATCTAAAGTCTTTAATAATCGAATACGTTTTTGAGTTTCTTACGAATATTTTAACAAAAATTAATACTTCTTTAAGAACTATTTTGAAGTGTGTGCTTCAATTAAGATTGGAGTTTAAAAATTATTATTTATAATTGAAAGAATTGTTCCAAATAATGAAGTGTTAGAAAAATAATAAAATAATTTTAAATTCAAAAATTATGGCAATTATAAATGCTCTTTGTAACGTTTAACCCTGTTAGCACTTTAAATTTTAGTTTAGTTTTTGCCATTATCAATTGGTTTAGATTTTGATTGTGTTTTTAAATTTATTCTTTCCTTTGTTCCTTTTTTAGACCAAACGGTTACTGAATCAATAGTTCTAATAAGTTATTCTCAACATAGGATGGATGAATTCAACGAACTTGTACGTTGGATAACCTAAAACGTTGTCTCTTAAATGAAGTTGATTTTGATAACTAAATCCGGCTGAAGCGTAGTTTTGGGGTGCAAGAATCTCACTACGCTTCCTATTGTTGTTGTAACCTAGGCTGGCGAGACCGGCTGTGAAGTGTAATTCGCCGATTGTAAATCGCCAAAAAAATTTCTTATATTTCTTCACATTTTTTCTTTTGTGCTTTTGTTTATTTTTTGGTTTTTTGTCAAATAAGTGATAAAACTTCTCATGTATATCATAATTTGCAATTTTTAAAGTTCAAATCTTGTTGTTGCCCGAAATGTTTGGCCAGAAGTTGTAGGTTTTTTGATGTTTTCTTCGTTATTTAGTAGCTGCTACTAAAAAAACGCAATTGTATGATCTTTTCTGAGTCTAAAGGGTTCATTTTAGAGTTTTTTTTTATGTCGAAACTGTTTTTGTTATTCCAAACTGCTTATTTTAGTTTTTTCTTTTTGTTGTTTTGTTTTACCTCGTTTGTGATCAGACTTTTCAAACTTAGGATGTTTAATGGAACCTAAATTTACAAATACAATATTTGAAATAAACCTGTTTTGCTAAAACATCGAAAGTTTTATATTTTCTATTTCGTATCCGAAGAGTTTGTTGCCAAAATGATCAGATTTCTCTAGATGTTGTTCGAATCGTGGGATTTTTGATATATATGCATTTGGAATGGCTTGATTTTTTCGAAACGCTGTGATGTTGCTTTCTTCTTTAAAGTTCCTGTTTTAGTAATTATTTGCGCGCACATTTTTCACTTGGTAGCAAGCATTTCAGACAACTTTTATGTTTTCCACTGGTACATCTTATATATGTAAATACTGTTGTTCCAATACACATTTTGTATTGCATCTTAAATCTGGGTGTGATAAACGTGTTGCTATTTTAACATATTTGCTATATTTACAAAGTCGAAAACTTTAATTATCAGCTAATTGGATGACCCATTCCCACCTTTTGCTAGTTGATACATTAAGATTTCCGACATTTTTCGGCATAGTTGCTGATTACCTTAAAGTTAATTGCTAAAACTAAATAATTGAGTTGTGAAATTTTCTCAAATCGCCTTATTTCAATAATGTCTTGTGTTTGTTTTCGGGTTTTCCATTTAAACGACTTTCCATCGCTTTCATATTGTTTTGGCTGGTTTTTATTTGACTCTATGGTGCGGACATTATCTGTCGTTCTTGTGGTGGTTGTAGTTGTTGAGCTGATTTAAAAGGTTTGGCTGGTTGTTGCGTTTATTTCTGGGTCGGTTTGTTTATTTCAGATATTGTCAGTTGTTGATGCTGTTGCAAGATGTAAGTTGTTGTGTGAATCGGTTGCGTTTTATTTAAATGGAAAACTTATATCAAATTTAAGCGGTGAAAAATATTGTTTTCTTTTGTGGGCATTGATTTCAAATAAAAAAAGGCTTCTGTTGCATGGATTTTGTCAGTTTTTTCTAATAGAACTTGAGGAGTAACCTATTGTGGACACTTTTTTCAGCATTTGAATGTGTTAAGTTTGTTATAATCTATTGGAAATAAATTATAAAATTACCGTTTAGTTCATATTTCTACTCTTCTCTTAGTTAGATAGGATAAATTATAATATTTCTATTGATTTTTCGTGTCTGAATTTCTTTAATTCGTTTCTGTTTGCAAGTATCTTGTTCGATTTCAAAAATTATTGGAACTTGTTTATTCTGTGCAAACTAAATTAACATTTTACGAATGTGTATTTTGAAAATATAAAAGTGATTGAGATTGTTTGTTTTGGCTACGAAGTTGTTTTAAATTGGAAATATCCTTTCAGGGGCAGGAAAAACTGCAACACTGAGATTAAGGAGTTGCCAGCTACTAAGATTGCAAGTGAAGTGCTAAGAAAAGATTTTAGACTAAGCTTTTGAATTTTGTTATTTGAGTATGAAAAGTTATGATATCATTTTGGATTTTGGAAAGGATTTTCTCAAACTTGTTGAATGTCAGGAAATATTTCTATATTTCTTAAATATAATATTAAATTAAGTAACGATTTATTATGTTTTTTTTTGTCTCTTGAGAGAATGTATATTGAATTTTGAGTGGTTTCCTCGAGGTTTTACTATTATCTTTTTTTAAGGATGGAACTTTGGACTTGATTTAGTATTTCATACGACAGATTTTCATACAACAAAAGTTAAACCGGAAAATCTTATTGGTTTTCTTTTCTTATAATTAGAGTAGTTTTTGAAATGGAATCTTCAGTTTTTCTTTTACACTGGGGGAAAAATGCATTTGAAGATATTTTTAATATACTTGATTTTCGAATGTGATATGACAATTTTTTCCTTTCGTTTTGCTGACAACTCCTTAATGATTCTTCCTGAATCCTAAGTTTTCTCGAAATGTTAATGAATTTCTGTTTTAGTTCTAATACTTTGGAAACTGTATTGAAATCCATGTGATTTCTATTTCTAAATATTGTAACACTTGTAATTAAAGAGTTCCTGTGAAACCGAAGAGATTTACTGTCGGAAACTGAAAAATGCTTTATAATTTGTTCGGGCTATTGTTGCAAATCTGCGTCTGAATGTATTTCAGACGAGTTCGCGGCGTTCAATTTGGAATTTATTGAATTTCCTAAAGTTATGTGGATGATGTTTAGAAATAGTTTCAATTATTTGCTAAAATGATGCCGAAAAGTTATTGTTGTTGTAAAAAAACGATTACGCAGGAAACTCTTTAGTTCTCTCCCTCTCTCTCTCGCTCTCTGCCTCTCTCTCAACTCTCAATTCTCAACAATTAGTTGGGTTGCAGGCGCAAACAACTTTTTACTTTTCAAAACTTTAAAACTTTTTAAAGCTTCTAAAGCTTTTACAACTTTTCGGAGTTTTTTTAGAAAAAATTGTGAAATAAAAATTAATGATTTGAAAATGAGTTAGTTTTCTTTTAGAGTTATGTTAATAAAAATAACTTAGTTTATAATGGAAAGCGAAAATGTAAGATTCTTATTTTTTAAATGTAAGCTTAAGTTTTTTGTTAATAATATTATTTTGAGTTTTTATAATTGTGTAAAAAAGAATCTAAGGATTTAGCCTGATTATTTGAAGGTTATTTCTTAAAATTTCTAGACTTTACATAAAACTGAGTTGCCGAAATTTTTCCCATGTGTTTTCTCGAAGCTTTTGAATATGATGATCATCGTCAAATGTGAGTGGATTTTGTTATGATGTGATTGCTGGTTTGTTTTTTCAGTGTATCTGGAAAACAGAGCTGCCAATTAGTGGGGACAAAATAAGTGCTGCCAATATAAAATAAATACATATTGTACAGTTAAAAATGCTGAAAAGGTAAGGCAAATTTTGCAATTTAAAATCGTTTCTCGCCAATTATTAACTTTTTCCTAAAACCAAATTGTAAAACATGAAATACAATAATATTTCAATTTCGCGAAAATTATAAACACAGGAATGTCATGCACTCACACAAGGACACACAATACATGCAGGATAGCCAATTTTTATACGTTTACCTGATTAGATTTTTCAGATTTCCTTTTAGAGGATGCCAATATTTTAATTTTTTTTTTTGCAGTCCTTTTTTAAATTTCATCCTTTGCCAATTTTGTACGTTTACGTGCTAAACTTTTTAGATTTTTCTGGGTGTAAAATTTTGAGAAGCCGGAGGAGTTGAACGAAATGAAAACGAATTAAAATTCCAAATTCCAGAATCCATAACGCAAAATTCGAAGTTCCGAAACGTTTTAATTTGTGAAGGGGGAAATAATACAAGACTTGAGTTGTATAAATAAAAAGTCAAGTTGTTTTTTGTTGTTTTATTGTTAAAAATTTGTGTTTTCGTTTCTCGAAGAATGCGCTATTTTGCATTAATCGCAATGCTTTTGTTGTTCGTTTGACTTAACTACAATTTTGTTCATCAACTATGTGTTTACGTAGGTATATATGTTGTATATATATATATACATATATATGTATATATGTATGTATATAACTTAGGCTGTTGTTGTTTACAGATGTTCTTTTCACTGCTGGAATTGCGTTTGAATTGGTGAATTTTGATTGAGCATTCAAAGGAGTGGAGGATGTTTTACTGTGTAGCTAACGGAATTTGTTATTGTATAAAAAGTTGTTTGTACTTGCTTTCTTCTTATTGTTGTTTTTGCCTTTAAAAAGTCTCAATTCTTTTAGTTAGATGCACGCAAATGTTGACAAGTTTAACTGCAGAGTTCTTGCGAAGTGTGTGTTCATTTGTATGTTTCGAGTTTTTTTAACTTATTTTAAAACATGTTTAACCAACAAAATATTGCCACGGAAATTAATTAACAACTAAAATTAGAAATAATCAATTATTCTCGCACTCTTCTGTGAGCGCCGTTTTCTCTTAACTTTTCTTGTTTATAAATTTTGCCTAAAAGTTTCTCCAAAAGTTCTTCTCTCACTTGCTGTTAATTTGCCTCAAAATTTCCTAAAAGTTTTTCTTATTATTTTTGTTAACTATTTTTACAAATTTCGTATAAACGCCCGGCCGCGGGCACCGGAGACGTGAGCGCCACCCGCCGCCCGCCAGCACTCCGCCGCCGTTTATATTGGTTGCTTCCGAAAATTAATGTACGTATTTTCTATCACAAAATCAGTTACATTTGTAGATGCAATTGTTGCTCTCTAAATACAATTATTTCAAAATTTAGACGAAGGCATTAACAATCAACGAATTTTGAATTTCGATCTCTCGTCTTTGCTTTACGTTTTTCTCAAAACCGTCCAAACTCAAAAGCAAAAAAAAAAAGTTCAGAAATTTCTCAAAAAAATGTTTAACTATTTTTCTGAAATAAAACAGAAAACAGAGATTAACTTTAATTAATAAGAAAAGTTCGTTTGCTTATCTTTAACTTCCGAATTCGCATTTTTCTCACTTATACGAAAAAATATCAAAAAAATTGTGAAATCTTACAATTTAATTAAATAATAAATTGTGAAATCTTACAATTTAATCATTTTATTCTACGTTTTCTAGTATCGTTTTTCTTCATTTTGATATAATTTTAAAAGAATTTATTTGCATATTTTAGTGAAATTATTATATACGCAAAATGTTTATAAGATGTTTTTACGCCTAAATTCAGCTTCAGCTAGCCAAATGATTTCAAATATGATAATCAAATATTAGATTAGGAAACTCACCGATATTAGTTGTAATTTTGCCGAAATAGTTGTTTAAATATTCGTTTTTAGCCTAAATTTCGCTATTGTTGTTGTTTAATTTTGTAGCTTAAGTTCAGTTTTCAAAAGTTTTGTGTAGTTTTGCGAAGCTTTGGTTTCTAATCTAATTTTAATTGTAACTTTAATGTTTCCAAGAATTTTTCTTCTATACTTTCTAGAAAATTAGACAAAATTTCAGGCAAGCGAATTACTTGGAGTGGAGCTTAAAAATGTGGGGGAATGAAAAGTTTGATAACTTTTATAATCGTTCTTTGATGTTATAAGGAACTTAATGGTGGAAAAGTAGTTGAAAAACCATTAAAGGAAACAATTGTAAGAAACAAATTATATTAAAAAGAAATATAAAATCACTTGAAATGCTGGAAACGCTTTAAAAGGCTTGCAATTTTCGCTTTTATTGAGACCAAAACTGCATTTCAAAACCTGGAGGGAACTCCAGTTGCAATTCCAATTATTTGAGGTTTTTTGATGAAATTAAACTTCTCTTTAATTTCTTCCATTAAATATGTGCAAAAATTTTAACTAACTTTGTTTACTTTGTTTAAATTTGAATAAGTATTGCGATAATATTTAAAAGTTTCCTCTAACAACATGTGAAATTACCTGTTATTGTCAACAATTTTATCATACGATTATTCAGATATTGTTAATGTTGTTGTTGTTGTCCATAGCGAAATGTGTAAATTTTCTTTCTATTTTTGCTTTTGTACAAAATGACGAAAGTGTTGGTTCCGAAGGGATTTTTCTTTTTACATTTACTTTTAAGTTCTAAAGTTCAAATTTGCAATTTTCCAAACCTATTTTTTCACTGTGTATTTCTGGTTTTTATTTATTAAATTATATTTATGAGCATATTAGATAATGTTGCCATAATATGCCAATACTTGAATGGTGGTGTTGTTGTTATTGACATATTAAATGCTATTTTAGCTGTTTGCTTTTCTTTAGAAAATAGTTTTTCTTTCAAGTCAGATTTCAGACCGAAGGCGCCCTTGTTCTTGTTTCTTTTTTTAAAGAAAAGCAAACATATCCCTCTTGACCCTCCCACATTCCAAGCGAAAAATGACGTTGACATGTGATTTTGTTTCAATTTGTTGCATGTTGTAGAGGACTGAAGTCGAATATCGGAAGTGTGTAGCAATAAATTGCGAATAAATTGCGAAAAAGACGGAGAAGCTGATTGTCAAGGTGGAAAATGGAATTATTTGGTTAGAAATTGATTAAAATAATAGATTTCTAATCATCGATTATCTAATTATATTTCATCAATTATTTGCCGTTAAAATCTCTGATTGACTATCGAATTATCAGCTGATTGTGCAATTAATCAGCTGATTGCGAAGGAAATTTGAGAGATTTTCCAAGAACCTTTAACAGCAAAGCAATTTGAAATCATCAAAAAACAAATAAAATGGTTCTCAAATTTAGTGAATTTTATATTTTTATTAAGAATTATATAATATATATAATAATAGTGAAAATATATTTGGAAATCATAGAATAATATTATTTATATTTATAGTAATTATAGATAAATTTAAATATTTTACAGTACAGAATGGAAATTAGGAAAGCAATCAAATATCATAACTTAAAGTAAGAAAATAAAGGTAAATCTACGAAAAAGTAATTGTTGATTTAATATAACAATTAATTCGGTAACGATGTTTCATTTTTGTGCGGAATAAACGTTACTATAAATGTTGGAATGAACGAACTAAAAGAAAAGTTTGATTATATACACGAACAATAAAGAATAAATTTTGCTGAAGGGACGACTAGTGCTGGTCATTAAATATAAGTAAATTCGAAATTACGAGCGAAATTAAATAGCGAAAATTAGAGGAAAATTCTTAGTAAAAACAGTAATAATAAAGTAAATTATAACTTTGGTGTGACGTTTGTTGCTAAATAAATTACAATTTTACAAACTAACGGCTGATAATTTCTTCTTTTTTTGTTTTTGTTTTTTTTTGCTCCACTATAAGCGAATTTTCGCTTGCTTTTTGTTTAATTTTGAATTTTTAATTACAGCTAAATGTAAGTTTTTTTTTTTGCAAATTTCGTATTTTTTTTTTTACAAATAGTTTATAGACATCGAACGATATAAAGTAGATTATTAAAATTTCGTAGTAACTTTTTGGTATCAACAAACAAATTATTGCTAGAATATGCGTTTCAAAACACATCGTTTCGATTCTTGCAATACGCTTTCTGTTGAAGTTTAAGCGAAGTTAAATTTAAGTGCTTTCAACTCGGAATACTCAACTCGGAATACTTAAAAGTTAATTTGAAACAAAGATAAGTAAAGAAAAACTTTTAAGCATACTTCGTTCAGTGTTTGTTTTTGTTGTTGCAAGTGTATAATGCATTCGCACACGCAAAACGAGAGTTTTTTTACAACTTCTTCCTTCTGATCGATAAATTTCTTCCTGATACGAGACAAAAATGCTAACAAATTTCAAGAGTTAAATCTGCGTTTCTTTGCCCACAACTAAAAGATGGCTGCCGAAATGGTAGAGCTATTCTTGGATTACCGACCGATTCGCTGAGGTCGTCGTTCGGTGTGTCACGGCTGCAGTGACGCACTGGTTTTCTGCTTTAAATCTACTCGTCGTACATTTAAGTAGGCAACTCTTCAGTTGGTAACTTTATACAATTTTACCTTTTTTTCCTTATAAAATTACTGTTTTTATTTTACATGTTATGCTTTCTTGAAGGTGTAAAATTACGCAATATTAGTTAGAATTCCAGCAAAATCAATAAACTAAAACATTAACTGGGCGAAATTAAAATTTTTTAGTTATAGTTGTTGTTGTTGTTGTTGACTTTACACGTTGCTTTTGTTTTTGTGAAAGTCATGTTTGTTTTTTACTTTCAATGATGCGTGAAGAAGATCACGTGTAAAAATGGTTGACTCAATTTGGTATTTGTAAAATTGGGCTTGTTGTTGTTATGTCCTGCTTTGTTGGTTGATTTCATTGCTGTATTCCGCTCTGTACGCTGTACGCACTATCGGTTGTTGTCTGAGCTAAACGCCGACTTCTCTGCGTGCACGAGTGCCGAACAAAATACCGCAGCATACTTTTCGGCGCTGCGAATAAATTGAAACTGGATTGTTGACTTCTGCTACTGACAGATGTTGCTACTGTTGTTGTTGCTAATGATGTTGTTGTGTTGGATGTTGTTCAAAAATATCGTTCGTTGCGAAATTTCTGCTGTTCAAAAGTTATTGCATTTTCTCCAAAGTTTCTCCTAAACACGCGTGTAAAGAATTACTTTGTGTCGTTTTACATGTAAATTTAGCTTCTTATGTTTCTTCTTCTCTCGTTCCTCACGTTCTCTTACTCGTTTTTGTCTAAATTCTTTAAGCTTAAATGTTAAATTTTTAAATTTAGTTTTTTTTTTTATGTAATTTTGGTTTCTTTTGTGTTTTTCTTCTTCTTTTAATTCCAAAATGAAGGCCTAAACGCGAGTATGTCGTCAATATTTTTGCAGTGAGCAATTTTTGTAATCGATATTTTTAAATTTTGCTCTGAGTGTACATTTTTAGTTGTTGCGTTTTTTCGTTAAGTGTATATTTTTGTTGTATGCATGCTGTGTTCGTTTTTCTGGTTACCAACAACAAATGTGGAGCTCTTGGGAGTCGTTAATGCGAGAACGCCTGAGAAGCGTTCATCGATCGTGTGAGGTGTTGTTGTCTTGCTGTGTGTGTTTGTGTGCTCGTGCCTTCTTCTTCTTCTCGTGCAATTTCAACGATTTAAATCTCAAATCCAGTTCCACTTATTCCAGCTGCTCCAGGAAGTTGGGCGACTTGAAGTACTCCGGCACCGGGTCGTCCATGCGCGAGATGATCTTGTAGATGGACTTCTTCCACGACTGCTCCGTGTCCTTGCCGCCCTGTATGGCGCGGAAGAACTCGCGCAGCGTTTGCTCGATCACGAAACGGAAATTCTGGGGCACCTGAAAAAAGGAAAGCGAGACACGAGTTTAGTGGGCGCAGAGAGCGAAAAGTGAGTGGATCCCCTCGAATGAAGTACGCAAACTACTCGCAACTACTACTTTTTTAATGGATTCTTCGGTTTTTCTCCGTTTTTTCGGTTTTTTGTTAGTGCTTCTTTTTTGCTGCGTAGTCTCGGGTAGCGCAACTTGGCTGGCGTGTTAGTGTTTCTACTTTTTGGCAACAGTTTTACTACCTTTTCACTACTGCATACCTCAATGTGATTATTGCGATTGTAGTGCAGGTTCAGGACGCGGTACAGCTCGCTGTCGCCGCCCACGTGCAGGTCTTCCGCGCATTTCACGCCCTCAGTGACCGCCTGGCGGGCGTATTTTTCCATTTGAATGTAGTAGAATTCTCTGAAAAGGTGGAAAAGCGAAGAGTTATTAAATTTATTTTATTTATTTTATTTAATTTTTTTTATTTTTTTTAATTTTTTTATTTTTTTTTTATTTTTTTTTTCCTTTTTTTTGAAAGGAATTTAATGTTTTACTAACGTTTTGTTTAATGACGACCTTTTAAACTTAAAATTCTCGCAATTTCTTCCCTTTTTCTCTCGCAGAAACATATTTGCACGCATCCACTCCCGCTACGAAGGCTTAAAAAAGCATCAACAACATCGATGCGCTGCTTGTAAATGTCTTTCGTCCTGGGGCAACATTTCAGCGCTTGTCGCTGAAGTGTCAGTCAAGCGCTTGTGAAGAATCACGAATCTTCGCAACGACTGCGGAAGCAACAACAGCAGCACAGCAACAGCAGTGCGAGCAACAATAGCGGGAGAGTAACAGTTATTAACACGTCTAACAATAGCAAGCAACGGAAAAAAGCGGCGAGCAGATGCGAGATGCGAGGATGGATGAGATGCGAGGAAGGAGAGGCAAGGCGAGCGATTGGATGGAGTTGGGCGCGTAAAACGCAGAATAAATTCGCATTGTCAGCCACCGTCAGCGAGAGTAACAGCAACGACGGCAGCAGCAGCAGCAGCAGCAGCAGCAGCCAGCAATAACAGCGTTCAGCGTCGACATTCACAGCTTTACAGCCGTCAAGCGGAGGCTTGCATACTTTTAGGCGCTGCTGTGACACGCAGCAGCGTTCTTGTTTGCCGAAGCCAGCCAGCCAGCCAGCCAGCCAGCTTTCGTTCTCATTGCTGCGGGATTCTTTCCAGCCTGCGATGCGTTCGCGAAAAAGAAAATATTTACGATTGCAACAGCACGACGACAACGACGACGACAACGACAACGACGACGAGTCTCGACGACGAGCAGCGAACACCGAAGCCGCGCGACAGGAATCACAGAGAAGCCCACAGGGAAGCTGCAACTGCTGCGTGGAGGCTGTCAAACGTCGTTAAAAATCTTTGCCTTTGTTGTTCACGCTACTGTTGTTGTTGTTGTTGTTGTTGTTGCTGTTGTTGCTGGGGAGGAGCAGAGCAGCGCCATGAATCGCTCGGTCGAGAAGTCGAGTGTCGGGTGAGTTCGGCTGGATGGCTACGCGCGCGGGAGCTCTGGGAAATCTTGAAATTAGCGCGATTATCAGCAGAAGAATATAATATCCGCAATTATGCGAGAGATGCGGCAACAATGACAGCAGAATGGGCGTGGTGGGGGGGTGGGTTGGTGGGATGTGAAATGGGAGGAGGAGAGGGTTGGAGGGAGGGGTGAATGCGAAGGGCGGCATGGAAATGCATCGGATATCTTCGAGGGAATGCATTCGTGTTGCGATTTACGCGCGCAATAGAAGAACTCAGAGATGGAAAATGGCAGCCATTTTGGAATCAATTAAACCTCCTCGAGGGAGTTCCAGCAGCAGACTTTTTCAAAGTTTGTTCGTCTTTCAGCTCTTTTGCAATTAACTGATTAATTAAACTGCTCAACATTCGAAAGAACTATTTTGTCCAGCTTCTCCTCTCCCGGCCACATCGTCATTCGAATTTGTTTTTTTAATCAGCAGAATTTCCATCAAAACTTAAGCTTCCCGCTCCCCTCTCCGCGCTCCCTAGCAACGCAGATTGTCAACACTTCTAAAAGAGATCCACCTCCTCTCTCTCTCTCTCTCTCTCTCTCTCTCTCGATCTTGCCTCCCCCCAGCAGAACCTCATCATTCTTCGTCGAGTGCCCGCTGCCATTTCTTCAGCGGAGCAGAAAGTGGCGCTTCACATGCACTCCGCTTTCATTCAGACTGCCGGGTGCGAGTGCCGGCTGCCGAGTGCCGAGTGCCTCACGTCATTAATAAGCCTTCTTCGAGTGAGTGGCGCTGCCATGCGAGTCGCGCGCGGGTGGCGTGAGGAGCCACCAAGAGTGTCACCGCCAGCATCTTCCCAACTGGCCGCGCCGCGCGCCGCTGCAGCGATGTAATGAAGTAATTGGCAGCACTTGCCGCGCACACGTAACCTCGAAGTGCACTTAACCTGGAAAAAGAAAAGCCAGTCAGCCAGCCACCCAGCCAGCCAGCCAGCCAGCCAGCCAGCGAGGCAGTGCAGCTTCTAAATATGCAATTCTAAAGGTTTCCCTCGGCGGAGGTGCCACGCCATCCGCGACCATCCTCGACTAAGCAAGCGGCACTCGTAAGCGCGACTCGCAGCGCATTCATGTCTCCTCCTCCGGCGGCAACCGCGGCCGCACACGTCATTGTTGACACTTTTCGGTGCATTCGGTGCAGCGTTGACGTTGCCTTTCCAACATCTTAAACAAACTAATTAGGTGATGTTGTTGCTGTTGCAGTCCTCTTATAATTAGATGCATTTATCAAGTGCACTTTCCGTGAATTCAGCAAGTATCGTCAACTTTTTGTTCCGCACTCTTCAGGTTGCATTGCGAGGATGCTCGGCGTCTTCTAAGCCGATTTAATTACCACGTGAACGGCGCTGTTCAGCTGTTTCACAGGCCGTCCTTAGAGGGTCTTGAAATGATGAGTCGCTGGTGCGGCGGCTGCGGTGCACAAGCGAGAGGAGCATCCGTGGGAGGAGCCGTGGTAGGAGCCGTAGGAGGAGCCGTGGGAGGAGCCGTAGGAGGAGCCGTGGGAGGATGCGGTGGGAGGAGCCGTGGGAGGAACCGTGGGAGGAGCCGTGGGAGGAGCCGTGGGAGGAGCCGTGGGAGGAACCGTGGGAGGAGCCGTGGGAGGAGCCGTGGGAGAAGCCGTGGGAGGAGCCGTGGGAGGAGCCGTAGGAGGAGCCGTAGGAGGAGCCGTAGGAGGAGCCGTAGGAGGAGCCGTAGGAGGAGCTGTAGGAGGAGCCGTAGGAGGAGCCGTGGGAGGAGCCGCAGGAGGAGCCGTAGGAGGAGCCGTAGAAGGAGCCGTGGGAGGAGCCGTAGGAGGAGCCGTGGGAGGAGCCATAGGAGGAGCCGTAGGAGGAGCCGTAGGAGGAGCTGTACGAGGAGCTGTAGGAGGAGCCGTAGGAGGAGCTGTAGGAGGAGCCGTGGGAGGAGCCGCAGGAGGAGCCGTGGCAGGAGCCGTAGGAGGAGTCGTAGGAGGAGCCGTGGGAGGAGCCGTAGGAGGAGCCGAGGCGAGGCGGCGGAGGAGGTTTGCGAGTCCAAAGAAGCCGCCACCTTCTAGTTTCCCTACATCTTCCAAAGATTTCTTATATCTTCGAAAGGCAAAGAGGTTCCCCCCCCCCTAAAATTCTCCGCTGGTCCTCCTCCCCGCCCTCCCAACAACAACCAACCTACAGCTGAACCAACTGCTACTTGAACTGAATTTGCTGTTTTACAATCTTTTCTTCACACGTTTTTTGTACTCCGCTTTTATTTTGTTCGTGTTGTTTTAGTGTTGCTTTTGCTGCTCCACTTAACTAAATTGAGTGCTCAGTTTAGTGTTAAACATCCGCCTTTTTGCATGTTGTTGCCATTCTTAATTCCTCCCTCGCACAGCAGCAGCAGCCAGTCACGCGCTCGCCGTTTTTAACCCGTGCGGTGACGAGCTTCTTGAGGCGAGCAGCTACTTTCCACGAGGACTTCTTTCAACGGCGCAGGAGTTGCTGAGGAGCCGCTTTCGTGGCCGGCAAGAGGCTGCCGTTGCTGCCGAGGGGGTCGCTGAGTGGGCAGAGGGCGGGGGGGGGGGTGTCGTGTGTGAAGGAGTGCACGGCGCCTACTTTTTGCTGGGGCGCCGCGCAGCTGGCTGTCATGCAATCTTCGTGATGCCGTCCTCGTTCGTTTATTGTAATTCCGGGAAGAAGTAGATGTTGTCGCTGTTGTTGTTGTTGTCGCTGTTGTTGTTGTTGTTGTCATTATGTTCACACTTCGTTAGTGGCACTGAAGTTGTTGTAGTTGCTGTTGCTGTTGCTGGGTGGAGCTCATTTCAATGTTTCAAGTAAGTTGTTTTCAAAGTGTTTGCCACTCTGAAGTTGCTCGTTGCGTTCTTGTGTTGCACAAGCATTTCTGAAGTTTTTTCCAGTGTAATTATCATCAATTGCTCTTGTTTTCATCGTATTATAGTGAATATTAATAATTACAACGTTGAAAATCGAGTATTTAAATTTGCTTGGTTTTCAATTCATATTTTAATACACAATATTTGCGATTTTTCTATTGTTCGATGTGCTTCTTCTTGATTTTCTCTTTTTCTACTCTTAATTATCAGCCGACGGACTTCAATCCACTTCAGCTGCCCCTCTCCACTCCCTCTCTCTCTCTCTCCCTCTGTCGTTCTCTCTTCACTCTCTCTCCCCCCCCCCTCACTCTCTCTCCCCCTTTTTCTCCTCTTTTAATCTTCCGTTATTTGCACTCGTCTGTATGTGAAAATTCCACATCTAATGCATTTTTCTGCCACTCCAAGCTCCTCTCCTCTCTTCCTCCTCCTCTCTCTCGGCCTCTTGCTCTCGCACTCACACCACCGCCTTCTACGCGGCGCGTCAGTTGCCGTTATTTGTGTTGCTTTGCTTCTTTTGTTGCATATTTCGCGGCGTATTGCAAGTCTCAGCAGCAACCGCAGCACATGCGAGAGATTCTTTTGTTTTCTCTCATTGTGTGGCTGCCGATGTCGCTGTCTTCTTCATCTTCTTCTTGCGTCGGGCGGAGAGGGAGGAGTGGCGGTGGCGGGGGACGGGGGGCGGGGCGGGGGTGTGGCCGCCTTTGTGTGCACTTTCGCTTGGCTTATTGAAGGCACACAGATTCAGTGCATTATTGGATGAAATTAATATGACGTGATTAATAATTCGCAGCGCACTTCGAGGCGCAGCCCAGCAGAAGACGAGGCAGCGTGTGTTTTGTGAAGAATTTTTAATAAATCTCGCTGGCAAATCTTCAGGGAGTAGAAGGATTGCGGAAGGGGCGTGGCGGGCGGGGAGGGGGTTGGTGTGCATTGAGTGAAGACTGGTGAGGGCAGACGTGCACTTTGTCGACTTGAGGCACAAAAGTGTGCAAGCAAATTGAGAACAGAAGACGAGTTCTCGGTGTGAGACGAGTTAATTACGACAGAAGAGTTCTTTGGCGAGCGCATCAGACAGAAATGGCAGGACTGCAGGGACGAAGGACGAAGGAAGCCAGAGGACGGTGAGCGCGGAACAAAGAAATGGAATCACGCAAATATTTGAAAAGTGCATTGAAAAAACGCCCCAGAAACTTCTGGTCTTCCCGGTTGGCCGAAGGTGCCGCAGCTCAATTTCATAACTAAACAGAAATTCTGTGGCAATTAGCTAAAATAATAAAAGTTTGTGTGGATAAATAAATAATGAATGCAAAAAAGGATGGGGAAAAAATTAGAAGTAAGATTTTTGGCGGCAATCAGGATGCCAGCGAGCATTTAAAACGGCAGAGAAGAAATAAAGAGAGAGGTGAGAGACAACAACAACAACAACAACAACAACACTCGACACTCACTATGAAAACAAATAACTGTAAAAAACCATCAGCACCTGCAAAAACAATAAAACCACAAGCAACAATTGAATCCACACACGCCCACACACACACACGCCCACACACACACACACACACACACACACACACACCCACACCACTGCAAATTTACCCCTTCTATCGGTGTGTGTAAGTAAAAAATTCAAACGAAAAACAATTAAGCGAAAATATAATAACGACAGAGAGAAAGAAAAGAGTTGCCATTTAAATAAAATCTTCTTCATTATGAGACTCATTATGAGAAAACAAAACACACAAAACACATTCAAATTAGCTCGCGACTGTTAAGTTCATTTGGGAGAGAAGAAGCAACAGCAACAACAACAATGGACAAAATAAGGTTGTCATACGTGTCGCTGCTGTGAGCGGATGACTGCCTGGCTCGCTCATTCGCTCATTCGCTCACTCACACGCGCTCACACGCTCGCACGCTCGCCGAGTTAACTGTCAATTACGCTCTTGCAGGAAGGAAGCTCTGCTTTCGTCCCAACAACCACCGCAACGCGACAACAAAGTTGAGTGCTTAAGTGTTGCCACTTGGAGGTGCAATAAAAGGAAAAAAGAGACAAGCTGGAAAAATTAAAACAAAATCGACGCCAAACAAAGTGTGTTGAGTGTTGCGCGAGGATTCACACCTGCATTCATACGAAGGCGCCTACTTTCCTTTAAAAGGATTTTATGAAAAGAAATGATAGGCCATTCAAGCTGCCTTATAATTGGAAGAACTAATTAGCGCTCAGTGGG
This sequence comes from Sicus ferrugineus, assembly GCA_922984085.1. NCBI lineage: Eukaryota > Metazoa > Arthropoda > Insecta > Diptera > Conopidae > Sicus > Sicus ferrugineus. Next base: position 16,171,309 of record OV277352.1, on the reverse strand, counting down.
ATCATCAAAGAAATGGCGAACTATTTCGACGCATTTCCGCACTGCCAACGGGTGGATGGTGGGGATGGCGAAAGCCGAACCGCCAGCTACACAGTTCGACTAGCAATTTGAGATGATTAAAATCGCCTTGAACGCCTTTTATCAAATCTAATGATTTTTCGAAAGTTGTTTCCTGTTTATCGGTGGGTCAACTCAATTTTTCATTTCTTCACTGTCGTGAAATCTCATTTAAGCCACTTTTTTCGACGTCTGACAGCACAGGCTTCGAACGAACGTGCTATCGTAATTTAGGAAAGGGATTTCAAAAATCCCACGAAACGCGGGATTTCAAAAATCCCACGAAAATTCCATGTTCTTATTATGGAAAGTTTCCTACAACCGCTGAAGAATTTTATCGAAAATACAACATTGAAACTGAGAATCCTCTTCTTCAATTTTTACACTCTTTTGCAGATTTATTTTGCGACTGAATATTGTTGTTGCTAGAAGTCAGTCGAACCTGAAGCAGATTTCTACATCTTCCAGAATTGTAAGAGTTTGGTAACCTCAAATTGTGTTGTCAAGTTTTTTGACGAAATTTTTTGTCCTTTCCAAGCAGAAATTAACAAATCTAGAAATCGAAACCATTGCAAGCCGCCTAAAAATATGCAGAAAACTAACTTTTTGCCTTGAAAATAACGAACGGGGTAAAATACTGACAATGGAAACTGTCAATCTAAACAAGGAATGTCAATTTCATTTGGGAATGCAAATGCCGATGAGATATCAGAAAGCATGAACGACTTTCTCAGCGCGTGCCACCTCCTCACTAATAGAAAATGGCAACAACAACAACAACATCAACAACAACAACATAACTACTAAAATAAAAGTAGGGTATTCTAGAAAAGTAACGGCTTACGAGCCCGCATTCTCTTGCAATTCGTTGGAAATTCCGTCTGACACCGATACAAAAATTAAAAGAAACTCAACTAAAATAATGAAACGAAAATGAAAACAACAACAACAACAGCAACTAAAAGATTAGGCAACCGCCTAAAATTTCCTCCAGTCTCAAGCAGAAGTCGACGTTTATACTGGCGGCAGGCAATCCGAATTCATGCAACACGAATGCGCCAAAAACCTCGGAACATCTGTCACTGCAGTGCGAACGTGCTGTCACAAATGCATGCAACAACAACACGAAACAACAAACTGCCACCATGGAAAAAATGCTGTTAAGGGCGCAGCAAGAACGAGCGGCTTCACCTGGTTAACCAGCCGCTGGCAGGAAAACCCGAGACTCCTTCGAGGATCTGAAGACGGCAGCTGCGTCGTTCAAGACGACGCCGAAACGTCTTAAGAAAGCCGAGAACAATGAAGCGAATCAGAGGCAGGCAGGCAGGTAAAAAGAGTGTTTTGAGAAAAGCAAACAGAAAGAAAAAAAAACCCAAAACCCAGAGAAGGGAATCCTGCGGGATAAATCAAGGCACGTTCTGGGTTTTCCCTTCGTTTCCCCTTGAATTGGGAGAATTTTATGTGTTTGTCGTTGCTGTCGTTGTTGTTGCCGTCTTCGGAGGATATTCAACTGGGGGTAGCAAAGACCGCGCAAGAATTTCTGACGAGCCGCAAAGAGAAAAAAGCGACAAAATGTGAAGGAATAAGAAAAGCAGACGAAGAAGGCATCTTAAGAAATCCCAGCAAGGGTTGTTGACTGAATATAATGTTGCGGTGTTGTTGTTACTATTGGGTGTGTTGTTGTTGTTGTTGTTGTTGTCGTTGTTGTTTTGTATGGGAATTCCTCGGCGAGTTGTATGTGTGATTTTGCTGGGATTTTGACTCGTAGGTTAAAATGGGTGGGAATTTCAAGCGCTTGCGCGACGCAACAATTCAAGAAGTTAAAAAGTGCAAAAGTTACGGCGAGGGGAGGCGAAAAAGGGGCGACGCTAGAATGCGGAAAGTAACGGTCGATTTTTGGATTTCTCTCGAAATGAGAATGCAAAATTTGTAGCTATAAATTTGGAATTATAAAAGACGACATCGAGAGTGATCGTGATCGTGATATAAATTTCGTATTTTCTTCACCGTGACTTCTTGACAATCTCGTCCGAGTTGATCTCAGAAGTGGTTGGGAGTCACCGAGACGAAATTTTCCCACACTTTGTAGGATTTCGAATAGATTTCCCCACGACTGGCGGATCACTTTGTCGACTTTTTACTTTCAGTTCAGAAATTAAGTGAAGATTTTGCGTATTTCAATTTTAGTAGGTTTGTAGTTGAATTTTAAGGAAAGTTTGCAGCTTTTTAGCTATCTTCAGCAAGCATATCAGTGATAATAAGATGAATAAACTAATTAAAAGAAATGCGAAATGTTGCGTTCACTCACCGGAAGTTGGAGAACCATTTGACCAGCTGCGCCGTGTTGTTCTTGTTGAACTTGATGTCGGGGAAGTACATCTTGAGCACCGCCGAGCTGGGGTACCGAACCCAGAAGAACATCAGCTTGGCCTTGCGCAGGTGCATCGGCGTCAGCGTGGACGAGTGCAGCGGCGTCAGCGAATCCGATTTTCTGCGGGTTGGCAGTTGGCAGTTGGCAGCGTGGCGAGCGCAGGCGGCAATCGAGCGCAAGGCAAACCGAGAAAGAAAAGAGGGCGGAAAACAAACGCAGGTTAGACGCGAAATCAGTGCTGGTGCAGGAGGCGGCGAAAGAAGTCCAAGGAAAGACAAGCGAGCATTGAGACTCCGGCCGACTGCTGAAATGCGGCCGCTGATTGGATTGCCGCGCCGCGCGACCTGCGACGCGCGACGTGCGACGTGCGACGTGCGACGCGCGACTTAGCGACTTAAGAATCGGGGTTCGATTTCAGCACGAAGCCCAAGGAACACTTGGTGGGATTCGCTTTGTCATTCGCGGCTGCTGCCGCTCGAGAGCCGCGAGCCTGAAGTCGGGCGCAAGAAGCGGCTGAGCCGCTTAAGACTCCCTCACTTCTACGGTTTCGTGCTGCTGTGTCGCGTCGCGCGTCGTGCGTCGCGCGGCTGCTTCAGCAGTCGGCCGGGTGTGGCCGCGTTGTTCCTGGAGCGACACTCACAGCATCTGTTGCTTCAAGAAGGATATCGTTGGCTGCATCCCCTCGAACTGCATGTCCGCCGAGTTGCAGTCGGAGCCGCGCTCGTGCGCGTCCATGGCGGCGCGCAGGTGGGCGCTGTAGTCGGGCGAGCCGCCGTGGTGGGCGGCCGCCAGCAGCGCCGGGTGCAGCATGGAGGGCGGGTGCGGCAGTGGCGGCGAGTCGCGCGCGTCCAGCAGGCCGCCGATGCCGGGCGGACTCGACGACATCTTCAGGTGGTGCATCTGGGCGGCCGTGGGCGGCGCGTGCGAGCCGCCGAGTGGGCCGTGCGGCGGCTGGGGCGGCGCGTGCGGCGGATGCGGGTTGAAGAACGGGCTGTACGGCGAGAAGACCTGCGACTCGTGCAGCGAGGGGTTGGGAATCGCCACGGAGGTGGGCAGCGACACCGGCATGATGGGTGGCGGTGGTGGTGGAGGCGGATGGTAGGTGCACGCGACCGTCTGCAGGCGCGGCGACGGACTTTGAGCGGGCGTCGTCTGCGCGTTGCTGCTGTTGCTGCTGCTGCCGCTGCCGCTGCTGCTGATCTGGGCGGGCGTGGAGTTCAGCTGGTTGTTCGCGATGTTGTTGTTGGTATTGCAGGGGCCCTGGTTTTGATTGTGCTGCTGTTGTTGCTGCTGGCTGCCGCAGGGTGGGGCGAACTTGCCGGCTGCGGCGGAGGCGTCCAGCAGCGGGTTCGAGGACGCCACACCGCTGGCGGAGCTGGTGGGAGGCGCGATGCCGTCCTGCGCGAGCAGCCGGCTGACAGTGCGCGGCGTGATTCGCGTGTCGGTCACCTTGTGGCGCTTCTTCTTGGGCGTGACAACCAGACTGAGTGCTTCGTTCTGCTCCAGCTGCTGCTGGTGCTGCTGCTGCTGTTGTTGCTGCTGCTGCTGCTGCTGTTGCTGCTGCTGCTGCTGGAGTTGCTGCTCGCGCGTCTCCGGCAGGCAGAAGGGGTTCAACTGGCTCGGGCCCGCGCCCACTGCCATCGAGTTGTAGAGCGCGGCGGCCGCGACCGGATTCATGCCTTGCGGCGTCTTCGGCGCCTGGAACAGGGCGGCTGCTGTGGGCGAGGGACGTACGTGAGGAGGCGGAATATTAAGCGAACTTAAGCTAGTGTTAGTAGTGAGGTTGCCAGGGTTGCCGCCGCCGCCGCCGCCGTCTGGCGCGTGGTGCGGCTGGTGCGGCTGGTGCTGCCCCGCCGCCATGGCAGCCGCGGCCGCGTGCTGCATCTGCAGCCCCATCGCGGCAGCTGCCGCGGCCGCGGGCGACGGGAACGCCAGCTGGCTGCCGTTGAGGCGCGGCGCTGCCATGAGGCTCCCGCAGCTCTGCGTGCTCATCGCCGACAGCTGGTTCAGCTGCGCCTGCTGCATGGCGCTCGCCTGAGCGGCGTTGTTGCCGCCGCTGCCGCCGCCGCCGCCGACGAGCGGGTGCTGCTGGCCGGCGGGGCTCGCAGCCAGTAGCTGCGGTCCGTTGCAGACCCCAGCGGGCTGCAGGTGGCTCAGGTGGCCCAGATTGCTGTTGCCACTGGCGAGGCTGCCGGCAGAGCTGTTGTTGTTGCTGCTGCTGTTGTTGTTGGCGGCGAGGTTGGCTGAGGAGTTGTTAGTATTGACAAGAAGAAGGGAACCTTGATTACCTGATTGATTGGCGGCCGGCAGCGCGGCGGCGTTCGATGTGGCGGACTGGCTGGCTGCTCCAGTCTGGTTGCTGGCGTTGCCGGCGCCCGACTGCGCTCGCTCGGCGACTTTGGTGCGCGGCGACTTGCGGTCGAGGATTTGCGAGGCCATCAGCAGGTCCTTGTTGAGCTGCTCGGCTGCGGCGGCCACGGAGTCCGCCTGCTTGCTGAAGAGGCGCCGCTGGTGCACGAAGCGCGTCACGATCGTGTCCACCAGCGCCGACAGCGAGGTCGTGATCTCGGACTTCAGCACGTCGGCGAGGCCCTCCAGGTCGGAGCCGGACATCCGCATCACGGAGTTGGAGCTCGAGCGCAGCATGTTGAACTTCTCGGAGATCTCGGACTTGATGGACGCGTTGTTGGGGCGGCACTGCAGGCGGTTGTGGTGCAGCGCGGGGCGGCTGGGCGTGCTGAGGGTCGTGGCGGCCACCGCCGACTCGAGCTGCTGCTGCTGCTGAAGTTGTTGCAGCTGCTGTTGACGCTGCAGTTGCTGCTGCGCCTGCTGCGCCTGTTGCTGCGCCTGCTGTTGCTGCTGCTGTTGCTGTTGCTGTTCTTGTTCCTGCTTGAGGCGCTGCTGCTGCTGCTCCTGTTCAAACTGCAGGCGGCGCTGTTGCTCCTGCTGTTCCTGCTGCTGCTGTTGCTGCTGCTGCTGCTGCTGGCGCTCCTGCTGCTCCGCGGCCTCCTTCGCCATGCGAGCCTCCTGCTCGAGGAAGAGCTGCTGCCCGAGATACATGGCAGCCGCGTTGCTGATAGCGGGGTGCGTCAGCTGCGCCGGGGCGGCGTGCTCGCCCTGCAGCTGCGGCATGTGGTGCAGCAGCGGCAGCGTCGCGTTGAACGGCTGCGGCAGGTGTTGGTGCGCCATCAGCGGGTTCTGCATCTTCGAGGACATCATCTTCGACATCATCTGCGACAGCACGTTCGGCGCCGCGTCGACCATCGCGTTCTGCTGGAGGGCTTCGTTCATCTGCTTCGCGCTCTTGAGCGCCTCGAGGCCGGGCGAGGGCGAGCTGGCGCGGCGCTCCTCCTGCTGCAGCTTGTCTTGCAGGCCCGAGTCGCCCGTCAGCGAGGGCGACGGCGGCGGCGACGGCGACAGCGGCCCTCCGTGGTCCTCCTGCTCCATGTCGCTGGCGGCGTCGTCCGCCTCGTGGCCCTCGGAATCCGCCTCCATGCGCGAGCACAGCTGCACGTACTTCTGCTGCATCTCGGCGAGCTGCTCCTGCATGGAGCGCAGCTGCGACTTGAGCGCGTTCTTCTCCACGCGCTTCTGCGCGATCTGCGGCGACTCCACCTCGTCCGCCTCCTCCTCGTCCAGCATCAGACTCTGCAGGTTGAGGCCGAAGTTGAGGCCGGCGGCGGCGGCCACGTAGCGCTCCATCGCGTGCTGCTGCGGCTGGTACAGCTTGCGCTTCTTGCAGCCGTTGACCTGCAGGTGCGGCTGCTGCTGGTGCGCCGACGACGGGCTCGCGCGCATGGAGGACACGATGTGCTCGACGCGAGCACGTTTGAGGTCCAGGCCGCCGCCGCCGCCGCCCGGCTTCTTCGTCAGCGTGGCGGCCACGTCCTTCTCCAGCTCCTCCTCCAGCTCGTCCTTGCTGTTGTCCAGCAACATCATGTCCGAGTGGCTCGGCGAGGCGAGCGACTCGAGGTCGGAGCGCGAGGCGAGGCCCATGAGCTCCACGTCCTCCAGGATCTCGTCGGCCTCCTTCTTGGTGACGGCCGCCGAGAGGTCGGGCGTGTTCAGTCGCTGTGTCGCGTTGGCGTTGCCGCTCTGCTCGGCCTCCATGTGCGCGGCGTCCGAGCGCTGCTCGCCATCGTCGCCGAGCGCGCCGCAGTGCGACGCCTGGCGACGCTCGCCGTCCTCCAGCGAGGGCAGCATCTCGAGGTCGCCGTTCTGAAGCGCGTTCGGCTCGCTCTTGATTTTGATGGTCGGCAGGTCGTCCAGCAGGCTGATCACCGTGTCGCAGGAGGACTTTTCGGCAACGCCACTCGTCTTGTTGTTGTTGCTGTTGTTGTTGTTGTTACTGTTGTTGTTGTTGCTAATGTTGTTGTTGTTGTTGGCAGTGCAGTTGTTGTTGAGGTGCTTCAGCGAGGACTCGGCTTCGGCTTTCTGTTGCTGCTGCTGTTGCTGCTGCTGTTGCTGCTGCTGCTGCTGTTGCTGCTGCTGCTGCTGCTGATTCATGACGGAGCGCAGCTCTTGGTCGAGCTGCATGAGCTCCTTCTTTCCCTGCAGGATGTTGCGCAGCATGTGGTGCGCCAGGTCGTTCTGCTGCTGCTGGGTGGGCGACGTGCAGGCCGAGTTGCTGCTCTTGATCGCGGCCGCGCCCGTCGCCGCCGCCAGGTTCGGCGATCCGGCGTCCGCGGCGCTGGCCACGCCCTCCAGCGATCTGTCGCTGCAGCTGCTCGCGCGCCGATTCTTGGGCGACGGCGTGGCTGCCGCGCTGGCTGGCTGCTGCTGGTTGTCCTTCGCAGCGACGCCGTTCACGTTCGGTGTCGCGATTGCTGTGTTGCTCAGGCTGTTGATGGTGTTGTTGTTGTTGTTGTTGTTGTGGAGCAGCTTCCCGGTGGCGTTGAGGTTCAAGCTGCCCACGAGGCCCGCGGCGCTGAGCAGCTCGGCACTCGTCGCGGATTCCATGGCCGCGGCCAGCATCGCGTTGTCCAGCGTGGCGGGCAGGCCGCTGGTGGCGTCCTGCGCTTGCTTCATCTGGCGGCCGAAGAGTTCGTTCAGCATCTTCGCGGAGCCGAAGCCGTTGCTGCCGAAGAGGCTGCCGAGCGCCGCGGTGAAGCTGCCGCTCACCGAGCCCGCTGCCGCGAGCAGCGACGGCGACGAGGACGCGGACGAGTTGTTGGACGAGGCGTGCGACGGCGCCAAGTGGCCGCTGTGGCCGCTGTGGTTGCTGTGGTGGCCGCTGCTCAGCGCGTTGGACGCGGACGCGGGCGCGGACGAATTCGGGGTTAGCAGGGCTCCGTAGAGGGATCCTCCGGCGGCACTCGCGGCAGCCGCGGCCGCGCTACTCATGAAGGCAGCGGCGGTGGACCGGGACGACTGGGAGGCGCGTGCGGCTGAGGGTCCGGCTGTGCTGGCGAAACCCGCGAGCTGCGCACTGAAGTTCGGAAGGGACGCGAAGGGATTTCTCACTTTCGCGCACTCGTCGGCGCTGATATTCGCGAAGGCGGTCTTGCTTTCCTCGGCGGAGGCGAACGAAAGCGACGACGACGACGTGCACGAGGACGCGCTGGTCACTGTTTTCTCACTGGTGCTGGCGGCGCACGACTGCGTTGCGTTCTTGCTGACGGGTGCGCACTGACTGCCAGCGGGTTTCGGTTTGGCTTGCGAGCTCGTCTTGACTTCGACTGCTGCTTCGACTTCGTGCGGGGCTTCGTGCGTCGTGGACGGAGCGAACGACGTTGTCTTCTTCAGCAGACGCTTCTCATCACTGAACAACGCAAAGCAGTCCGCGTCCTCCTCCGATGACATCATAAGATGCCGCGGCCAGAGCAAAGTAGTCGCTCGCTCGGCGCTGGTGTGCGCACTCCGGAAACACGGCACTCACACACGCGCGCACGCTGAGAGCCAACTCGCTTCCACGCTCTCTTTCTACGCGACAAAGACACTCGCTGCTACTCCGGCTGGCGCAGGCAGAGTCGCAAGTCGGCAGAATTGCCGTGAGTTGCTGGCAGTTTGTGTTCCCCGTCGGCAGCGGGCAGCGGGCAGCGGTTGTCGCTGAAGAAAAACGTGTCGTCTATTGGCTCGCCGTGCGCTAATGTTGTTGTTGTCTCTTGGTTTCTAATTCGTCGGCTCGTTCTTGCGAGAGAGGAGCAGCAGCAGTGGCAGCAGCAGCAGCAGCAGCAGCAGCTGGTCGTCGGAGAGGCGAAGGCGCTTCTCCTGCGCCGAGGTTGCTGTAGTGGTGGCTGGGCGATTCGGCTCGGCTTAAATTCGCCGCCGTTCGCTTCTTTCGCTTTCTTCTCCTGGCTCACAGCTGCGTCGTATCTGGTGTCTCGCTTGCGCTGCCGTCTTCGCGCGGCTCGCTCGTTTCTTGCTCTTGTTTAGTCGGCTGCCGATTCTGCGGCGGCCAGGCGGCTCTCTGTAGTTGTGTGGCTGTGTGTCTGTGTGGCTGCGTGCCTCTCCGTGCCTCTCCGTGCTGCAGTTGTGTTGTTGTCGCGCTGGTTATCTCCCGCCGGCTGCTCTCTCTTGCGGGACTCTCGTTTGGATTTCTATGCGGCTCCGCGGTAACTCGACCCCTCTCGGTCGCCGCTGTGTGTGCGTGCAGCGTTGTCTTGCTGGTGTTCGTGTTGGTGCGGAATGTCCTTCGGGAAGTTTTTCCCCGCCGTTTGTTGTTGCTTCTGATTTGAGTTTCGCCGCTTTTTCTTCGCGGCGCGCGTTACTTCGTCGAAAGTTGCTTCAAAAAATCCTTCGTTTTCGCTTTTTACGTTTTCGAATCCTGAATTTTGCCTTGTGCTTCCGTTCCACCACCACACACATGCGAATGTCCTTTGCATTAAAATTTGGTTTCCGTTTTCGTGTCTGTTTTTGTGTTTGTTTTTGTTTTGGTTGTTTTCTCCGGCTTCCGGTTAAGAAGTCGCGTCTTGAATTTGGTTGCTCACTTTTTTAGCTCTTTTCTCTCTTCGCGCCTCTCATGAGTCTCTCTCTCGCTCTTTCTCTCTCTCTCTCTCTGTAAGCAGAAATGAAGACGCGGTTGAGATGACGAATAACAGTTTTGGAGGCTGAGAAGGCTGAAACTCTGAGAAAGCAGAACTTTCAAGAGCGGGGAAGACGTGATTTTGGGGTGATTGCGGTCTCACTGGAGAGTTAAAAACGAGAGCTAAAATCAGAGCAATCTAAGGTTCCTGAGAGCGGCTAGAAAATGCATTTCACTTCACATGAGATCGGAAAAGTTCGGGTTCACTTCACAGTCAGGTCAGGAGGTCCTTAATGAGGAGGTTTTTCTCGTATTAGCGATGGAAATCGAATCTAGTTTTCGCCCTTAAAAAAGTTCAATTTTTTCCCCTATTTTCTCCCTGCAGATCATCATCATTCATTATTTTTTCTCCTCATTAATCTTCCTCGTTTGTTTCTATTTTTCTCTCTCTCATTTGTGTAACTTAAATTAAAAAACTAACTAGTAAATGACTGAAAAGCTGGAATAAATCTGCTCCCTAACTATTCTCTCTCTCCCTCTCCCTCTCCCTCTCTCTCACTCTCGCTTTCTCTTTCTCTCACCTAACAAAAAATCGCATTTCAAGACCGACTTAAACTCGGATTCACCCTCCAGTTATCAATCCCGTGATTTAAATGCCGGATTAAATTTCTGTCTGTCTGCATTATCGTGCCACGAACCTGTTTGTTTTCTCGAATTCGTCCCCTCAAAAAAGTCGCGTTGTTTTCTCGAGTTCGTCCTTTCAAAAAAGTCGGACATCTGACTGGTTTCGGGTGAAAAAGGGGTGGACTGCAGTCGAGGAGTTACTCTGCCGCAGCTTCGTCACTGCAGTCGCGGCGCGAACTGGAATTCTATTTCAAGTTTTACGTTATTTTGCGGAATTCATAGTTTTCCAACAATTTAATTCCGCAAAAGCCGACCGTAGCGGCGCTCACAAGTTGAACCGCGTGAAAACCACGCAAGCAACGAGTGGGTGGGGAAACGCGTGACCTTGAAATGGTTTGCCCTTCGCTTTCCCCCGATTTTAAGGACCTGCAGGGGTATTTTTCTGCTCGAATTCTGTTATTGTAACTGTACTCGAAGTCGTCGATGCTATTAAACTCGGCTACTCGTTACTCTACTCGTTTCTTAACAATTACTCTACTCGTTTCCTACAATTGCACTCGTCTACTCGGCGATTATCAGCCCCCTGATGGGTCAGAATGGCTCTGCTGTGTGGAATTCCCCGTATATTTGAGTTTCTCATCAAGTGTCAAATTTTCTACAGTATCTTGGATGTTGCTACGAACTTTCCATTGAATTCTACAGTCTGGTTTTTTTCTAATTGTTAAGTAACGATAAAATTGGAGTGACATTTAATGACGATGTTATATTTTCCAGTCTATCTTACCACGAACAAAGCGTTATTTCTCTTTGTCGTCCATCGTAAATCCTCCTGCAAGAAAGAATAAAATATTAGGGAAATTTATTACTACAAAACTTAACACACTAAGTTAATTTCTTAGCAATAAACTAGCTTATTAGATGTTATACACGAAATATTGTGTGATATAATCATACTCAACCAACCCGCAGACAGTTCTAGCGAGCCGATATTTTGGAAACACCGCTATTAACTATTTTTTCCCTCATTGTAGCTTAGATTCCTTCGATTTGTAAATCTTTGACGGTTCGGAATATCTCAAGCAGCTCTATTCTGCGTGAAAAACCGCCAAGAGTTTTCATTTGAGAACTACAGACTCTCCCGAGGAGATTATATGCGAAAAACAGAGCTGAACTTGCCTTTAATTTGAGGTGACTTTTTAATTTCGTTCTCCGATGGGAAGATTTTGTGTAAATTCACTTGAAAAGTCGAGTGGGGAGCGCTAAATTTTGAATACTCCGTGGAAATAGTAGTGATGAGTACATTTTTGCAAGTAATATCAAGTATTTCCTCGACGTATCTGAACTACGACGGGATTTCAGCTGGGATTCGTTCAATTAATACAAGAGAAAGGAAAACAATATCTCGAAAAACATAAATAAATCAGAATAAAACCCTCACTACAATGGGAAATTTAGGAATAACCCTACGACGAAACAGTATTAAATAGGCCTACGATAGCGATTACCAACAGATTCTAGTCTCCGATAACTGTCTTCCCCTCCCCTTCCACACCCCGTGCCATCAACTCGAGCAACCGCAGTCACTGATTGCTAATCACTCCGCCGATCAGTCGATTTCCGATCATTATGCAGCGCTTCTCCCCAGATGTGTCACTCCTCGTGCTACAAAGTGGAAATCATGAGCGTCGCTCGAGCTGGTCGTCAAACAACGAGACGGCAACGGCGACGGCGACGGCAACGGCGACGACGGCAGTGGTAGAGGAGTCCCGGGTTCCCCGGCTCTTCGGTCCACGGGCTCGCTTGCCACGATCGCCACGACTAACTTGGTAGCTCGGGTCACCCCGGCGCTCGTCTTCACGCAGCGTAGTTTTTCGAGAGGGAGCCGCCGGCCGCCGAGTAGGTAGAAAATCGGAACTACAGTCGTCTGCACAGCGCACACAGTCCAGGTGTGCAGGAGCAGCAGCGGCGGCAGCAGCGGCGGCAGCAGTTTGTGGCACGCACTCGCTGTTCCGGCCGACCAGCAAACGTCGTTGGCACGAACGAGCGCAGAGTGGAAATTCTTGGGTGCAACAACAACACCAGCACGGGCAATATTTCGTCTCAAAGTGTGTAAATGGAATGGGAAGCAGGAAGCAAATCGAATTGCAGCCGCGCCAGAGAAAGCAAAGAAGAGGCAAACGCAAATTCCTGCAGCTTTTTAGGGGTGGCAAACAATCGCAGAGATCGCTGGAGAGGAGAGCAAGAAGGTCGCCGTGATCGCTGCTGTTGCGAGGAGGGTGGAAAACCATCCGGCCTCGCGTGCGGTGGTGAGTGAGTGAGCGAGTTCAGTGAGTCCGAGTTGGTAGCTCTTCCTCGCTGCAGGAGGACTTCATCTCGTCCTTACGTTTCGCAAAATTTAATGGCTTTCGTTCGATATCTAGTGGTTCTGCGATCTCTGCCGAGCCGTCTGCTCGACGTGCTTTGCCGACTTCGCCAAATGCACACCCTTAATTTGTATTTCCTCATGTGATTCGGGTTGTTGTATTTGTGAAATTTCATCCTATGCGTTGCGAGAAGAGCAGCTGATCTGTTGGTGGTACAGGAGCATCAAAATGTAAGCAGGCGAGAAAAAAAACTTTGAAACGAGGTTCGATTTGTTTTGAAATTTTCCACGGCACTCTTCGCGAACTTGATATCTCAGCCTGCATGTTGTGTGTCGAAGCGCCATACTATTTTCTGGATTTATAATGGTTATCACGGGGCTCTTCATACGAAAACGTAAAATCTGTGGCACGATTGCTCTTCCCCTCCCCCTCCCCTCAACACACTTTCTTAATTCCAACTTCTGTGCAGCCAAGAAACTTTGTTGCACAAACAGCAAAGCTTCGAATAAAATTTCATACGAGAAGTTGAGCGAAATCCACTAAATGGCGAAATTATGCCAGAGCGGCTGGATGCGGGCTCACCAGGGTGTCAACAACATCAGCTGCGGAGGAATGAGGCGTGCAAAGACGATTTTAGCTGGATGCCAGAAAGTTGCAACACAAATTAACGAAGTGTCATTAAAAGCCACGTTAAAACGAGGCGAGAGCGAAACACACTCGTCGGGTGAGCAACAATTTTAAGCACAGAGATACGACGCGCTGCGGCAGATACAATTATAAAATAACACCTCTTCGAAATGCCAGCAGGGTAGAGCGAAAAGCGTTTAAAGCGCGTTGTGTGCTCAACGATTTGGCGATTGGGAAGGCGGCCAAAAAACTCTTGAGTTCTCGAGTTCACCGAAAGCACTGAGTGAAAAAAGGGATTCGGAAAAAGGGATTCGGAAAAAGGGGATTCAAAAGTACGGCGAGCTATTAATGACGACGACAATATCGGAAGTCTGAGAACCAAAAGCAAAGAAAAATAATGCAATTTAGGGAGTTTTTAACGGATTCTTAAGTCACTTGACCAGAACGCTCAACTACTTCAAGGAGAAAATAACGCACCCAAGATGCTCGTCTAACAAAGAGTAACACACACTCACACGTCGCCACACACACACACACATATATATAAATAAAGACAGGCCATGTGTGCGTATGTCACGAGTGACGATGGAACACACTCGACGCTTAATGATGGCATACGCCAAAATAACTACGCACACCTGAAAGTATCTACCAAAAATGAAATAAAAAGGTGAAAACTTGAACGCACACATGCCACGACACCCCGTATTAACGTGTTCCACAGACCAGGACCGGGCGCATTCCGTAACCGCCAGCACCACCACCCAGACCGAGTTGAGGTAAGGCAGGGAAAAACGTTGCTGCAAGTAAGCCGTGAATGAAAACAGTCGGCTACATTCGAAAAATTGGTGTTAAGGTTGCCATATGCAGCAGTGTAAGTGAATCGTCGTTAAAAGTCTGTCTGGTGGTCCGTCTGTCCGCCTGTCCGCCTGTCCGTCTGTCCGCCTGTTCGCCTGTCCGTCTGTCCGCCTGTTCGTCTGTCCGCCTGTCCGTCTGTCCTCCTGTCCTCCTGTCCTCCTGTCCGTCTGTCCGCCTGTCCGTCTGTCCTTCTGTCTCTACATCGGCCCGTTCCGCCAGCCAGAGGGTGGCAGCGAGTTTCATACGACTGCACCATTCAGCAACCACCATGCGAGTGAGCGAGTGAATTCATACCCCAGTTTAGAGTTTCCTTAAGGTTGCCTTCATTCGCGTAGCTAGCAAATGCCGATCATGCCTGTCTCTCGGCAAAGCGCACATATGTTCGCTTTTCTTCCTTCTACGCGCGTCTATCCTAATTTGATAGCATTGCTTTTCCTCCGTTTTTTGTCCTCAATTCTTTTGCCTCATACTTTACGTGAACAGTGAAGAATAGGAACATTTTAGGCTCGAACGGCTTTGAGGAGCAATAAACTCCTCGGAGCTGATAGCAGCCGGTTTTTGAGATGTTCAGCGGGCAACCTACGACATACAACAACCTCTTTACAGCACATGTCATGCGTTGATTGAGTGGAGGCACGGTAAAGGTATTTTCAGCAAAGTTTTTAGACGTTTTCTCTATTTAGATCATAAATAACTATAATAATTAATTTGTTTCTCCCAAACTTCGCTTGTGATCTCTAAATACTAACCCGATATATAATGGATTCGCTACTGGACCCTCTATTAAGAAAAGTAATTACTTCCCCTGAACACGTCGACATATATAAAACGCCCCCTAAAAATCATAAGCAACTTTTGTTCTCCTTACCAACTCAAGAAATATAATATATCCAACCAAAAATTATATATTCAAGAAAGTAACGTTCCTTAGTTTAGAAGAAAAGAAGCACGATAAGGATCGTTGTCATCGGCACGTGAAACAGTTCCACTCACTGAACTTGAAGGAAATCGTAGGGGGCAGCTATAGCATGCGCTCATCAGGCGGATCGGCAGATATGCCGAGCGGTTGGCCGGCTGGCAGTCGCACTTAAAGAAACCTCGACGAACGTCTTCACGTCAGTGTGAGCTTCGATTTCCCGGAGCGTCTTAAAGACGATACGCTTCGGTGTTTTTCGCAGGGTGACGCGTGCGTGCGGCGTGTATAACTTGCTCAGGGGTGAGGGAGAGGAGAAGGAGGAGTAGGAGGAAATGGAGGAATGGAAAGAATAGGGGGAGAGCTATGTAGGAGAGAAACTTGTAATTATAGCGACATATGGCTCGATAGAGCTGTTCTGCGGAGCGATAATGCAAAGTCACCCTCGACATTTCTTGAATTTCCTTTCGTTTTAGTTATTTGAAGTTACGTCAGGATTTTAATGGATGGAAAATACAGCTGGATTATTGTTTCCCAACAGAAAGAGTTTTATTTTGTTAGAAAAACTAAATAAGAAGAAACATCGAAGAAAGACGGTATAGTCGGTATATTCTTCATACAAAATAGTATTTTTTTTGTAATTCGTTTGAAAAAATTCGCGCAAAATTGTAATTCGTGAAAGTATCGTCAGATTGAAAATTGCATTCAAATTGCATGCTTTCGAAGGCTTTCGGGTTCTTTTTCGAAAAAACGTTCATAGAAACCTTCCTGGAAAGGGTGATTAAAGTGGAGTTGGTCGCAGTGTGTTGTTTGTGCTCTTAGAACGACACTAAAATTCACTTTATCTTGATTGCAGAGACGATAAGATAAAAGCATAATAAACCTCCACCCTTCCCGGCCAGTTGTTTCCAATTCTAATAACAACATGGTTCCGTACATTCCATGGATTCATTCTAATGGCGGCTATCTTCATCTGGCTCAAAAAAATCACATATTCATCATGCTATGTGTTCGGAAAAATATAACGTCTAAAAAGTACAATACTTTGAATTATTAGACCTGAACACGTTTTGCTTTACTTATCAGCGGCAGTGACTAGGATTGCACTTAGCAGTACGCGACTATCTGCTGGATACTCTTCGTGCTTCGCGTATCCATTGGGGTTTTTCGCTGTTTCGGGTTGAAATCTTTGTTGTTGCCACCCTACACCCCCATAGTTTTTCTTTATTTTCACCACTGATTAGATAGGCACTCGTGCTCGTGTCCACTGGAACAGTGAGGAAAGTAGAGAAGCAAAAAATAAACCCCATGTCTCCACCTTGAATGGGGGTATCGAGGCATTATCAGCCGGCGAATGAGTGGCGGATGGGGTGGGGGGTTGTGGTAGAGAGCTTGTAGTTTTCTTTTGCGTACGATTTTCAGCATGACATCAGTTGCTTGCTGGTGTCGATTATCTATAGCGTGTCCCGTAACGAAGAGTGAGGAGAGGGTGGCCGAGGGGCATGGAAAACCTGTTGTTTCTGTGTGGAAATACCTGCGTCTACATACACGTCCATCTAGGAAAACGTTTATATCTACATATCGGTGTAGATATCTTTCTCGGTGTCATTATTATTAGGGTTGTTGTTGCCGTCGTTGCTGTCGTTTTTGTTGCTTTTAGTGCTCTTTGTCATTATATGAAAAGCCATTTTCATTGCAATCAAGCGAAATTTCTTTTATTTTTCAAAGTGCTGTGTTCTTCTTTTGTTTTTCTTTTTTTCCTGAGTTTGTGGATCATATATTATTTATTGATCGCGATATCATACACGAAATTCAATACATGCAAAGGGAACGACTTCGTGTTTTTAATTTGTTTGCTTCGTTCATGAGAAAAAGTGCAGAGTTTTTCGTCGAGCGAAAATTGATTAATATAAACTGTCCACTTCTAGTGAAAAGTATGAAAGATCGTTCTAAAATTCATTACATCCCCATTAGAAAAATACTGCACACATACCTTTTTATATACCCACATAAATAAGTTATCATCAGCTATATTATCCAGCTTCTTGGTTGAAACCCTTCACACTCATCTGTTCTTATCTCAGCCTTAATCTTGGAATTTTCCCGCCATGTGGAGTATCTTGTTTCGCTGAACACATGCTATAAATACAGTTATCTTTAGGCAAACCTCCTCCCCCGCACCCCACACTCTCTCCTGCTAATGGCTGCAGTCGGTGTAAAACTATTCAGTGCACATTTTAATGACCTTTAATTTTTACTGCTATTAAAACAAAACTACTTCGTCCTCTGTACTCGATGTCCTTTCGTTTCTTTTGCGAATTCAACCACTATAAACCGTAATAATAACTTAACATTTTCTTGTATTCGTGCTAAGGTTGTGTGTCATGTTTAGATTGCTGTTGTAGAAAAATTGCTTTATGTCATGTGATGTATAATTACTTCAGATATCAGTTTAAGTGATCGGAGCATTTGTCTGTATAGCTGGTTGGTTGGTTTGTTGATAGATAGGTGGGATGATGGTTGTGGGCTGCTGAATTGGTGGGATGTTGGGTCTAACCGTCCTCCGAGAGGTCAGTAAAGGTTGGATGGGTGGTTGGTTGGTTGCGTAGTCGGTTGAAAGACAGGTGGGATGATGGTTATGGGTTTTTGAACTAGTGGGCTGTTGGGTCATGGCTACTAATATCCATCGAGACTATTATCTTAATAACTTACTGGTTACTAACCATTCATGGAGAGGATAGTAGAGGTTGGATAGGTGGTCAGATGATTGGTCAGAACTTTGTCTGGTTGGGTAATTGGTTAGTTGATTGGATGACTCGTTGGATGGTTGGTTAGATGGTTTGTTGGATGGTTGGTTGGATAGTTAGTTGGAAGGTTGTTTAGCAGGTTAAGATGATTGCTTGAGATGGTAAGTTGCAAGTTGAACGATTTCCTTATTCCGAAGGTTACCCAAGGAAATTTGTAATCCTTTAAGCCTTGAAATCATTATAAAATTCTATATTTCTTAACCATTACAGGACTACAAGAATTAACTCTAGAGTTTTAATTTAAATTCTGGAAAAATTTACTTTATTTTTTTTTTAATTACTGGCGCCATTACTTAAATTGCAAAAAATGGGTGTGCCACGCCCACTCATAACAAAGTTGTCAATATCTTGTAAACGGTATAAGATATTAACTCGTAATTTTATCGAGAGGTATCCACAGGTATTAGCAATTTGTATATCTAAACTGGGCTTGGTCCGCCCACTTATACAAAAGTTGTTAATATCCAATAAACGTTTCAAAATATTAATACGTGATTCTGTCCCGCGGTATCTAGAGACATTACAAAAATATTTGCAAAAAATGGGCGTGGTCCTTATACAAAAGTTGTTAAGGAGCGAAATTATAATTGTTTTAGTTACTCGGTTGTAGGGTATTTAGATTTCGGCCAGGCCGAAGACAACACATTTACTTGTTTAGTTTTATATTACTCGTGAACTTTCACAAAAATTGTCCACAATAAAATTAAAATTCAAGAAACAAAAAGACTTGAAAATTAAATTCAATAAATCAACAAATTTGCGTGATAACAAATGCAAACAATTTCATTTAACACTCGGAACGAGATTTCAACTTACAGAAGTCATGCATCACACAATGAAACAACAACATCAGCAACAACAACAGCAGAAGTGACACTGCATTGCAGACAGTGACTGTTGTAAATTATAAAATAAACCAACAACTCATCCACAACAACAGCAGCAACAACACCCTCGATCTCAATAACAGCAGCGAGATGCAGCAGCAAATAAACTGACTTGGAAAATTAAATTAAATTGATTACAATACTCGCCAACTAATAAAGACAGCGAAGAGGAACGGGCCAAGGAGCCGACCAGAGGGACAGAGGGTCCGATGGACCGCACTGAGACTCAGACTGCAACTTGGAAGATGAACTTCCGAGTCAAGACCAAGTCGGTTGACACCCAACGACGTCCACGGCAGTCCACAATTTGTGAGGAAGTAAATTGAAATAATTTAACACAAATCGAGCTGCGAACGAAGGAGTTGAAGGAGACAACTGGGGCGAGCTGACTGTCCGGAGGGGGGGGGGGAGATGAGGGAGAAGACAGACATCATCCGGCAGACTTGGAAGCAAGTCCGAGGTCGCAGAGGACGAAGTCTGAGGAAAAAACACAGATTTCTTGTGTAAAGAGAAGCCAATTTTCGCCATAACTCGCAATAATTTAATATTACTTTTCATGTTGTTAAATGATAAAATAGAACTAAGAAAAAAGTGGTCTAATAAATGACATCCTTTTCAGGTTTTCTCTTCAGTTTTCGTCATTTTGACTGTCTGATTGACAGCTAAGAGTGACAAATGTCAATGCCTGTGAATATCAGTTGACAGCTACGTTCACGTGAAGTCTTATATTGCAAATACCAAAGCAAATCTAATAGGACTTTTCAATGCAAAGCACCGAAGTTCCTATATTCCCGACATATTTTGAAATTCTTTTTGAAATTCTATCTCGACCATCACAATCGAGATAGAAATACTAAGTAATAAAATGACTGGAAACAACTATTTCTTAAATGTACTCATTGCGCTGTTGTCAACTCCTAAATTAGACCGCTACAACGACATCATCACCATCCCGTACACCCCAACCAGACCTCGAGGCGACTCAGACTAGTTCGGCGCGGCCCTGTCCCGCCGGATATTCTAATAAAGTGACCGCAAGAGACATCGGAATCAAACAAGTCGTCACAAACAGAGGCGCAGATTTAACACTTCTTGTCAAAATTGATTAGTTAACCCCAATTCGGAGACAGCGTGGCAGTGACGATGGCGATGGCGACGGCGACGGCGATGGCGATGGCGATGGCGACGGCGACGGCGACGGCGATTGCCACGGCTCGTTAGAAAAAGTATCTCATGGTAATGCTGCTGGCTGAGTGATGGTCCCGTGGATGGATGAATGAATGAATGGACGGATGGGTGCATGCGAATTAGAGTTCTGAGGCGAAGGAAGCAGTTCTCAAATGCGGAACTACGGCGCAACCCATTCACAAGCACGCAATAAAGTAGCCGACGGATGCGGCGTATCTGTACAGAGCGGGGCAGGCGCGCTGATGCATTGAAAGTGCATGCAGATCGAGCCACGGTGGGAATTAGTTTGGCTGCTTGGTTTGGTTCAGTCTTCAGCGCTTTAAATTAGTTCGGTTGCCATGTCAACGCAGTGTTTGTATCTTGTGTACTGCGTCGACGCGGCGCGCCTCCGATGGGAATTCGTGGCCGCACTTTTCTGCACTCGCACCAAGGAAACCCGAACTCAAACTAAAAAAGGAAACGAAGAATTATTGAAAATTAAAATTATGGCTTGAGAAAACTGGGCCGCCACACAGCGCACCCCTATCTGTGCGTCATGGTAGCGCGCGATACTCCAGATCTAAACGATCGTGAGAATTGACACCCTCAAGAAGGCCGCCGCCGCCTGCAGCAGGCGAGTTCAGCGCTCTGTCGTTACTCTGTGTTTTCTTCCTGTTTGCGGCACCAAGGAAATGCAAGCTGAAAACAATTCAATTTGAATGCCGTTTTCCACAGCGTCCGCTCAGTCCGATCGTGCCCAGTTGGCCTCCGCTGTTGCGTATCTCAACCCGGTAGTGAACCACGACGGAATTTTGTGTCCGCTTCAGCCTCAACTTCGGCTTTTTGGTTATGCTTCAGGTACCCTGACTGGAGGGTGGTGGTTAGGGTGGTTCGGGGTGGAATGCCTCAGATTTTAATTAGAATTCCGTTGTGTTTAAGGAAAGAACAGCAAATGAGTTGCCCGATGTCATGTGTGTGAGACCAGTGGAATTCTTTCAGCCCACTTGAGTTACAAGGTAGACGGCAAGAAAAACGGTTGTCCTTGCAGGTAAGTAGAGAGCAGGTTCCGGGAAGAACAAGGTGTCCTTGTGAGAACAAGACCACCATCTGGTGGAAGGATTTAAGTGCTCTTGTTCTGTCGCTGCTATTGTTGTGAAATGCAATCAACTCAAGCATGACCACAACTTATATAATGACCGTGTTTTCAGCTTTGGGTGGAGGAATTTACGTTACTTTCGGCGATCGAGGACATTTGGGTGTGAGGGACGACCGTGGGATAGAAAATGGGCGCGTAAAAAGTTGTATAGTTAATATCGGGATAACCAAGATCGCGATTATTAAGATCCTTAACGATTCTAGTTGCACAGTGTGGTTTGCACACCCATAGGAGGTTCGTTTAGGCCAGTATATGACGAAATAATAGACCATCTATTGCAATGATATTTTGAACCATTTTATGTAGCGTAGATGTATTAATTAGAATTAATTCTCATCACCAGATTACTAAAACCGAAGTTAAATGTGGGCTAAGACACATTGAAAGATCCTAAAGCTCAGTGTTATCCTCAATTGTATTATATAAACACGGGTCTACAAAGCAAATAATTATCTAATATAAACTCCATTCAAACCCAATCAAACTGAGGAACACGTGGTAAAAATTAACTCCATCCAGAATAACAAACCGAAACTATTTGTAACCGAGAAAAGTATGAGGAGAAATGACTAACTACAATGGCCCTGATAAATGACAAAAACACGAGCTAATATACGGAAGCAGTGACAACAACAAAGGCAACAACAACTCATGTCGCACCATTAAAGTCAACAGAAAATCTGGGGACGCGAAAGGGTCAGAATGCAGTCATCCAGGCATTCAATTCAGCGAGTTGTTATTCATAAAAAAGTGATTTCAGTGCAGTAGGAACACCAAAACCAACCGACAAAACAACAGCAACAACAATGACAACAATAACAACAACGGCAGCAGCAGCAGCAGCAGCAATAATAAATAAAAGGAGAACCAGAAAAAGAACATCATATCTCACAGATGAATTTAACGTTAAAAGAGTGAATCAACAATTCCTCGCTCGAGCTTCGTCTCTTCATGCGTTCCTGCGTCCGTCCGTTTTGAGTTCCTGTCATCTGGCAACGCCGCGCAGTCATTACTCGCGGGCAGGTTGAAGACTCGATTTATAGACGCAATTCGACGATGTTATTAAACTGAGGAGTGACTGAACACACTTGTTGTGTGGAGCGATCAAGCCGCGCCACGCTGCGCCGCGCCCCCCACCCGGCCGAAGCTGTGCGCCGCACTTAATGAGCACATCCGGCCAGAGTGCCGAGCGCAGAGTGCAGCATTTTCGGTCTGCACTGCTTCATTGCACCCCAGCGCCGGGGCAGCAGCGAACAGCGAACGCTGCACTCGAAGACAGTTTCTTGTGTTGCGTCCGTTAGTCGTTTTCTACAAATGGATTTCTAATCATCCCGCAGGATTTCCAGAAACCCGAATTTGAAAGTGTTGGCAACGTTCATTCCTTGATTATGGTTGTCGCTGCGAGGTTCCCAAGGCGTCCCAAGGTGTCCCAAGGTGTCCCAAGGTGTCATCATCGTGCTTCAGTGTCTTCACTTTTGTCGCGACCTAATGAGTTCGGTTGCGACGAGGAAATCGAAACCTTTTCACGTTGTTCACGATGTGCAGCGTCTTGAAGGAAGTGAGTTAACCGCTGTGACTGCATCAGCGGAACCCCCTTCTGTCAACAGACCGTCTTTTGTGTCTGCCCTTGGATTCTTAATGCGTTCTTTGCTGCACTTTTGCTTTAAAGTTGATCCAAATGATGTGTCTCATTATTTCGTGGGACTCTCCTCGGTACAACTTGAGGTTGACCTTTTGTTTGCCTTACCTGTGTCTGCTTTTAGCTCGGTTCATTAAGGCAAGTTGATACGTTTGAAGGGGTTCTCTTTGTTTGTTTCCTCTTCGTTTCATTCCTTCTCGCCTCGAGTCTCGATTCGAGACGACTTTGTTTGTTTTTTCAGTCCAAGGGATCAATTTTCCTAGATTAGTTCTTCGAGACGAGGGTGAGAGCTAATTACTGAGAATTAAAAATCAAAGAAATAAGCTTCGTAACACTGAATAAAGTCGGATATGTTAGAAGTAGGGGGGCCAAGAAGTCGAGTAGGGTTAAGGCGAGCAATGAAAGTGGATATCAACAAGAAAACCATCAGTTTAACTTTTACAAACGTTAATACAACTCTAGCTACCGTGATTTCTATTCCAAATAAGTTATAGCGCAGAGTAGAGTAAAGAAATTTCCATTGGTGTTGATATTTCGGTGATTGAAATTTTAACAAAACACCCATTCGAAGAATTTTGAATTCGAGGGACAACAACTGATTTCCAACAGACGTCCTCTGACTTTCGGTGACTTTAGCCGAATCAGGTGGCCTGGGAGGAACTTTTATCGTATCTAGAAACTTTGATAGACTTCCCTGATAGGCTTTCTATCTGAACCGACTTTTATCTGATGGGAAGTTCGAGTTTAGATTAATTAAAATCTTATTATCTTTATGAATATTTACATCGAAACATCTAGAAGTTCTAATAAATTAAATGTCTCGACATGGAGCCTGGTATCATCGGAAACAAAAGGGAGAGAGGTAGAGAAAGAGACAGAGAGAGAGAGAGAGAGAGAGAGAGAGAGAGAGAGAGAGAGAGAGAGAGAGAGGGTAACAATATGAGAAGCTCTACCGATGGACCGCTGAAGACTGAAGGACATGCAATATTAAATCGTCAAAGTTCATTAAAACAGATTCCAGCCAACATCGTGCGGAAATAAACTGCGGCAAAGTTGAGTGTCTCGAAAAAGCGAAAAAATCCAGAAGAACTTCGGCGAAAAAACTGCTAAAGACGGTAAAAACATTTCATTAAAAAGAAAATAATCGCTTTAACGAGAATAATCTCGCGGTTGCACGCCGCGCACATTCGACGATCACGACGGAGTCGTCGAGGAGTGGAATGTTGCGGATGCCACTGCTCGGCGCCTCCTCAGTAGTTGCGGAGGGCGAGGAGGACTATCCTTCCGCCGTTGATGTCCTGGCAAACCACATAAAAGCGGTGAGAAGACGACGGGGGAGGCGGGGAGAAAGTGAAGAATGAGAGAACCGAAAGAAGGAACGGATAAGAAGGGCAGCGCGGAGAGAATAAGAATAACTTGGTGTTGACTGCAGCTCCTTCTTCTTCTTCTTCTTCAGTACTTTTTTCTAAAAATTTGAGGCTAAAGTTTTTCAAGTGGACCTCAACGACGAACGAAGTAAATGAATTTCAACTGACGCTTGCATTGATTACAAGTCTACAAGAAGGTGGTGAGGGTGGGGGTGGCTTGGTGAGACGTAGAAGGGGGTGTTCAACCCTTTTGATTCCTGCCCTCGTGAAATCTGCGAATATTAAATCTTGAAATTGAAAGGATTGCAGGCACGAGGCGCAGAACAGAGGAATTGTGTGTATGAGCACCTTGAGCCGCAGCACCAGCCACCAGCGAGGCCTGCAAACCACCCCCACCCCCACCCCTGCGAAGGGTTGAGATGCGAAGGCAAAGAGAATGCAACTCGCAAAATAAAAGAAAATGCAAATCTTGCAAATTTCCTGCTGTATCCACTCGCTCTCTTCTCGATTTGTATTTCGATTTCTTTTCACCAGATTTTCTGTGTTGTATTTTTACTACGCCCTTACATCCCCACCCCCTCTCTAACCCTTCCCCCCACCTCTTTCTCCTCCGCGTTCTCCTCTCTATTTCGGTTTGATTCCAAGCCAGAATCCCTTCTTATTTATTGCTGGCTGCTTGTGCGTTGTGTGGCTGTCCAAGGGGGGGGGGGTTGTGGTGGAGCGGTGCAGCGGAGGGGTTGTCAGGGGGTTGAACGACTCTGCCGGTGCTGGTAGTTGGGCGGCCTGCATGCACTTTTAATTTGTGTTCTTTGTCGAGTTTCAAGAAAATTCGCAAGTATTTGAAATTAAAAATTCACAAGGATATGCAAATCCAAGTGTTGCTGACGAGCGGCCGGCTGACGCGCGCCGAGGGTGTCCGGGGGTGGGAGCAGAAGCTGTGCAACCCTTTCTTAAGCATCTCTGAGTTGTGCATTAATATGGTCGACCGAAGTGTTTAATTTTTTGTTTTTCGTTTTAATTTTTGACTGCGTTTCTTTTTGGCGTTTGTGATTGCAAGGATTCGGCAAGGAAGGCCGAAACGCATTTGCTGAATTGTGGGCTGCGTAGGACGTGGCCGTGACTGACTTCATGAGCTGCCGCAGTTGCAATTCGACTGTATTTAATTTTTGTTTTGTTTTTTTTTTTTTTGTTTTGAGACGAAGGGCTCTCGAAAATTAAAGGATTCTTTTTTAATGAAATCCGCCTCGAGCACCTACGGAAGATGGACGAGATACGTGGGGGGGATGGGGTCTGAGGAGGTGCTCGGGTACACTTTTCTAATTTGAGGGAGTGTTCATCAAAGATTACAAGAGAAGAAATCAAAGATTCTCATAGATAAACTTAAGAGAATAAAAGCGGGGCAAAGAAGAGGATGTTCGCCACTTTAAAAGCATTTAAGCGATAAATATAAATTAAAAAGGGAGTTTGAGAGTTTCCTGACGTTGGAATTGTAAGTATTTTAGTCTTTCTTCGCTCTTTTTGCGCAGTGTCAACAGACCTATTAAAGATCTAAAAAACGAGAATGAATCAACACACAACGCAAATGAGTCCTTCGTGCTGCGAAATATTTACTTAATACAATGTGTAATAAAAATAAAAGAAGTCCAACAAGCTCTCTACAATCAACAAGGATTTTCTTAAGGATTTGTAAAGATTTCTTTATTGCTGAATAAAATGGAAAAAACATTTGCAATCATTAAGAAAAGCAGCTTAAAAAGAAATGAAAGATGAAGAGAATGCATTGTCTTAAAAAAACAGGCAAACACACACACGCACACAGACACACAAACACATACACACGCGCAATCACACGAAAGCAACCTCGTACGTTACAAGAAATGCTCGAAATTTTCAGCTTAGATTATTCTTACTTTCTTATTTCTTCTTCAGATGCTTTTTTACTACACTTTAAAAAGTGAAAGGGTTGCAAAAAATCTGCACATGTATTTTCAAATGTACCAGCGTGCGTGTGTGTATTCGTGTGGCAGGATATGCGGGCAACAGTTGACGTCTGACGAACACGTGCTTCGTGAAGTAGGAAAAAAGAAACTTTTTAGCTTGCAGCATATTGTGTGCAAATTACAGCAAAAAGTGAGAAGGATTTTAAAGGACATTCGAACAAAGGCAGGCAGACAGGTGGTTGGAGTTGCACACAAACGCACACACGTGCCGATTGAATGCATATGCGACTGTGCGTTCGTGTGCGGCTCTGAGTTGCGTGAGAGGGGGAGGGGGAGAGTTAATGATTTAATTTTCATGTCAGTGTGTCTCGCATGTAATTTTTAATGTGCAGAATTTTTGCCACCCTCACATAATTTCGTAATTTGCGTACGATTAAATTTTGTTTCATCGTTGTCGAAATGACGAGAATTGTTTGTTAAAATACCTCATTTTTGTATAAATAACTGATTTTTTTTGAAACAATCAATATTTTTATTTATTTCTTCGTTTTATCGTTGTCGAAACGAAGAAAATCGTTCGTTGAAATAACTAATTTTGGTTAAAATAACTGAATTCGAAATGAATTCTAATCTAAGTCTGGTTGAAATATAAATTGTTGATTTCACTAAGTTGACTTTTTTAAATGGACAGACCGCACTTTTGCAAATTTAAACACTTCGAACGATTCAATTAACTGCTACGCTGCTTGACTTCTGATTATCTGGCAGATAAAACAGCGTTAATGCAGAAAATCAATGACAGTTGAAACTGTTGACAGCAGAGAAAATAAATAAGAATTACAATTGTGGAAAAACGCAGCCACTTCATTATTCCGAGCTCAAGTGGAGGCGGGCAGGCAGGACCTTCGCTCTAGTTAACCAGCCCTCTGCACCTGACGACGGACGGACTAAATGCGTCCCCTGCCTTCAGCGAGCGCCGACAGTTTAGCGAGCGCCGAGTGGAGACAAATTATTGCGCTCGAAATAAAGTTGCGACTTTCAATAGTTGAGTCGAGTACTGCATCGAGTTTGAGTCGGGCAGCGAAGCAGAGGCACTGGAGGACAGCCGCAGCTTCTGTCCCGCCGAAGCCTCCCGCCAGCTCGACACGGAGGCCGTTAAGAGTTCAGCGGCATCATTAACTGAACGGAGAAGAAGACTTCGGCGAGTGAATGCAAGCAGTCGCAACGGCGTGGTTGCAACTGAAGAAAGAAAAATGTGAATGCTGCAACAGTGGAAGAGGGGAAAGGGGTTGGAAGAGGGGAAAGTGGAGTGGGGGGGGGGAAGAGGGAGTAAAAAGCGGAATAAGTTTCTTTAGAAATGCACTTCTTTCCAGCTGCTGACTGCTTTCTTGCCTAAAATTATGCAAGCAAATTTTATCTTTTTACGTCTGCAATTGAAAGCCACGTAATTAAAGCAAAATAAGGCCTCCCACCGCCCTCCCCACTCGCCTGGCTCGGCCGCCTGAAGGAATCCTTTTCAGAAAGTGGGAGGGCAGCGCTGACATCCGCATGGAAATCTGCAAGATGCGCAAAGAAAAACTGCAATTCATTATTTCGCTTGCTTACTTTTTGAAGTCGTATTTGTCTTCATTTACTCATTCATTTATATATTTATTTATTTATTATTTTTCCCTTTTTCCAGCTTCATTCTCATTCGCTTTGCACTTTGCTGAGCTGCACTTGCAACTGTTTTGTGCAAATAAAACAGAAGCGGAAGAAAACGAAACGCGGGAGGAAGGAAAAAAGCATTGAAAAGTCGTCGACGAAGCAGTCGAAATCAAATCCTTCGCCTCCGCTGTGAATGCCACGCTGACTCGGCGGCTGAGGACGAGAATGAGGACGAGGGATGCACTTGTCGAAGCAAGCTTAATTGAAGGCACAAGAAGCTTAAAAAGATGGCAGCCGCAGCAGCACCAACAACAACAACAACAACCAGAAAGACGGAGGCTTCAGTCGTTCATTCTTGCATGAAATCCTTTTAAAGAATGCAAACCTCAAACCTTCGGAGTCCTGCGATCCTCGGATTCCACTTCTTAGCGGGTTTGTTGTGTTGTTGTTCTTGATGTCGTTGTTGTTGTTGTTGTTGTTGCACTAATTGTTTATGCGCATGCAATTAAATGTGAGTTATTAAGCAAATAAGCGAAGATGCAACTACACTGCAAGAAAATCCACCTCAGAGTGAAGGAAGATCTCAAACAGATAATTATTATTCAGATGAAGGTGTTGCCACCCTTTTTCCCCCCATGGGAAAAATCGAAAGCCAAAAATTGTTACTTCTGAGGACCGTGAATTCTTTAAAAGAAAAACCCGAGTTTTAGTGAACCCGAGTTTTAATAAAAATTCAAGCAAATAAGATGATCATCTAAATTTTTTACAGAATTTCCAAGCCTTTTGCCCTCAGTGTAGCCTGCCTTCCTGAGCTCTTCGCGACGAGGATGCATCCACTTGTAATGAGACGACCGAAAGATGTCTTCCTCTGCCGCATTCTGGAAGAAACCAAAGAAAGACGACAGCTTAACCGGCGGATGCAGTCGGTGCAGCTCACTGAATGAATGCAGTTGAGCACACACAATTGACGTTCGCTTCGAGTGACGTACGATAAGACGGCGATGCGGAGCAGCAGGAGCGCGGGAAGGGCGAGGAGGGCGAGGAGGAGGACTGCAGTCAGGATGAAAGGATGCAA
The DNA here is from genome assembly GCA_922984085.1 of Sicus ferrugineus. Classification (NCBI taxonomy): domain Eukaryota; kingdom Metazoa; phylum Arthropoda; class Insecta; order Diptera; family Conopidae; genus Sicus; species Sicus ferrugineus. Next base: position 16,142,847 of record OV277352.1, on the reverse strand, counting down.
AGACAACAACGACGACGCATGGCGACGACAATGACGACGACGACGACGAGGATGACGGCGAGAACGACGACGGGGATGACGACGACGGGGACGACGACGACGAGGACGACGACGACGAGGACGACGACGACGAGGACGACGACGACGAGGATGACGACGACGAGGATGACGACTCACTAATTCAGTCAAGCACAAGAAATGCTTAGCGGGAAGAAGGAGGAGAAGGAGAAGAAGCAACACGAGCAGAAGACGAAGTGGCAGGCAGGCGAAGGATGCAGGTGAAGGATGCAATACGGAACCGACTGCCTTCGCGTGCAAATACAACGTGCGCGAGGCCGGAGCGCTGCAGACCGCGTGCAAACCGAAAGTTGTGAACGCGAACGACGAGTTCTGCAAAATAAATAAAACTTTTGCATGAATTTGAGGAAACGCATGCTCAACTCGCAGAAAATCGCTGCATGACGAAGGTGTGCGAGGGGTGGGGGGTGGGAGGGGCGTGGGGAGAACGGGGTGGGGGAACGCAGGGCGCGGCAGCGTGTGCAAGCGAGCGCAACCAAACTAAACTCGCAACTCGCAACTCGAGAATAGAAACGAGAACAACTGCGACTGCGACTGCTAAAGCGAGTCGCAGAAAGTCGTAAATAAGTGGAATGCGTTGATTTGCAGTTGCAACTTCCAAGATAAGGATGCCGACTTCCCGGTGAGCGGCATCTCGTCGAGTGCACTTCGCGAGTATCCGTCGTCAAGGTGTGCTGGCCACAGGTGGGGTGAGGGGGGATTCGAGGGGTCATGGGGGGTCATGGGGGGTTCGAGAGAAGGAGCCTTCGGCTTCCGGAAGCAAAAAACCTTCTGGAGGAAAATTCCTTCGCATCGCAGGTACGCGCAAATATACGAGAAGACTTTTGTGAGTGCAAACTGTGCAACTGGATGCTTGTGTGTTCGTGTGTGTGTGTGTGTATGTGTGTGTGAATACTGATGCAATGTGAAGTGTGTATGTTTTCCGTTTTAATTTGTTTCATTTGTTTTTTCTTTTTCTTTTTCTTTTCCTTAATAAGCTTGAGTTGTTCGCTATTTTTTGGTGAGAAGACGTCAACTGCTGCTGCTTTTCACGCTTCCGGTCGGAAGCGGAAGTCAATAAAGCTGATTTAGCATCCTCATTCAGGAAAAGTAATCACATGCGGTTGGATTTTTCTCGAAATGTAACTTTTCCAGGAAAGTTCTTCACTTTTTAAGCTTTAGCAAATTAGAATTAAAAATGAAGAATCAAAATAGCGTTGCAAATGCACAAAGCAAAATCTAAAAGCAAATTTTCTCAGAGTCTTAAAACTGTTTTATAAGCAACCCTCAAAAATTAACCCCCTTTTTCTTAATTTCAATAGTTTTTTATTTAAATAGTTTTTTTTCAGCTTTTTCATAAAATTGATTCGGAAAAGTTAATTTTTTGTGACTCTTTCCGGAATAACTATTATAAACGCTGAGAATTTGAAGCATTTTCTGCGAATCTACAGAAAAGTTATGGAAAAAGACATTTCTTTCTTTTCGCCAACAATACAAAACTGCACTCGGCCAAGAATCCTTCAATTTCCACTCAAATATCCTTATTAAGCATTCAGTTACGAATTTGCATTGTTTGCGCGATTGGAAGCATTCGAAAAATGCTGCTGGTGGTACTTAAAATTTGTGGAGAGCACATTAAAATCATCGCTGTTGCTGTTGCTTGCTTAGCTCGCTCACTTCCAAGGCTGCGGACGCTTAAAATACTTAAATGAGCTGGCAATAATTGTGCTGCTGATTGTTGTTGCTGTGGTTGTTGTTGCTGTGGTTGTGGTTGCTGTTGTTGTTGGCAAAACTATTCCCGACCACACGGAAGAACAAGCATTCAAATTGCTTCCGAGTGGAGCTCCAACAACTCAACTAGAAGCGGTACTCGTTGTGTTAGTTAATAGAAAACTCGCTGCTGCTGTAATTCAGTTTGTTGAGCGTTGAAAGGAGAGTGAAAGTAATACAACAACAACAGCAACAGCAACAGCAACAACAACAACAAGTTATTAATGCTGTTATAATGCAAGCGGTGATGATCGACCGGCTGTGTGGGGGTGACGGGGGGAGGGGGAACCCCGCAGTGCGAGAAGGTGAAGTTCAATTTAATTAATTAGAAAATCATTTTTATGAAGCTCGATTAACACGTGGAAAACCACTGAAGAGTTGGAAAAAATAATATTGCGTGTTACTTAATAGCGAGTTCTTGAATTTGTGATTTCTAATTTCATAATTTCTGTTTCACTTTTTCAGTTGCGAACTCCTTCGGTTTTTAAACAATCGAAATGCACAGAGACGTAGACTGCACAGAGTGGAGTGGAGGGGGGAGAGAGTGCAGCTCGTGGTGGAGGCGAGGCAACTGGAAGCCACGAGGCAACCGAAAATATGCGACTTCCAAGATTGCACGAGACGCGCAGGGAAGCGTCAAGCGATCCTCCTCCTCGTTGCAGGAAGCGGGTTCTGGCGGTTTTCGGTTGCCTCGCAGTTGAAGTTAATTACGAAAGCAAGTCTCTCCTCTCTCTCAATCTCCCCCCCCCGCGCCAGGAGGTGCGCGCAGCTTGCAAGAACGCAGAAATCCGCATCAAGTGCAGCAGCTGCATTTTGCAAATTTCCACGCTTCTCCAGCCACCGTCGGCGCCGCGCATCCTCACTCAACCCTCAGCACTTCCCGCCAGCAACTTTTGAAAGCCAGTTTAAGCCCTTCTGAAGCGAGTTTCTGGCCTTCTCGTGCATCGACGAGGTTGCCATTTGTTTTTTCTCTCCTCTTTTTTGCGTTTGCAGAGCCAACTCAACCTCTTCATTTTCCACTCACTCCTGCTGCTCGCTTCCGCTGCTGCGCCGTATTTGCACCCCCGATGTCCGGCAGGCCGACGGCGGACGGCGGACGGCCGACGGGTCGACTGCCAGTGGGCCGCCGCCCTCTAAATTATGAAGTATTTTCGGTTTGCGTTTTTTGCGCTCCTTTTTGAACTTTTCAGGCCTACTTATGAGTCGCCCTGCGTTCCCCTGCCACTTCGTTGCTTCCGTTCGGAGTTTTGTTCTTGTTTCGTTGTTCCTGCTTCTCCCTCGCCCGTCGCCCCGCACCAGCACCCCACTTCCTGCTTCCCCTCGCACAACTTCTTCGGTTTTAATTAATTAACGTGCAAAGTAGATTTTCTACAAGTTGACTTCAGAAGCAGCGGCAGCAGCAGCGGCAACAGCAACTCATTCGAGGTTCCCACCTGCAGCGGCAGTTCGGATCCTTCTCTCCCACCTCAGCGTCTCCCCTCGCTTCGCCCCTCCGACCATCGAAGAAGCGAGGAATGAGGCAAAGAAAAGAGGTTACGTTGCAAGTATGCTGTTGTTGTTGTTGCTGCTGCTGCTGCTACTTTTAGCCAAACAAGCTAGCAAACAGGCGCTGCGAAGCTTCACGAGCACGGGCTTCCAGCAGAGAAATTCAGTTAATTTATGCAGGAGAAGAAGATGAAATGGCAAGTTTTCGGTCGGGAAGGAGGAGCGAGAGAGAGAGAGAGAGAGCGAGAGATGCTGCTGTTGAATTTCTATTGTTGTTGCGTGAATGCAAGTTTTAGAAATTGTTTGCAATTTCTGTGGTGCATCCAGGCACCTCTTTTCACTTCGTAAGATGCAACAACGAGGAATTGAGGATGATGATTACATTTTTTATTAAATATTTGCGACATTTCAAGAAACTCGCTCAGAAAAACACAACGAGGAACTCGTGACAGTTTTCAGTTCTTAACCAGCAGAGAGAACTTCACAACCCCCTCACCCGGATGGCCCTCCTCGTCCTGCTTGATGTTCTTCGCCCAGAGGTGGCATTTGATTCGGAACCTCCTGCCGAACGGGAAGTTGGACACCTTCACCGCCACAATGCGCTGGAAGTCGTCCTGCGTGTAGAACTCGCCCTCGTACAGCACCACGTTGTTGACCTCGAGCGGGGCCACGGGCACCCACTGCTGCGGCGTGAACGTGAACGTCGGCTGGTCCGCCAGGTCGGACGTGCAGGTGATCCACACGCGCCCCTTCTGCTCCTCCGGCTGCAGGCCGTCGAGCAGCGCCTTCAGCTGCTGGGGCGCGGCGGCGGGCAGCTGGCCGGGATTCTCGTACGGGTCCACTTTGAAGCCCACCACGCGGTTCACCTTGAGGAAGATGCACGGCGTGCCGGCCGCGAAGCCGAAGTCCTCGGCGAGCGTGCAGCCGGCGAAGGCGTTGGCCGGCACCGCGCCGTACTTGGCGAGGAACTTGTTGATGCGCTTCACGTGCTCGAAGACCTGGTCGCCGTTCTGCGTGCCGTACTCCACCAGCAGGCTCTGCGACAGCATGGGCTGCGCGCTGAAGCCCGGCTGCCGCATGAGCACCGAGGGCCGCGCCCGCGACAGCGTCGGCGCGAAGCCCAGCCAGCACAGGTAGCAGAGCAGCGCCAGGCCGGCGTAGAAGCAGAGGTAGAAGACCAGGATCTGCAGCCAGCTGAAGGGCGTGCGGCCCAGCACCGAGCCGTCCGCCTTGTTGTACAGGAACCTGTGCCGCCGCATCACGGAGTACTTGGGGTTGTCCTCGTGGCGGAACTTCTTGGGGAGCTCGTAGGGCTCGTGGGGCGCGACGTAGGAGGCTTTGAAAACGCGCTGCATGCTGAGCGAGACGGCGGTGGGCCAGAGCAAGCGACAAAATACAATAATCAGCGACGTTTTCCGAAATCGAGAAGAAAACTTTTCCATATGTCACTGAAGTTGTAAGCAAAGTGAAGTAAGTTCACAAAATACGCGAGGAAAGTGAAAATGCTGAAGAATTGGTCGGCTGTACTGCCGATCGATGAAAATCGATTTACGGGTTAGCGAGTTCGACGGGAATTTCCGGGAATACGCGGAATATATGCGGGGTCTCCTCGAAAATACGTTATAAAAGTTTTTGACTTAATCGCGAGATAAGAAAAAGCTTTGGGGTCCCTTGTTGGGTGTGTGGCAGCCACCGAAGAGAGGGTTTCGCAGAAAAAAGCGGGCAAAATGGCGTCTTGTAAGCGTTGCCAAAGCAAAATGTAATTAAAAACCCGAACGCACTCTTCGAAATCGCAGCCAAACAAGTGAGAACAATGCAAATAACGTGCCTCGAACTGTGAAGGCGCGTACCAGCCACACCCACCCGCCCCCGGCACCCAGCGCCAGCCACCCATCATCGAGTTGCTGCATTAACGAAAGTATTTGCAAACAAAAGTGCAATAAAGCCGAAAATGAAGGGGGAGTCCGAACGTCCAACCTGCGACTGCATTCTTGCAGTGAAGCCAGTTGGCGAAGAGGGTGGGTGGGGTGGATGACGGGGTGGAAAAGGGAAGGAGGGGGAAGAGGGGAGAATGATATCCTTGCACCGGTAGCCAGCCGCTCCGTTCATCATTTCAGCCAAAGCGAGTTAAGAACTTCTTGCAGCACGGAACGCACGAAACTTTGGGTTTTCATAGACGCCAAAATCTGCGGGAGTAGAAGGCGGCTCACGGGCGGAGGTGGTCGTGGAGGGGGGGGGGAACAAATTTAGGAGGAATAAGAAGTATTTGAAGCTTTCACGCTTGAGGGGAGCGGGTGAGGGTGACGAGAGCAGCATGCAAAATGCAAGAATGCCATCCTCGCTTTACATTTAGTGCAACAGCAACAGCAACAACAACAACAACAACAACAACGACAACAACAACAAATACACGAACACGAACAACAACAACAACCAATACGTACAGCGAGACGATAACAGCAACAGCAACAGCAACGGCAACGAAATTCGATAACACCAAAAATCCTTAAAAGATTTGATGGCTGGTTGGTGTTTTCGTTGTTGTCGGCACTGTTATCAGGGGCGTAGACAGGCACAGGCACCCCTTTCAACTCCCCTTCTTGCTGCGCTCGTGGTTGCATTCACGGCGGCAGTGCAACGAGTGCAGCTTGCAGAGTGCGAAAGAACGCGAACGAGAGGACGTCTGGCAAGGATAATGAAATTTTTTCACTCCCAGTCGGCGACTAGAAGTCGTGAGTGTGAGTGTATGGTGTGAGTATGTGTGTGTGTGTGTGTGTTGTGTTTGTTTGGCTGCCCGTCTATCTGTCTCTGTGTGCACAAAACCGCGTAGTTGGTTTTTTTCTTTTTTGGTAAATAAACGAAGGCCTCGACTTGTTGTTGCGGAGATTTTGTAATTTTGAAATTGTATACTGGCGCCGTTGCTGGACCGCCACTGCAGCCCGCAAGTGCAAGAATTTTTTGTTGCTACGCCAACGGCGCCAGCAGCAGCAGGACTTCGCTGCTCGCACAACTCCTTCCTTACATCTCGTGATTGCCGATTGGCTACGGAGAAGCTACTCGAGATCAGTGTGTGGAAAATTGCGAATGCAATATTGTTGTCCTCGTTGTTGTTGCTGTGGTTGTTGCATGCTTGCGAGCCTCACTTCGAACTGCATTCTCACAAGTCAATCATAAAAGTCGATGCACAGCCAACTCAAAGTAAAGAAGGAGAGCAACAAAAATAAAACAAAACGAAAAATAAAAAAGCCTGAATATCCTGTGCAATTTCCACGCTTCAGTAACGCGCTCGCTCCTCTCTCCCGCCCGTCCCCGCCCGTCACCCTCCCCTCGCAGATTACCGACTGCCCCACGAGGCAGACAGGCAGGGATTCCGCCGCATTCGCCTCTCAGCCGTCGATTACGTCGGACGGACGAGTATTAAAATCCGCTAAAAGCGTGCAAAACGCGCGCTCGGGAGGATATCGAGCCGCGCGGCCCCAAAACTGCACCAGCAGCCTGGATTGCAACGAATGCATTTTCTAGATATCTACTCGTGCCACAGCACCACCACGAATAACAACAACAACAACAACAACAACAAGGACGACATGTGGTGGTTTTTTCAATTAAAAAGAAATGTGGTGCGGCGCACTTTATTTATTATTTTCGTATTTGGAGTGCTAGACTGCTTCTGTTCTGCCTCGTCTTCTTCTTGTTGTTGTTGTTGTTGTTGGTTCTGGTGTTGTTGTTGTTGTTGGTGTTGTTGTTGTTGTTTATTGTGTGGCATACTATTACCAGCCAGCACAGCGCTCGCTCGCTTTCGCCTTCGCCTTCCCTCGCGCCGCCCGCTCGTTTTTTTCTACTTCGCAAAATCCTCCTTCACTTGCAATTTTTCAATCTTTCAAATACTTTCAGCTAATATTCACATTAAGTGTTTGGTGCAGAGTATCCCGCAGATACAATGTGCACTGCCAGCTTCTAATATGCATCGCATGTCGCCCATTGTTGCTGTTGTTGAGGTTGTTGTGGTTGTGGTTGTTGCTGTTGTTGCTCTGCATTTATGCAATACGATGAAATGCATTTCATACGCGCTGCTCAAGCTCGAGTCGCTCGCTCTGTCTCTCCACTGATTTTGTAGATTTTTGTGTCTAATTTGCATTTTTGTGACTTATGAAATTCACGATTGTGGAGCGCGTAATTCTTCGTTGCTCTCGAAAATGCTTGCAATTAGAAAGCCAGCGCAGGCTGTGAGGAGGAGACTGAATGAGGGCGGGACAGGAGGCTCTGAGGACCTGAGAATGGGCGTGGGGGAGCCGCTAATCGCTTTCTGTAGTTTCAGCGTGCTGGAGGATTTCATGCACTGCCTTCACAGCTTTTAATCCGCATTTAATAGTCATCGAAAACAAAGTGAATTCACTCTGCGGCATGAAAGGGCAGTGGAAAATATAGTTGCCCTTAAATTCCATCTCACTTCGAGTTTTTAATGGCAATATTCGCGATCTATATTGGCAGATCTCAGCGGAACGCAAAGATTATCAGACGGGCGTCCTGCAGCAGGACGCAATGAGGACGCATCACTCGCACTTCATTGATGCGTAGAGAGGAGACATTTTAAACCTCGAAATGTAATGCGATGTTCAACCCACATAATTTTGTTGGCTCGAAGAATGACAAATTCGAAAAGATAAATGAAAGAATTAAAATTCCAAAGGAAAAACGACACGAAACACAGAACTACAAACGCCTGCCTGCAGGATGAAGCAACACAACACAAGGACAGCTTAGAATCAGAGGAGCACGAGGTGTTTATCCTCTCATGCCGAAACCAAAGCGAATCGCAGCGATTAGCATTCGCTCTACCTGCCGAGAGGCTGTAAAAAATTCAACACCGCACAACAGATCGATGCAAGTAGTGTTTGAGGATGCAAAATAAGTGCAGCGGATTATTTGGCTCTCCTTGCAGTGGTTTTTTGGCTTGGAAATCCTTTTGCACGCCGAAGCATCTCGTTGCCGGACTGCGAGGAGGTCTGGCTGAGTGAAGGGCGGCTGCTTGAATGGCTGAGTGAATGAATGACAGGCAAACAGATTCCCACATCCGAATGCAGTGTTTTCGCTATCCTTTGCCATTGTTAGTCCAAAATGATGCGGCCGATGGAAAGGAAGAGCGAAGGGAATGCGATGGAAAAAAGGATTTTCTCCCCAAATGAGTTGAGTTGGGATTTTCGGCGATTTCGCACACGTTTTCCAAGCTGTCACCGCACTCTGTCTTCACTTCGATTGTTCGGCGATCGGGTTCGACGGACGGGTGGACCCTTCGGTGCCCCGCAGGTCCTTTCAGTGGCTTCCCGCTTAATTGGCACTGCCAGCATTCCTTTCTGACGCTCATATTCGACTGCATGACCTTGAAATCTCTTCTCCTTGCATTCTAATTGAATTCTTCGATTCACTGTCGCTGTCATCTTGCCGTTCTGCTTCTTCTCAGGATGCTACTTTAGAAGGATGCTGGCTGGCTGACTGCGTTCATCGCCGTCGATCTGCATTTACATCTGCTGCCGCTGCTGCCGCTGCTGCGGGAAGCGGATCGATCCATTGATTCCCTCAGAATCCTTTGATATCCTCTGATATTTGCTTCGTAGCCTTCTTTTATTTCATTTTGCATTCGTGCATTTGAATGTCGCTGTTGTTCGTGTTGTTGTGGCCGTTGTTTTCTTTTGATTTCTGCTTTGATTTGCTGTATTCGAGTTTCAGGCTCTTTGTGGCCACGTGAAAGAGGCCACCGAATTTTTGTTGTGTGAAAAGGAAGTGAAGGAAATTTATTACTGCCGGCGGCAGCTGATTTTCGGGTGACGTTTTCCGATTGGTTATCCTTTCAAGGTGTAACTCTTGCCTTTTGATTTGCTTCTCCCGAAAATGATTTCTCACCTTTCAGCTGCTTGGTGGTCCTGTGAAGTTGAGACACTTGAAGATGTCACTGAATTTATAATTTCATTTAGCAGGGACGCTTGGAAGTCCGCTGCAATTGCGGGGGTCGAAGGGCTTCTGGAATCCTGAAATCTTTCATGCACTGAGAAATACTGGAATGTGTAGGGAATTCAGAGGGATTTTTAGGCTTTCGAAAATAAAGAAAAGTCTCGAAACGAGCGAACGCAGCCTAATCTTCACTCGCCTTCCGTTTCAATTAAGATTTCCTTCATGAAAGGAGTCTCGAGGGGCCGAGCATGCAAGGAATGCAAGTTTCCACATCCCAGTTAGTCCTTGCAATCATTGGAGTGGACGTTTATTTGCACTGTGATGACTTTTTGCAGTCGATGGTGAGCCACCTTCAGCACTCCCCCGCAAACAACGCTTCCCAGCGCCTCAATCACCCCGCCAGAACGCCTCAATCCAGCCCCACCAAGCAGTCTTCGTCGTCAACTGCTGCTTGTGTCCTCAGAAAGATCGAGTTGGCTGCCAGCCGGCTGCTGACTGCCGACGAACGAATCTGATGCTCCGAAATAAGAAGGAGGACGTCCGCTTCAGCCCTCCGCTCGCCCCCCGAGAGGAGGGCAACGAGCTTCCTTCGGAGACTGCGTTCGTTTTCATTCCGTTATTTATTCTGTAAGGATTCATTTTTTGCGACGAAGGGATTTTTCGCTTTTCTAGTTTGTCCTTCTTTCCCCTCTCATCGCAACGGAAAGAAATCATTTAGGACGAACAAACTCATCTTTCTGATTGTTAGTCAGTCCGTCCGTCCGTTTTGGTTGGTTGAATTCAGTTCAGTCAGCAGTTGTTGTTGTTGTTGTTTTATTTCCTTTGGTCAGCTCTGCAGTCGAGGGATTCACACACACACACACACACACACCAGCAAGCGGCACAAACACGTAGAAAGACTTGCAAAGTTCTTCAGTGAAGTCAGTCAGTCATTCTTTCCTTCGGCGCAGAATTAAAAAAGAAATCTATTAAAAATCATCGCAGTGTTTGTCCAGCTTCGAGACCGAAATCGTTTATTAAAAAACAATAACAACATACTACAACAAAAGCAACAACAACAACGATAACAACAACAACAACAAACGCAACGAAAATAGCAAGTGCATTCCAAAGAAAAAAGAAAGAAAAGACGCGAATTATTGAGAACGAAAATCCATCCTTTCCGATATTTTAAGCGCAGAACGAAATTGGAGCCTCGGAAAGGATTGCATGATCATCAACAATAACATCATCATCGTCGTCGTCCTCGTCAGCATCAACATCATCATCATCAACATCAACATCAACTTCAACGTCAACTTCAACATCAAAAACAGCATCAGCATCAGCATCAGCATCATCATCAACTTCATCATCATTGCAATCATCATCATCATCATCAACTTCATCATCAACTTGATCATTAGGATTTTCAGGATTTTGTGAGGTTTGTGGTGACTTCCGCAGTGTCTCCCTCTCCACCTTTCTCGCCCCCACCCAAAACTATAGATAACGATGATGCCCTTCTTTCTTCTTCCTCCTCCCCCTCCGCCTCACCCTCCTTCCCTTCCTGGTCGCCAGCTCATTACGGTCATCTTGCCGGTCGGCACTTCTAGGCTGCACCGCAATCACGGAAGATTGATTAAAAATGTTCATGTTCGTCGCAGAAGACTTTGCCTCGCTTTGACTGCGATTGTCGGAGGAGTCCTTCGCCACCGCTGGACGAGTCCTTCGCCGCTGCTGGACGCGTCCTTCGCCGCTGCTGGACGAGTCCTTCGGACGCGATGAGAACATGAAATCCCGCCGACACACAAAGCGTTCGTCGAGGGCAGCATAAAAGGATTGCGGAGAAGTAAACGGAAGAGTTGTCGGGGGCAGGAAGAGGGGACAGGAGTGGGCGCGGGCGGTAGGCGGGGCTGAGGAGTAAAACGAGTGGATGAGTGCTGCGGGGGACTCGTGGTGAGGCGGTGCTGCAGATTGCGGGCGCACGAAGGAACTGAGAGGCGTTTTTAATTACTCGTACTGCGCTGATAAAGCAAAATCCGCTTTTTTAATATTTATCGTTTTTATTATTGTATTTTATTTATTTCTCGTTGAATTGTTGTTTCCTTCACTACGAATATCAGTTTCTTCTGCTTTGGTGCCAAGTTATTATCTGTCGTTGTTGTTGTTGTTGTTGTTGTTGCTGCTGCTGCTGCTGTTGTTGGTTTTTAGCAGCAACTTTTAAGAGATAAAAATTTTCTTGTTTAAATGGGTTGCTGGTGGTATTTTAGTGAATAAATATTGTTGTTGTTGTTGCAGTTGTTGTTGATGTTGCCGCCGTTGTTGTTGTTGTTGTTGTTGTGCCAAAGAAATACTTTTCATAGTTCCATTACTGCGAGTGCAATGTAAACTTTGTGGATGTCAACTGAACTCGAGTGGGGGTGCGAAAAAGGGGGTTTCAATCCCCTCGTCGCCCTCTGAAAACTCAAGGAAACCGAGTGAGATAAAATTTAATTTTATTTATCTTTGTAGAAAAGAAGAAATCGCCTAAAAAATTCAGTTTTTTTATATTTTATGTTCATCAAAAACCTCCGAAGATTCTTAACTCTTCGTGACCCCTGAGAGAAAAGCCGTCGTCTACGCCCCTGGCACCGAAGGCTTTTTTCTAAGCGATCTCTTGTGCACGCATTTCGCTCCACTTTAAGTGGGTCACCGAGTTCGCCTCAGAGTGCCAGTGAAGAATTAAGCGGGTGTTTTTCGATGCGAGGTGGAATTCTCGCTTCAAGTTGCGATGGACGAAAAAAGAAGGTCAACGAGGGCAGGCTGACTGTCTTCCTTAATAGCTGGAAACTTCTTCAGTATTTCGTGATTACAAACAAGCAAATTAACGATTAATTATCGATAATAAATGAGGGAATTTCAACGGAAGTCATCGTGGAAACTCATTAAAACGCGAAGGAGGCCAACGAGCGGCGAAGTCGTTGATAACCGGAGGGCGCCGGAGTTACCGAGGGGCACCGGAGGGTCCCCACTTTTCTTCTAAAACGTCTCAAAAACAAATAAAAACGCAGGGAGAAACAAATTAAAACTCTTCGATTTCAGCCGCCCGCGCACTCGTCGAGCGGCGAACAGAAGTCGGAAAAACTGCGTTTCAACTGTCGGCGAAAACCCGAGCGCGGACGAGCGCGCACGAGCACCATCTGGCGCGCGTCTCGCTCGCAGCGCAACAGAAGGCCGGCCAGCAGCTCGCCGCTGCCTGCTTAAGCGCCGAAAAATTAATGCGCGGAACGCCTGCAGCGGCGCGTCTGCGTCTCCGTGTCCGTGTCCTTCACTTCATTTGATTGCGGCAGCACGAGAGACTCCTCTGGCCTCGCAGCTCCCCCACCCGCGCTTCGACTATTGAAATCTCCATCGACTGCCTTCGGAATTGAATTGAATTCGTATTGAATTTCGCTGAAACGCCTGCATTTCCCAGCCTCCTCATGAGTTGCGGCGAATATTTGGCGGCACGTTCGCCAGCCAGCCGATCGGCGAACAAAAGCCGAGTCGATCCGTGTGATGCGCCGTGCGATGCACTGGCGGGCGCGTGGTAAACCTGAAATCGATACGGCCGGCGTGTTGCACTTTTGCTGGTTCCCGGCGATCCTTCGTTGCCACGGTCCGTCCCTCCGTCTTCAGGGCGTCCATTCATTTCCTCACCTTGACTCCTGACATGTCTGCGCATCGAGCGTGGCTGACCTGACCGGGGTGCTCGTGCTCGTGCTCGTGCTCGTGCTCAATCGGATCCTGCAGCCAGCCCGTCCTCCTGCCACGCAATGTGCAAAATCCGTCTTCTCGCAGATCGTCGATCCTTCGGTTGCAACGGCAGCCGTGGCTGTCTTCCTCTCGCTGCACTCAACAGGGTCGCAGCTGGCGGCGCGGGCGGACCGAGCGCGTCGAGAGCGCCCTGCCAGGGTTGCAGTTGAAATCTGCTTCTTCGAGAGCCGCGAGAGCGCAACTAAGACGTTGAAGACGAGAGAGCGCAAACCACCCAGCGGGAAATTTTGCATTAAAAGTTTTCAGCGTCGACTGGACTCTCTCTCTCTCTCTCTCTCTCTCTCTCTCTCTCTCTCTCTCTCACTCACTTTGCAGTTTGAGATTTACAAAACTTTCGCATTTAATTGGTTGGAAGCGCGATTATAATGATTTTGTTAAATAATTGAATTACTAAATTACGAATCTAATTATTTATATTTAATTAAACGTTTTATATTAATTATTTATCATGCATTTTATTTATTTTGAGGGAGCTTGAGGCGCCCGAAAAAGGCAGCTCAGCGCCGCGGTCCCTCCTGCCCTCCGGCCCCTCGAAGCGGACCTCTTCGGTCGTTCGAAAGCGACTTCTAACATCCGATCGAAGATCGTGTTCGTTCTTAATTTGGTTTGCTTTGATTTTCGCTTGCGAGTGAAAAAATGAGGTGACGGGCCAAACTGCGCCGCAGGACCACCGTCGCGTCGCCATCCTGATCACGAAGCCGTCTTGGGCAGCAAAATCTGCGTCAGGCTGCAAATCACTTTCGGCGACTTCATTCCCGTGATTTCCCGTGATTTCCCGTGATTTCAGCACCGACGTCATCTGCTTTTCTTCGATTGCACGGACGTTGCAATCTGTTTCTCTCTGATTTACGGCTGCCGCGTCAGGTGTGGAATGCGATTGGGTTTCCTTCCGTGCCTTTGTTGTTGTTGCCCTCCTCGTTGTTGTTGTTGCTGCCTTTATCTGCGCCCCGGGCTGCACCGCGCGGATGCCTGCGTGGCTCGTGCTTCGCCAGATGGATGAGTGCATCAGCGCTTCAGTTGCTGGTCCCGCGTTTGGGTTTTTTTTTTTTTTTTTTTTTTTTTTTTTTTTTTTTTGTAGTTTTATTCAAAGTGTATTTACAGAATTCGCTGGTAATATTTGCAGTGGAGTTAGTTTTCGTCGTTTAGATAACATCTGGACTCGCAGAAGGCGCTGCTTGACACAGAACGCCGAATCACGAAGGGATTTTTCAGCAATTCAATCCTCAAAAATGCCTTTTTGTCAATAAACTTCCGAAATCTCATCATGATTGAGTTGTTTTCTCTCCTCTGCACTTTTAAGCCTCGTGTAAACAAATCCGACAGCCAGAGTGCTCGAGAAAATAAAAGCGTTTTTACCAAAAAAGCGAACGAAAAATTTAGAGACAAGAAAATTTTAAAAAAATGTAAACAAGGTAATAAAAATAATTTTCAAGAATAATTTTCAAAAATAATATTTTTTAAAATTTTTTTTTTAAATTTTTTTTTCATTAAATTTTCATTCTTAGTTGATTTTTGATTTTAGATTTGCTTTTATTCAAAACCGAATTTAGTTTCTTTAATATTTGAATTTACTGAAAAGTAATTTTCTGTGCGATTTTACAACAGAAAATTACTTTTCTTCTACAACCAGTTTTTTGCAACCTCTTCGAAGACAATCATAAAATTTGCCTACTGGGTCAGTGGGAAAGAATTGCTGTTCTCACTGAAAACTTCTTAAGAAATGAGGAATTCCAATCAGAGAAAAACTAGCATTCTTATTGGTCGACACAACTAACGCAACGGCAGCCAACCTATTAAATTCCGTTAAGAAGACAACAACACTTTCTTGGCACACAAAAGCAACGAATGGGAATTCAAGAAAACCAGAAATCGTTCACAAACACAAAGAAAGTGCAATAAAAAGAAAAACTCACTGGAAAAATTCACCAATACTAAGAATACATAAATCAAGAAAACTCATTCCACTTCATTCCGTCTCAAACCAGAGCGGAGAACAGCCGCTGTAACTCATTCTCTTCAGAGCGTTTTATGAAGAAATGCAAGTTTAGTGAAGAGACAACAACAAAGCACAACAAAGACTCACACTAGCAACGTCGTAGCGTTATGTGAGCAGCAGCAGAGCAGCAGCAGAGCAGCAGCAGCAGCAGCGTCTTCTATTCGCTGCTCAACATTTTCTCAAGAGTTTCTCTTCTTGTTGTTTGTATTGCTTTGAAATTTGTTGGTGTTGCTCGGCGTTGGTGGTTTGAGTTTCTTTTTACACCGCATTTCTTGCCAGTATTTTCCCCTCGCACTCAGACGTCAGCGTTGAGTTTCTTTCAAACGGCAGACGGCAGCGGCAGACGTCGTCCGGTTCTCTCTCAACCAACCGGCTGCTCGCGGAATCTCAAGGAAACTGAACGCGACCTTCAAGAGAGAAGAGAGTTTGCTTCGTCGCCACCTTGCAAGTCTCTCGGAATTCAGTTGCTTTTGAAGTTTGCTGGCGAGCGGTGGATCTCGTTGGCGTTCGGCTGACATTTTTCTTCTCTTTTTCTGTTTAATTGACGCGTAGCAGTAAATGTTGTTTTTGCAATCCACCTGAAATTAGTTGCTTCTGATTTGTGTGTGTGTGTGTGTGTGTGTGTGAAAGTGAGTAATAGAAATTCTCGTTTCAAGTTTCTTGCGTATTTTTCATTTAATTCGGTTTTCTCTTGTTTTTCAGGCTCGGAATCACTGAATTTCAGCTGCGATCTCGCTTCACGATGGACCAGCGGTGTTTGTTGTTGTTGTTGTTTTCCTTCTACGCAACTAATTAAATTTTTGCTGAAAAATTGTTTTTTAGAGACTTAAAATGAAATGTTAAGTTTTTCCATCCTTTTTTCCAGGAAAAACATTCAGGGATCAACTAAAAAAGGTTTCTGCAACCTTCACAAAAACAACGAACTTCACAGTAATCCGCTCAACATATTCGTCGTTGTTGTTGTTGTTGTTGTTGCTGTTGTTGCTGCTGTTGTTACCTAGTGAATTTTTCTGCCTGGTCTTCGTTGCCCTTCCAGATTCGATTTAAGGACGCGCGACGGAGGGACTCAACAGCCGGCAAACCAACGAGGGAAGCGAGGCAGCTGCACTGGAATTATTTCATTGTTGTTGTTGTTGGTCTTCTCGTTGTTGTGCTGCGTAATCTTGTATTGTTGCAAGAGTGCTGTTGTTGTTGTTGTGTTGTTCATACATTTGCTGCCGCTGCCGCTGCCACTGCTGCACACAAAAGGTCCTGAAGGCGAATTCGTGCTGAAGCAGCGAGGATCAAGGACATCTGCAAGGAGGCCGAGCGAGCGAACGAGTGCACGAACTGCAACGGCGTGCGTGTGTGTGTGCGTGTGTGTGTGTGTGTGATTGCGGCCGACAACCGGTCGGGTGACGCGAGCGCCGTTGAACCGTCGAGGGTAAGAAATGCCGATGATGGATGTTGAAAATGACGAAAACGGCCTTCGAAGCAAGGAACGGAGGACGCGTCGGACGTTCGTATGCTCGGCAGGCGGAAGAGGAAGCATACAGTGGAGCAAAACGGTTTGTCATTGAAGACTTTTTAAATTTACGATTGACTTCTTTCGCGTATTTTCGGTAATAAATTAATCAAAAAGTAGACCGACTGCAGAAATCAACGAGTAAGTGAACAAAAATATAACGAGTAAGTAAATAAAAATATAACGAGCAAGTAAATAAAAATATCAACCAGTAAACTAAATAACGGAATTACTAACCAAACAAATAAATACAAAAAAATAAATAAATTAACGAACTAATAATTGAAGAAACAAAAAACTAAATAAATATAAAAATAATTAAACTAGCAAATTAAAACACAAATAAATAAATAAAAATATAAATGCGTAAATAAATAAAAAGTTAAATGGACGAGTTTAATTAGTTTTAAGTGAAATAAAACCAATCGGCCCCACTGTTCGCAGCCCACTTTCATCGCCGCAATTTCTTCCCCCCGCCGAGCGCAACGAATTCAAGTTCCACTCCAGCTCGCGCTCGCTACATCTGCGACTTGAAGTCGCGCAGCGGCCGCGCAACCATCGGCAAATAAAAGAAACAACAACAAGATCGCGACGTCGGCTCGTGCGCTTCGTGTGCAGCGAGGCGACAAAATCGCGCCCGAGCCACACCGAACTCGGCGCGACGAGCCGCGTGCAGCGCTGCGCTGCCTGCTGGCAATTCTGCCGCCTCAGCCAGCCGACCCTCCGCACGAAGAGCGACGATAGACGAGGGACGAGGGACGAGCGACGAGAGACAAGAGACGACATACAAGAGACGAAAGACAAGAGACGAGAGACAAGAGACGACAGTCAAGAGACGAGGGACGAGCGACGTTCGAGGCGACGAAGGCAGGCGGCGGCTGCACACACATTCGCATGTAAATGCGTGCGGCTCGGGCGCGGCAACAACAACAGCGGCAAGAGCGCACACAAGCACGCTCGGCGATCACTTGGCCGACGACGTCACGCGCGAAGGGCGCTCGTGACGGCAGCAACTCGTCGCTCCAGCTTATCTTGAGGCGGCGGGAGCGAGCGCGCGCAGCCCAGCCGTGGGTCGCCCGGATCAACCCTGCGAGCGCGAGGACGACGATGAGTCCTTCCGCGCTACGATGCATCGTGAGGCAGCAAGCGGCAGACGGCAGACGGGACAGACGGCAGATCGTCCGGGTGTCGTCGTCGCCGCGAGTGCGCAGATGTCGGGATTGCGTGCGCCTCAGAAGGGTCGCGCAACTGAGACGCGTGCTCGGCGTGCGCTACGAATTCGTGAAGTACAGCCAGCCACTGCAGTTCAACTTTCAACGGACGACAAAAGGAAGTTGAAAAGCAATCAGGCGACGGGTAGCCGAAGAGGAGGACGAGGAGGCGAGGAGGGGTGGGGGGAGGAGGGGAGGGAAGGCAGATCCACAGCTGCCGGCGATTTCGGGGGATTCGCTGGTGACTCTTTGAATGCAGACGGACTTCGAAGGTCCTCTCGGTGGAACGGCGACGTTTTATTCAAAACATTTTGTTTGCTTTGCCCGGAGAAGCGGGAATGCGAGGGATTTTATTTCGAAATGCGTCGCCTTTTAATTGCGTGTTGAAGATTGCGTTCCGTGTGAGAAATCGAAGGCTCGCAAACAGCTTGCGGTGTTCAAACTGCCTTCGCAACGATATTTTCAGGAGAAGAAATTGATTTGCTTGTAGAGTGTCAACGACGCGGGGGACGGGGGTGGAATTTTAGATGCAGTTTCATCTGTTTTGAATGCCCAACCTTGCGAAACCCTTCAAAATCCTTGTAATTGCAGTTTCTCCAGCTGCAAGTGAAAATTACGGATTGCGTGCTGGCATCAGATGAACAGGCAACTCAAACGGCAGTGGAAACACCAGCGCCACCCTCGCCACCCGCAATTTAGCAGGAATTTAAGGAGCGCCGGCCGCCAGAGACTCGCCGAGTGGGTCGGTCGGTCGGTCAGGCGGTCGATCGGTCAGTCAGGCGGTCGGTCAGGCGGTCCGGCAGGAAGGAAGCGGGCGTTCGCGCTGCACTAAACGACATCCGGGCGAATTCCAGCGAATATCGCGTGAGTCTGCTGCGGCCGGCGCGTCGAGGCTTCGAAGTGACGTGAGAACCAGCAAGCGAATCACGAGCAACACCTTCGCGCGGCAGGGAAAAACGGGAGCGAAGGACACCCGATTGCAGGCGGAAGCGAGTGCGAGGAAGTCGTTTAGCGTGAACAGCGACTTCCGGCCGGCAAAAAGGGGCAAAACGGGCGGCCAATTTACACGGGAAGCGAGTGTCTCTCGCGGGGGGGAGGGGAAACACGAGTGAGAGCGCGAGACGCCAGTGGAAGTTGAGTGCGAGAAGCGAGACGCGAGATGCGAGATTCTTGAGTTGGCGAGGCGAAAATGAATCCGATTTCGCTGTGAGCAACAAGTTGGAGCCACAAAATCGTGGAGGGAAGTCAGGAAACATTAAAATTCGCATTTAATTGGCATTGACGAAGTTATTTGTAGAAATGTTGATATTAATAAATTCCACAGAGTTGTCTAAAATCATCAGAAAAGCTTTCATTTTGCAGAAACAAGCAGAATAAAATTGAATTCTAATTAACAGCAGAAACAAGAAACTTGTGAGCAGCGAAGGCTTTTCTTTGGTGTTTCCTTGGCTTTCTTTGCTGCTGCAATCAATCGCGAGGTGAGCAGCCGTCGCTCTGTTTTCTCCACTCAACGCGGCGCGAAAACGTCTCCTCGTCTGCGAATTCGTGTGCGTTTGAGTCGCGTGTGCGATGCGTGCGAAGACGTTGAAGTTGTTGACGGTGGCTGTCAACAGGCGGTTGTTTGGCCCGCCTTCGCGGCAGACGACGGACGGCAGACGACGGGCGACAGACGACAGACGACAGACGACGGGCGACCGACGACCGACGACACACGACAGGCTGAGAAATGGCGCGACATTCCTGTTGTGGGAGTGAAGACGGTCGTCGGGTCGTCAATAAATCGACGTGTGAGGCAAAGCAGCTCAAATAAATGTAATTATTTCGCATATTTCCACAACCGGCTCACTCTACGAATGCAAAAACGTGATTCATTAATCGCTTCTCAAGAAAATCAGGACGAAAATGCCCCCTCAAGCTCGGCAACCCACGACGCACCACGAAACTCCGTCGACGGGCGGCTAAATCAACCCGAGAAGGCGTCCCACCCACTCTGCTGACTTCTTCTTCTCCCCGCGGCCGCATTTATTGCGAGGACAACAATAAAAGGACAGCAAGGACAACCGTTATTCACACTTTAAGGACGACTAATTGAGGGATGACGAGGACGAGACTCGCTTGCGATGCTCCGAGCCGAGCGAAGCTAATCTGCGAGCTGCGAGCTGCGAGCTGCGAGCTGCGAGCGGCCGGCAACCACGAGGGAGCGAAGAAGCAAGAAACAGCAACAACACCAGCAACACCAACAACAACACCAACAACCACTCTAACGGTCGGCCGCAGCCGTCGTCGTCTTGGCAGAGATTTCGTCGTCGTGGCAGAGATTTCGTCGTCTTGGCAGAGATTTCGTCGTCGTGGCGCTCTCGTCGCGCTCTCGTCGCAGCCACGAAGTTTCGTTCTTAAGTCGGCGAGTGGGAACTTCGAGTGCTCGAGGCCACCCGCAAAAACAACAACGAACACCGAGCCACCAGCTCGTGGGAGCGACAACAACAACGACTGCAGAGGCGAGGACGGCTGAATTGTCGACGCTGAACCGGAATCGCGGACGTCTTTTCGAGATTACAATAACAATTTTTTAGACGATTAACGTTCTGCTGCTCGAGCGCGAGAGCGCCGGCGAGGAGTTTGTTTTCGCAAATAAGTGGGGTCAGCAGCGTCTCGGAGTTACGAAGAAAGCGAAAGGACTCGCGGACTCGCGGACTCGAGGACTCAAGGATCCGCTCGTCCTTCGTGGCCTTCGCAGGGCGAGCGGAATTCCAGGGCCGTCTAAGTGGCAGAAAATGTCTTTGTTTCGCCCAATCTTTTGAAATTCGCAGTCTTTCGTTCGAATTCGGGGCGGCGGTCGAAGTCGCGCGGCGTCGCGTCGAACGGCGTTGAATGGCGTCGAATGGCGTTGAATGGCGTTGAATGCCGTCGAATGCCGTCGACGGCAAATGAAGTGAAGTGAAGTTTGGCGCCGAAAAGTCACCGGAAAGCGCTTGTTGAGAGTCGTTTCGCGCTTTCAGCGTTAATTAGAAGTGATTTCGTCCCACTGCTCGCCGCTAATTAAGCAGAAGAAGAAGAAGAAGAAGAGGAAGGACTTCGATTATGACGTCCTTCGAGGGGTCCTTCAAACGAATCCTTCGAGGAGTCCTTCAAACGAGTCCTTCAAGGGTGTCCTTCGCGCCCAACACGGTTTCGTCGTCTTGCCGGTTTGAATGACAGGACTGCATTTTTCTCGCACTTGATTTGCTGATGAATTTCGGTTTGACTTCTGCGTGTTTCGCAAGTTCGTGTTGTCGCTGCTCTAAATGTCCTTTTTCGCCGCTCTCGCTTCGTCCTGGCGGTTTTTCTTTCTTCCGCTCCACGCTGCGAAACTATTTTAACTAATTTTCTGCTTGAATTCTCGCGTTTTAATAGTTTTCTTCAGCAGTGCGGATCTTGAGACTCACGTGTCCTGTCTGCCGTCGTCGTCCTTTTTGCGGTCGTCCTTCGATTTTCTTGCACATGCTTTTGTCTCGGTTTTCCATTGTTTGCGAGCGGGAATCCAGTCTGTTAATCGAGTCCTTTTTTGCTGCTTCGCAGTTTTTGCTGCTGTTGTGTGGAAAAATGTTTTAATTACGAAACCCCTGGGAATCCATAGAAGTTCGCAGAGTGAAAAACTTGGGAAATCTCAAGAATGCATCGGATGTTCATTAGAAATTGAAAGAATTTAAAAATCATCACGTTTTCGATTAACTAAAATTGGCAGTTGAATTTAAAAGTTGCGATCAAAATAAAATGTTTTAGTTGAAATTTTAGTTAACAATTGAAAATTAATAATATAACTAAAAATTTCAGTTAACATTTTTGAATAAAACTTTTTTATTGTAACTAAAAATTGTTTAGAAATTCTCAAAGAATGTGAGGAAAATTGTGATAATCGTATTATTATTTGTGATGTGGGCGTGGCGTGAATGTAATTTAATTACAATTATTGCAGGCAGCAGAAACGACAACCGTAAAAATAACAACAAGCAAGAAGAGACGGATTTCGTTCAAGTTTCTCTTGTTTATTCAGAGCAACCAATAAAAACTTCCGACACTCAGGCCGCTGAAACACACACACGCACACCAGCGAAACACTTGACGGCGCGAGTGGAAGAGAAGCGAGGCGAACTTAGGCGAGAACTACAAAAAAAATCAGTTACTTGCGAGAAGGAAAAAAGAAGAAGGAAAAGCCAAGCCAACCAATGGAAGTCTCCGCTGGACAACAACAACAACACAAATGAGCTCCAGCAGTCAGTGAGATCGTCAGAGCGAGCGAGCGGCGGTGGTGCGGTGAGCAGGTGGATGTGACGGGGGAGAGGAAAGAGAAGGAGGCACAACAACAATAAACGCGACCAGCAGCCTCCACAAGCGCAGAAGAGATAATAAAACTCAAGTGTTTGCAACAAACACATCGACACACACACACACACACGCCACGTGAACGCCGACACGACTCAACCGAGACGAGAGCGCCGCGCAAATCCGCGCTCACACAAGTTAAACCGAAGAGGCCGCCGCCGCTAAATAAACGCGGTTGCGGCGGATCCACTGAAACGCTGAAATGCAAGCGTCGCGCGCCACAACCGACCGCCCATTCCACCGCCACACAACTCGTCTTCGCAGCGGTGGGAGTGAGAAGACGCGACTCCCGCTCTCGCCAGCCGAGAATCAAAGAAGCAGAACCGACAACGACAACAACAACACTGCAGTGACGACCGACCGGAAGGAGCAGCAGCGGCAGCAATCATTGGCTCAGAAACTTCATTAAAAACTACGCGCGACTTCACGAAAGATTGCTGGAAAAACAACTCGCGGAACGCGAATGCAAAACAAAAATGCCGGCCGCTTCCGGTGCGCTGAATGAGCGGCTTGAAATGCTTGACCAACCGCAGAAGAAGCAAAAGCGAGAGAAAGCATCGCGCGACCAGGAAGAGAATAACATGAAATTAATTAATGAGGAGGTGGACGGACGGGCGGGCGGACGGACGGACGGGTGGACGGGCGGGCGGACAGGCGGACAGGCAGCGTGTAATGCGTGGCCGGTGGCCGCTGTGGTGCGTGCGTGCGTTCGGGCGGCGCACCTCAGCCGCGCCCCTCACCCGCCGACCAACCGACCCAGCGACCCAACAACCCGCCGCCTGCAGTTACAACAACAGGTACTCGAGTGTCTCTGCTGCCGCTGCTGGAGTTGCTGGAGTTGCAGATGCCACGCCACCGCGCGCCGAGCAGAACTCCTCGCACGACGGAAGTGCTGCCGCGGTGGCTGCGTCGTCGTGCTCGTCGTCGTCGTCGCCGTCGCTGTTGTTGTTGTTGTTGTTCACCGTTCGAGAACAAAAAAGCGGAACTACTCTTCAAAGATTCCGCTTCGCTCTCGCCGCTCAGACTCGGAAGCTCACTGCACGAGCTCACCACGGGGGGGGGGGGGGAGGGGAGGGGGAGCCTCACGCGGCCGTCCGCTTCACGCTGATCGCTGATCGCGTCGTGAGTGGTGGGCCGACCCACCCAGCGATCCACGGCCGCGACTGCCGCTGCCGCTGCTGCTGCTTGCGTGTCTCCTCGAGCGACACAAAACCGCGTCGATTATTAGCTCGCGTCGCTTCTGAGTTCTGAATTTTGAGTTCTGAGTTCTCAGATCGACGGTCGACGGGTTGACGATAACAATGATTTCTGCCCTCAAGTGTTGTTAGTGGCGTTGTTGTTGTTGCTGTTGTTGTTGCAGCAACAATTGTGTGCGGCTATTGGAGCGCGCAACCTGTTAAGTTGTTGCGGTTGTTGTTGTTGTTGTTGTTATTTTGCTGCTTGGTTTGAGAGTTTGAGAGTCCAATAAAATCCAAATAATTGAGACTACAAAAACTTGCATATAAATTAGAAAAATTAGCAGAAGGAAAATTACCGGTGACCACCACCACAACAACAACAACAACAACAACAACAACAACAACAGCTAGATTATCTAGCATTCAAGTTTGAATATAAAAGCCGAGCAACAGTTGAGCAGCAGCAGCTGCGAGCAACAACGAGAATAACAAGAACAACGCGAGTTGGTTGCGTCGGCGGCGCACGAGTTTCAGCGTCGCCAAAATGCACGGCATTCAAAAACGACGACGACCAGTTACGTGAAACCGAAGCGAAGTCCGCGCGAACGTGAGCGGAACGGCAAGCAATCGGCGAATTTCACGCTCGGCTGGTGATTCGGCTGCTGCTGCGACTGCTGCTGCTGGCAACTCGTCTCCGTCGCCGTCGCCGTCGTCGTCGTCACCGTCGCCGTTGCCGCTCCAGATAAATTAAGTCAGCAAATGACTTGTAGAACGCGGCGGCGCGATTATGAGTTGATTTGCTTCGGAAAAATTGAAGCTGTCATTGAAAGCCGCGCGGCAGAGCGAAATCAACAGCGCAACACAACACGAGAAGTTAAATGAATGCGAAATTATTTCGAATTGAGATCGCAATTGACTTGCAGCTACAACAAGCACACACACACACACACACATCTAAGTTTATCTCGATCTCGCAGCAAACGTCGCGGCCGCGTCCACGACCGGATGCGGCGAAGCATTTGAACGGCGACGCTCGTGGTGGCCGCAGGTGGGCGAGCGGAAGCGGGCTGCGCAGTTGAAAGATTTTTATTTAAATTATTCAATTCATTATCTGCTTTTTTTGCTCTTGTTTCGCGCATTTTCTGCCGTCATTTCGAGTGTTTTACATTCTCTGAAATTGAAAAAGTAGAATCTGGAATGAATGAAAATCTTATAATAATTTCTAATAAAAAAGTAATTTATTTGCTTTCGATAAAAGTTGTCATTTAAAGCGAATAAATTACGCTTTCATTTAAATTTTCATTTAGATTTTCATACATTCTCGAGGTTTTTTCAATTTTCTTATAAACGAAAATGCGACTCCGTGTTTATTTAATGAATATTTCAGTGGTTTTCTTGATCTTTCACCAAAGAAAACTTCTTCTGCCAGCGTAATTTTGCTCAACAGCGCTTCTGTTGATTAATATTTAACTTAATTTCGCATTTGTTTCTTCATTACAGTCCTGGCGAAGGATAAAAAACGCAACGCATGCATGAGCTGAAGAGTTAATTTCGCTTTTGTGCCCCTCATCGCACCCCCTCAACTCCGGTCCTCTCGTCCTTGAAGAGTTCATGCAACGTTCGTCTCGTACTTCTGCCGCTTCTTCGCTTGCTTGCATTTTTCTTAACTTCAAGTCGACTCTAATTTGCGTTCTCCAGTTGGCCGCAAGTAGCCTCAGGTAAGCTTAAGCAAACACACACACACACACATACACCCACTCACCCACCTACACACGTTGCATTCTCACGAGTTCGCACGAGCTTCTCTCCTCCCCGCGGCATGCAAAGTAATTTTTCTAATAATGCAACTCGTAAAACGAGGAAGAAAAACAAAGAGAAAGAGAGAAGGACAAAGTAAAAACCTTTATAAGCTGCTGAAAATAGAGGAAAAAGTGAAATAAACTGCAAAAAACTACAAAAACTTAAGACTGCTTCGTTTGTTTCCTTGCATTCCGTCCTTTAAGCTGAAAATGATTGCAGCTTTTTTGCTGTTTGCTGTTTGCTGTTGTTTTAGTTCGTTCCAACGAAAGCTTGGCAGACTTTTAGGCGCACGAGAGTCGGAGCGAAGAAACGAGCGAGCGGAGCCAGGAAACGAGCGAGCGGAGCGAAGAAACGAGCGAGCGGAGCCAGGAAACGAGCGAGCGGAGCGAAGATATGTGATGACGTGTGTGTAGTTTTTTAATATCTAAGAATTACAAAACAGGAAACGTCAACAGTTTCTGTTGCAGTCTTCATATTCTTACTGACTAATTGAAAACTAGAATCCCGCCCTCAGATGGGAATGAAATCCTCTTACGGGAGGGGAAGGCAAGGCAAGGCAAGGCAAGGCAAGGCAAGGCAAGGCAAGGAAGGGAAAGACGAGAGAAGCAAAAGAAAAGCTTGAGTCACACAAATTTCTGCAGATTATACAAGATTTACTACGGAGTTCATCGGGCAACACATCGTGTAATATAAATCCAGATATATGCGAGGAGAGATATATTTTGATACATTTTATGTGTGTTCATGGCGATCATTCGAGTCAGTCTGCAAACTGTGGATCCCTTTTCGTCCTCTGACAAGCAGAGGCCAGTTATTTTGTCACACTAAACCACTATTTCAGTCTATTTCCTCATAAGCTGGAGTTCCAAGAAAGAGTTCCCCACTTGCTGGTACGGAACACTCGCGCATTTCGCGACGAACACCCCATCAGTTCATTCCCCCGCTCAGAACTACCCTCGCTCTCTACTCTACCGCCTTCTCGGTTGATCCGTAAATCTCGCCGGTCTAGTGGGCCCCCTAAATAATCTGTTTCGCAATCGAAGTTTTGTGTAGCCTCTCGGTCTGCCTTACGTTGCTTCACGCCGAATTGCTTCTGCCCTCCTTTGCGAGCTGATATTTCTATACCACCCACTTGTTTCTATATAATCTAGAAAGTTGAAATTCCAAATGGCTTCAAGAAACAATTGAGAAATAGTTTTTCAGATGTATTTCGTTAAATTCCACGAAGAACATACAGTCGTGCGAAGACTTTAAACTATCTTAAAGTGCTCAACAATACGTCTTCCAAACTAGATCTTCAAAAATCTCTGTCCAGCTCTATATGAAGGGAGTTTCACGGGGACGAAAGAAAGCGCCATTGACTTCACATTTCAAAAGCTGGAGCTGAAAGAAGGAAACCAATAGGATTTTCGCAATCCGTCGCAAATATCAAAGTGGATACAATAAATTATTGCATGAACTGGAATGGCAAGCTATTAGTTGCAGAAGCTCTGATATTACGGAAGGATTTCTTCGGATGGTTTCGAGTTGAAATCTGTGACATTAGAAGTCTCATATTTCACGATTTTCGAACTATAATAATTCTATTCTATCATGTGTCCCAGTTGTAATTTCGCTATCAGAGTTTTATAATAGATTTCTAAGTACATCCTGATCTCTGCAAATGTTAATGACTACGAAACTTACCAATTTTAGGCGGCGCTCTCATTGGATAATTTCTCGATATGGTGTAACCTGCAATCACGTGGAGAGAATGGAAGAAAACTTGGATTAGTAGCTGGATTATAAGAGGGTGTAAATTGTTTTATAATGTTTTCGTAAGGAACTCAAAAGAATTGAAGATAACTTGTGTGGCGAGTGGAAATCAAGCGTAAATTAAGAGGGGCAAGAGAGGGAAAAGAGCTTCCTATCTCTGGCAGATGCAAGTTTTCTGTAATTCGGTTTATGCGAAGTGTTTTGAACGCCCTCTTTAGTCGTTTGCAATTACTGTCATCACTCGAATGACAAATGTGCGCGTTCGCACACTTGTTGGCGCAGCTTATCGTCCTGCGCGACGCCCTCGCCTTTCTTCTTCTTCTTCTGCTTTATCACCGAGAGCTGATAAGAGTGCGTCAAAGTCTTCGAAACGCCATCTCACTCGCAGCTTGAGTTGTAAAAAGGCGTCAAGGGAAATCAAATCGCTTCAGTGTCGTTATCACTTCTTTTGTTTGTCGTTTCTTGTTGCTCAGACGCCTACAATTTCGGTATCGGCTTTCGAATTAAAACTGAGATTTTATTTTGTTTTTTTTTATTTTTTTTTTTTGTAGATTGAATAATAATTTTAATATTTCAAGCGTTCTTCGAGTGAAAATATCGATATTTGACGATGATTCATTGCAAATCTGCAGTTAAAATTATACAAAATATTGTAATTACCATAAAATTATTAAAATCATACAAAAGAAGAGTTTAATTTGCTTGTGAAGTTTTTGATGGTAATTGAAAGCCGATATTTTGTAGTAATCAATTGCTGGCGTATCATTTAATTGTTAATTAATTCAATTCAATCGAGTTTTGTTAATAAATAGAAGAATTAATTAGTTAAAGTGCGCTGTTTTCTTCTCAAATTGTTTTTCTAAATGTTTCTGCTTAAATATTAAAAATCTTTTTTAATTTTTCGGTGCTTCTTTATGAGATTCTTTCTGCTTTTTTCACCAATACTTTCTGTCGATATTTTACCCTTAAAGTTCACAAAGCAACGCGTGTGGCAGCGTCGCGCGCTGTCGCGTTGGATCGTCGGTTACAAGTTCAGAGCGGCGGACTCCACGTGACTCCAGTGCGTGTGCAGGCATGTGTGTGCGTAGCTGGATGCATGTGAGTGTGTGTGACGTTGCAGCATTTTAAATTTTTATTTCCTTTCTGTCGTTTTGTTTGCGCTTTCGCTGTGTTTTCGTTTTGCTTTTTACACAACGGCAATGCAAAAAAAATGGACACCAACACAAGTGCAGCAGCAACGAGAGTAAACAATTAAACAGTTGAAAGGATCGCACCGGAAACCGGAAGTGTCGTTTTGATAGATTACACAAACACAGAAACGTGCAAACCCGTGAAACTCGTTGGTTTTACTTATTTCGCGTTTGCTTTTTCTAAACTAAATATGAACACCTAAAAGTATGCAACGTAGAATGAATGGCCGCAATTCTGGGTACACAAACACGAGGTAGCCTAAAAGTATGCAATGGTTTTTTAAGAACACAAGTAACTGAAGCCCAGTTCTTCTTTAAATTTAACACTGGCGAGTATGCTACATTTTTCCTGCGGTTTTGATGTTTTTTGGAGCTGGTAAAATGTTGTTGAAAAAACACAGGGTGTTGCGGATTTTTTATTTCTACATTTTAATGTTGCCGTGTGCTGTGTATTATTTTAATTCCTACTTTTATTATTTATTTTGCTGGTTTTTTCCTGCTGAATTGATGAACATTTTTTGCTGTCGTTGTAGTAAATTATGAATTTTTACTCTTTCATAGTTTTTAATTTTAGGTTGCTATTTTCAATAAATTTTGCATGATTTTAATAATTTTGAGGAGAATGTTTTCGCTAAAATCGCAACAATTTTCTACTTTTTTTATTTAATATTTGTTTTCGCAAAAATCCTATAAATACGAAAGAAAGAAGAGAGAAATCAACGTGAAGACTAGAAACTGGTATTTAAAATATAAATATATTTGAAATATAAATATTTTCGTAAATAGAAATACCAAAAATGTGTTGATTAAGGTTTGCTGGCGAAATTATTTCTATTCAAAGTTTTTTTTCACAATTTTATCCTTTTTTTTACTCTTGCAACTGACTTTTAGTTAAGAAAAATGCAAAATTATAAATTCCACAATTGTATGTCGGCAAAAACTACTTCAATCTACCTTCCAAGTTAAAAAACTCAATTGGATTTTTAATCTCTACACTTTCTAGAACTTCAAAATACCAAATTATAATTTTCCACGTTTAAAAGATTAAAAGAAAAGTTGAGGGAATTTTAGGTGGAGATGTAATTAGTTTTGCTTTAATAATTTTATTTGATTTTTTAATTTGTTAGGATTTATTAAGGTTTGTTAAGATTTATTTGGATTTATTGGAAATTATTGAGATTTATTAAGATTTTTTGAGATTTCTTGCAATTTCTGAGAAATGAGATTTTTTGAGATTTCATGAGATTTCTTGATTTATTGCGATTTATTGGAATTTATCGAGATTTCTTGCAACTTCTTGAGATTTATTGAGATTTCTATTTATTTACAGAGATTTATTAAGCTTTGCTAAGATATTTCTGGAGCTGGAAATTCTTTTAATTAATTTATAGTTATTTTAAAGACTTAATTTTTATGAACTTTTTGGTACGTGATATTTTAAAGACTTTTTACGATGTTTGTTGTAGCAATAACATTAAGCTGGCTTTACCGTCGGCTATAACGTCGGCTACTGTTCGCCCAAGTTAAGATTTTTCAACTCAAATTCACAAACTGACGACATTTCAAGTCGAAATTGCAGTTAATATTTCTTCAATTTAGAATTTCGCGTTTTTAGTTGCAGAGTCCAGAATCACTTCTAATTATTTTCCTGTTCTATTTCACGAACGCCACTGATTTCGCGTTGAAGTCTTCTGAGATTTGAAATTTCCTCGCTTTACCAAACACTGAATTTTTCAATACATAACTTTTTAATGCTTAATTTTCCACTTATAATTTATTCGTTTCTCTTTTTTCAGTAGATGGCACTCCAAATAATTTTCCCACTCTATTTTCAACTTTAATTCTTTTAGTTTTTATTCGTATTTATTTATTTGTTGTTTTTAAACAGAACATTTATGCAAAAGTTTATTTAGAAAGCCAAACTGATTGATTTAATTCAATTTTTTGTTGCATGTAATTTTCCAAAAGTTCGCAAAATAATTCCGTTCGGTTGCATTTCGTCGCCTTCGTTCGGTTTGGTTGGTTTTCGCTCGCTTGACCCAAGACGAGTGTCTCCCAAGAAAGCCGCGGCGAGTCCTTTTATATTATAAAATTTCCACATTAGGACTTTCGTGCCGCTCACCCGCGCCTGCCTCGCTCGAGCGCCAGCACCACCACCGCTCAGCGTCGCCGCCCCGCCACGCGCCGCGCGCAAAGGAAGCGCTCAAAAACAAGTCAGCGGAAAAGGATGCCAGGATACTATCTGGCAAGGACGAGGACCAGAGCGGCGACTCTCCGCTCAGCTGAACAGCGAGACCAGCCGAGATGCCGAGATGCCGAGATGCCGTGCCGAAGTCAAAATGGTGAGGAGGTTTGTTATTTTTCGCCGCATTAACGATGCATTTCGTCGTCGTCGTCGTCGTCGTCGTAGTCGTCGTCATCGTCCTCCTCGTTGTAGTTGTAGTTGTTGTCGTAGTCGTTGTTGTTGTTGTTGTTGTTGTTGTTGTTGTTGTCGTTGTTGTTGCTGTAGTTTTTCTATAATGTATATAAATTCATTCATGCACTCGGAGCTTTCGTTTCCTTGTAGCGGCAGCGGCAGCGGCAGCATCTTCGGTGTTCGAGGTTCGCTGCGCTCAAGCGCCCGCGGCGGAAGTTCACTAGCTGCACATGTGTGTGTGTGTGTGTGTGTGCATGTGTTAGTTCGAGAGCTTTACTAAATCTAACTGTGCTTAATTCTGTCTCAGCCGCTCTTCCATGCGCGCAAACGAACTGCGAAGGAGGACCGCAGGAGAAAACGCAGCGAGTCCTTCTGGCGTTCGGCTGTCTTCGGCTGTCTTGCAAGTTCTGGCTTCGTTGGTGCCGCTGTTGGTGAAATCGGCGAGAACGGACATCTTCGTGTGTCCGTTATGCGAAGAGAGGGAGGCGCCAGTAATGAGAGACTTTTGCACTGCAAGAGGGAAGAGCGACGGAGCGCGAAAAAGAGCGCCGCGAATCTTTATATTATATATAAAATGTATATAATTATTTTAGAGTGTGTGTGTGTTTGTGTGTGTGTGTGTGTGTGTGTGTGCGTGCGTGCGTGTGTGTGCGTCTGTGTTCAAATAAATAAGTAGTGTTGTGAAAAGGTAGTAGAAATAGTAGGGCGGCGCTTTTGCTCACTTCGCGGCCGGTTGTTGCTTCTCTCCACGTACAACACTGCCACAGTATTGTTGTTGTAGTTGTTGTTGCTGTTTTTATTATTGTTGTTGTTGTAGTTGTTGCCGTTTTTAATGCGATCAACACCGCTGACCGCGAAGGAATGTTTCAATCTTTAGATTTTTAACGCGTTCTTTTCGGTTGCTGTACAAACTACGGAAGCTAAACTATTTTTAGCCAAGACCTGAACCCAGTTTTTTTTTCTTAACTCATCAACGACGCACCGCCAAGTGTCGAAATTTGAGGAAACAGTTAAGGAGGCGCCAGCATTTATTTAAAAAAATTGATGTTTAACTACGAAATTGTCTCGCTTTTGAATTTCTAAATTTTCATTTTTTTATTAACTTTTAAATTCCATTTATTTTTGTTGGTTAATATTTAATCGTGATTTAATGAAGCTGAATAATGAGAAAAATGTTTGCCTTTGCAGTCTTGACTTCACCGTGACACGAGCGAGTCTGCGACGAGACACACACACTACAGCGTGCGAGACTGGAAACGAACTGAACTCGCTTCAGCTTACAGCGGCTTAGCGTTGCAAGAAACTCGCACAGCGTCAGCAGATTCCTTCCTTGAGCACCCACACACACACACACGCAAACGCACACATACTTGCAGGAACGCACGAAGCCTCGGCAGGAATGCCGCTCTGCTTGTATTTTGTGTTCATATATTTAAACACGAATTCATTTTATATATATTTGCGTTTTTTGTATATATTAGAAATAAAGTCTTGCTGCTCAGCTTCGTGCGCTGGAATAATAAAGTACGCACGCACACACTCACAGCCACACGCACGCTCGTAGCGTCGTTTGAAGAAAGAGAAGACGACGACGACGACGAGGACGACGACGACGATGCTGCTGCTGGTGAAGGCGATGGCGTGGCGATGGCGACGACGATGGTGACGGCGATGGCGACGGCGATGCCGAAGCCGAAGCCGAAGAAGACTGACGACGGCAGAATCCCAACAAAAACACAGCCGGCAGCACCCGAGCTCGCGCGTCGCTTAAGATGGACTGGAGCAGCAGCGACGACAGGCTGGCAGGAAGTCTGCCGCCACACAGCCGCGCGCACTCACACGTGCAAGGCAGCGCTCACCATTTGCACCCCCGGAGAGAGCGGCCAGCCAGACGCACAGCGGGCGAGAGTGCGAGTGTGAGTGGCTGCTGTCCTTGCGAGGAGCAGAAGAAGTTAATGCAGGAGCAGCAGCAGGAGCAGCAGCAGCAGCAGCAGCAGAATGTGGGCGGCGGGCGCTGTGCGGGGGGTGGTGGGTGTGGTGGGTGGGGTGGGAGGTGATTGGTGGGATTTTGGCTCTGCGCTAAACATTTAATTTGGAGAAGCTCAAGCATGTGTGTGTGTGTGCATTGATGGGTAAGAGAGCGAGAGAGAGAGAGAGAGAGAGAGAGAGAGAGAGCGAGCGAGATTGAGAGTGTGTATGTGTGTGTTTGTGTGTGTGTGTGTGTGTGCGTCTGTGTGTTCGGTGCCCCTTTTTTAATGTGATGCGAGTAGATGACGGAGTTTATTACAGCGAATTCAGTGAAATTAGATGATTTTCTGGAGAAACCGAGACTCGTAACTCGTGTTTTTTCTCTCCTCTTACCCCGCTCAGCGTCTCCCCTCTTTAATTCGAAGCGAAAGAACTCAACGAACGAAGAAGGAAAATAATTTTCCATCTTGTTGTTGTTGCTGGTATTTTTGCTCTTCTTGTCCTCATTTTTCCAGCAGTAATTCGAAATTCAAATGCGATTTCATGTGTTTAATTTTTCCTCTTTTCTTCCATCAGTTAAAATTAAAATTTTACTTTAAAAAATCTTGGTTCGAAAACTGAAAACTAAAATCACAGGAATCACACGCGCGCTGAAAACCGCGCGGTATGAATCGTCAGCGGTGTCGCGCTAAACTGAACTCAATTAAAACTCAGTTAAGCTGCAACCCCGCGCTGAACACACACGAAAAAGGGAAAAAACGAAAAAGCAACGGGAAACAAAGAGACGCGAGGATTGTGAAAAAATGGGGTATTTAAAAAATGGCAAATTTTTAGGCCAACCTAACCTCAGGTGGCATTTTGCTCCCCAAAATCAGGCAAAAATTGTACGCTTTTTTCGAACGGGGCGAAAAACAGAGCTTACAAAGCCACCCCCACCCACCCCCACCCACCCGCTTGAGGGGTTTTGTGTGAGTGTGTGTTTGAGCGTACGTGAACGTGCATGTGTGTGTGAGAGCGCAGTAGTGCGCATTTTCCAACCACACGCACGCACGCACACATATTTTTTAGCATATTTTTAGGCTTGAAAGTTACTCGGCTTCGTCGGCAGCGGGCAGCGCGTCGGTTTTCTCCGCCAAACTTTTGCTTTTCCGCCCCAAGTTGGGACGTCGATGGGACTTCAAGCGACCTGTTAAGCGTCTCCTTAAGACGGGAAAAGAGGCGAGAGAGGCGGGGAGGGTGTGTCCAGCGCCACTTGCTCGCTCGAAAGCAGATTAGAAAGTGTTAACGTAGTCAACCCGCTCGGTTCGGCCTTTCTCAGTCTTATTTCTCACCAAGAGAAACTGCTAAGGGTTGAAAATATTCGCTCTAAGGGTTGAAGATACCACTCGCCGAAGGATATCTCTGCACTCCGTCAGATAATTCTAAACCGAGAGAGGAGAAATTTCAATACTTTTTTATCTTTTGATGGTTCTTTCTGAGAATCTAACAATCGCAGCTTTTAGGCGTTTTTTTAAATTCCTTTTTCATTTTTGCAGATTAGATGGGAAGGAGAAAGTGGAGAAATTTGGGTGGACTATTTTCGAGAAGTGGGTTTTTCCCCGAACTTCGGAAGGGACGCACATGACGCACTTAAATGAGCCAAAAGTTGTTTTATGTGTAGTTTTTGGTGGTAAATAGCAACGTTTATATAGACAACAACAACTACTGGTGGACCAGAAATGTAGTTCACGGAAGTCACATGTTCGTGTTTATTATTGTTTTGATCGGAAACAGAAACTGAGTTCAATGTTTTCAATGTTTTCAATTTATTTCATTATTTCAGAGTTTTAGTTTCTAAATTCTGAATTATTTCAGGCTTTTATTTCAGTAGAATGAATTTAACTCTCTAAATTCAGTTGGATTAAGTTAAACTTGCAAGTAAATTTAAAAGTTTGGAATTCGAAGTTGAACTGAAATTATGTAATTATTTATTTTTTTAGAAGAAATTGAAAATTCGAAATTCAAAGTAAAACTGAAAGATTGAAAGTCATTTAACTCAATAATAAATGTAAACTTGTGGAGCGCAAAGTGAAATAATAAAAAAAGAAGCAAGTTAAGCAGAACTTGAGATGCTGAGAAACTAAGTAATCAAGGAAAATTCCTCGCTTTTGCTCACAAAAAAAGTGCAAACGAACTCGTATCGCACTCGAAAAAAAGGGCAGAAAATCACTCTTCACGTACCGGACAGTTTAGTTGCGTTATTTACTCATTCTGTTGGATTTGGCCAACTTGTGAAATCGTTTTTGGCCCGGCAAAATGTGCACTACAAACTGTTGCTGTCGTTGATCCTTCATGTTGCGTGTTGGTCGCCGTCGCCGTGGCACTTTTTTTGGGGAAACGAAGGAAGCTGAAGACTCCGCGGTGGAAAACTCAAATTCAACACAAAACTTTTCCGCTTTTCGCTGATTTAGCGAGGAAACTGATGATGACATTCGGTCGGTTTTTCCAAAGGCGAATCATTGAATTTTTTCCGATTTTTCTATTTATTTTAAATATTCGTTTTTACGTGGTGCGTTTTTTATAAATGCGTACAAGCGATTTTGCGGAATTGAAGTCTTAACGTAACGTAACGTAACGCAACGTAACGTAATGCAACGCAGCGCAACGCAACGCAACGCAACGGCGACGACGACGACGACGTAACGGAATTTCACTCAACACAAACGCAAGAAGCTCGCGAGCTCGACGCGAACACGGCGCGCACACAAGTAGCGTCACCTCGCGATTGTCTCGAGATATCGGCGGCGATTAGCGTCGATGTTCGGCTATAATTGGAATTTTCATTTTTTCCTCTATTAATTTTATTAGCGGCTGACGTTGCTGTTGTTGTTGTTGCTGTTGTTGTTGACTTATTCGTTGATTCGCGCGGTGGCTAAATTCGGAAATATTTCTCAAAACCTTTTGTTGGAGGCGTGGATGCGTGTGTGTGTGTGTGTGTTGCTCTCACCGAAGCTTCCGAAGTTTCATTTGAACGCGAGATTTAATTAAATTAAAACTAATCGAGTGTGAGTGCGAATGAGTGAATGAAGTGTGTCGGTGTGTTTGTGTGAGTGAGTGTAACGCCGTCCAACGTCGCTGTGTTCGTGACGTTTAAGTCCGTTTTATATATAATTTAATATATTACACACACACACACACACACACACACACACGCTTCGATTTATCTGTGTGTGCATATATATTAAAATATATATTAGAATGTGTAATCAGCTTGCGTCGGTATTCGTGCTCGAGCTGAGCGCTGCTCGTGTCCGCTTTTATTTTATTTATTATGTACTGGCAACGGATTTCCATATAAATACATTTATATATTTTAATTCGTTTGCTTTGCTTTCTGTTATAAAATGTTATTTAGTTTTAGCGCGTCGCACCGGTGGCCTGGCGTTCGTGTGTTTGCGAGAATAAAAAAAGGAATGTTGTACTCAAAAGACGTCCGAAAGCCGTATGGCATCGCGTGCCGGGACGATGGATGCGTTCGGTGTGCCTTCGTCGTGCTCGCCGTCAGCGCCGTCGCCGTCGCCGTTGTCAGCGCCGTCGCCGTCGTCGCAGAAATCTCACTCGTAATGAAACGCGCGCGAAATAGCCGTCTATATACTCACCCACGCACACACACATACACACACACACACACACACACCGCCACTTGCAACGCTCTTCCATTTACTGTTATTTCCAGTTACACGAAAAACGCAGAAGAGAAAACAACAGCGAACGCGTGCACCACCGACCACCGACCACCGACCAGCGACCACCGAGCAGCCGTGGAGCGCAACTCTGAAGGTGTAGAAAAAATCTTGCAGTCGGCGGCAGCAGCTGGAGCTGCAACACCAAGGCAACAACAACGGCGACGCGAAACGCACTCGCAGGGAGTCCACAGCCGCACCGCGCTCACAGAGCTCGGCTTCAGTTAGCTGCTTTCTCGTCGAGATGGAAAGCGAAGAAAAAAGAGAACAGAAAAACGCTTCATATACTTCGCTGTCATTCCATGCTGACTCCTGCACGCCGCCCCCTCTCCCCACTTTTCATCGACGTTGCGTTGGCCACCCTGTCCAGCGAACGCGGCGAACGCAGCGAACGCACGACGACGCGTCGACGATCTTCCTCGAGGCGGATGGAGGCAGAAGAGCGCCATAACGACCACCGCGATGATGATGGTGATGATGATGATGACGATGATGATGGTGACGGTTATGGTGAAGCTAATAATAATGACGATGCGTTGTTGTTGCTGTTTGCAGCTCTGCACTTCCATATACAAGAAAAACTATCTAGCAGATGCCTGCTGCCGTCAATCTTCTTTCCGACTCTGCCTCACTCAGTCCTCATGCTGTTGTAGTTGTTGTTATTGTCGCGCTCTTCCCTACACATCCACACAAGACCACACTAACACTAACACGTGTTCTAGGCCTACATCCGGTTCATTTCTCGTGCTGTCCCAGTTCTCCCTCGCGCGCTCTCTCGCTCTCTCTCCTCCTCAAGTGTCGCCTCAACTTCGCTCTCTCCCTCCACTCCTTCGCAACGCTTTTCTACTCCCAAATTTTATCTAAACTTCGTGCACTTCTTCGCAAACAGATGAAGAGGACGGATGGTGTGGGTGGGCGGGGGCGTGAGGCGCTTGCATACGGGGAAAATACAGTCTACGTTTCCTTCTCTCTGTCGATCTAATGATGTTGCTCCTCCGATTTCTCTGTCGCTCTCTCCGCCTCTCTCCCTCTCTCCCCCTCTCTCTCTCTCTCCCCTCTCTCTCCCCTCTCTCTCTCATCTCCTCCTTTTCTCTCATTTACATACGCGCAGGGGAAATCGTTCCACTGCGCAGGATTGGGAAACAGAATCCTCGCGCATGTCTAAATTAAGCACGGGTTACTCAATCCTTATAATAGCAACAACAACTCTACATAAACTGGTCCTCGTCACTCAGACTACCTAATTTTCGATGCTGCTGGAGGGGGTGGCGCGGGCGAAGGGGAAATTGAAGGACGCCTGCAGTAGAAGTCAGTGTTGCGGGTCTCTTGCTGCACGCGCGTCTTTTTCGCTGCCAGCTACGAGAACGCGAATGAAACTGAACTTCTACAACCCTGCAACGACTTTCTTTAAACTTCTATTAACTCATTAGTTCCCCACCACACTGTGACATCACAATTTCAAACAATTTCACGATTTTTATTGATTGATAGGACTTTTTTTAAGGTTTTCTATAAGGTTTCGAGGGATTTAATTATGACTGTTTATTCAAAATATAATTTTAACCAAAATAACAATACGAATTCCATGCACAATTAACTTTATATGATGATTTTCTGAGTGATCTTTCTATTTTAGAACTTTTTTTTAATTAAAAAAGGAAATACAGAAGCGCAGAAAAAATAAATAACGCATATTAAATCAAATATTGAGATCATGATATATTTTTGGAAACTTTTAATCTATTTCTAGCAAAATTCGAATTCTTTTTTGGAGAGATAAAAAAAACGAAGCAAAGAAGTGCAGAAATAAAGAAATAATAATTTAAAATAAATTATTTATTATAAATTCAAAATAAGAGTTAAGTAGAAAACGTTGGGCAGTAATGGGTTAAGCTATTAACGAAGTACCCTGTGATCTGTTCATTTTAATGAATTTTATACCAGGTTTGCATACTTTTAGGATCTCTTCGAAAAGAATTCGAAATTTTCTTGAAACAGCCTAAAGGTATGCAAAGGAATTCTCATACTTCAATGACAACTGGGAACGTTCTTATAAATTTTAATTTTCTCCAACGTTCTAGTTACTTGGAAGCAATTCTCACCAAAGCCTAAAAGTATGCAATGGAATTTAGTTGAAAACAATTACTCAGTCAGTGGCCATAAAATTGCATATTAGAGAGCGCAAGGGTAACAAATTTTATTTACAAATATTTTTCTCGCCAATTGTAGCTTTGTTTTTGCAACATATTTAAGAGTATTTTATTTTCGTGTGATAATTTTCCACAATTCTACGCTCTAGTAACTGAAACGCCCCCATCAAGGTTATTATTATCGAAAAATTAAGGGTGGGCCATCGATTAGATTCTTTTTGAACTACGTGTTATTTTGCTACGGTCACCACGAACTCACTTGGAAAATTTATAGGAATTTATCGCCAAATTTCCACGTTCAGGCGTTCAACTTGAACAACTTGAAAAATGCTGGGAAATATTGAAAAATTGTATTAAATGCGAGTGAAACTGTGGGCCATCAGTTAGTTTCTTTTGCGTTTTCTTATACATACGCATACGTACACATACACATATATATTTACATATACATATTTCTAGATCGGCTGTTGACTCACCCTTAAATAAAAGTAGATAAAAAATATCTTATCACAATATTTTCGGTTATCCTTTTGCATTTTTGTGGTTGTCTTCTTTCCACTTTCTTAAAGTTGCTTTGTTGTTGTTCCTCTTCTTTATTTTATTGTTGCAGTTATTATTGTTTCGTATACTTTGAAAGTTTGTTCATTTGTTGTTGTTCTCCTTGTTCTTCTTCTTCTCCTTCTTCTTCTTCTTATTCTTCTTCTTTGTCTAGTTGGTTCTGCGATTGCCGTTGCAAGTTTCTCGAGAATTTCGTTTGCAGTTCTTTTCTCTCTTCCTCTAAAAATTTAATTTAATTTTGTTCTTTTTTCAGGTAATTTCGTAGTTTCGCAAAAAACGATGGATGCCAAAAATGAAAACGTCTGAATTTATTGAATTTCGTGTTCGTAGCCAAAATTCAATACCAGAAAATTGTTCCCCAAAGCGATGAAAGCAAAATGAAACGCGTAGCCGGTGAAGATAAAATTCAGACGTGTTGGAAAATTTCGGTTGCCTGTTGTTTCGGTTGCTGCCTCTTTTTCGGTTGCTGTTGAGTCGGTTGTTGTGGTTGTTGTTGTTACTATTGAGTCTTAGGATTCTATTTTATTACGTTTTTGATGGATTGAATTGCTATTGTTGAACTGCGATGACTGCTTTTGTCTGCAGCGTCCTTACATCGCTGATGAGAGGGCTATTGAATGCCTATTGCGGTTGTTGTTGTTGTTGTTGTTGTTGTTGTTGTTGTTGTTAATGCTGTTGCGGAAGTGCGGACATCATAAACTAAACTGATTTTTGGGGTCACATTTCACGGTGTTCAATCCGTCAGCTGATATTTTAGAGCTGATAAAATGTGGGAATTTCGTTGGTCGATGGAGAACGACAACATAACGGTACACGGAAGTAATAACGTGGCCAACATGAGTTCCAAAATATTCGGGGAAAGCAAGGAAATAACGAAATGAGGCAAAACTTCAAACACTTTTATTGCAATCGAGTTCTATTCCACTTTTGGTCCACTTTCACTGAGCCTTTGAGTCACTTGAGGGGGAGGAGGATGTGGTGGAGGAGGAGGAGGAGGAGGGAGAATAATGCGCAGGAAACTCAAAACTTAAACTTCGCGAACTGAAAAGTTTTCGTTCAAAATTTCAGCTTTCACTTGATAGTTTCTACATGTTTTTCACTTCCTCGCTGAATAGTGCAGTCAGAAGTCAGTTTTAGACGAGTTTTTCAGGTCGACTTGATCGCACTCTTCTCGCATGCTGGCCGGAGGAATTCCTCTGACGTTTTCACGATAACTTAAAGCGATTCATTCATTGCAAGTCCTGCAATGCGTCTCGTTTCGCTCGTGACTCGTGCTGAGGTGTAAATTAGTGTTCTCGTCTCCGGATTTTGCACTTGCTGGTGGCTGGATGCTAATTTGTAAGTGGACTTAACAAAAAATCGGCTGCTTGTCGGAAAAGTTTGTGATGTCGTTGGAAGTTTCGTTAGAATTGTTTAGAAGAAGACTGCCGCGGCCCAAAAAAAGAACGCCGCGTCTGGCTCGCGTTTAGCAGTTTTCTGTTTCAGTGATGCTGGCTGTTGTGTCGACAACGACAGCGAGGACGTGCCGCGCAACGACGCGCCGCAAACGCGGCTGCTGCTGCGACGACGACGGCGGCAGCAACAGCGACAACGACGGCGACAGCGACGGCGACGGCGACGGCGACGGCGATGGCGGCGGCAGTGGTGACCACGATTACGGTGATGAAGCTGAGCAGGAGGACTGCGATGGCGATGACGATGGCGACGGCGATGCCGATGATGGCGATGGTGATGGTGATTTGCAGCAGTTGATGATGTCGCTAAATTGGATGATAACACAGCGCAAACACACAAAGGCAGCGGAGAAGCCCGCGAAATACATGCATGCAACGCACACAGCAGCACAAACACACACACACATACACTCACACAGACTCAACGCACACACAGCGCCAGCAAAAATGCTGCTGCTGTCCATCCCCGAAAAAAGAAAGGAAGAAAAACAGAAACAAGAGCAGCACAAAAATTATTCTACGCCTAAAACGCCGCAACGTTTTTTCGTAAATCGCCTCTCCGGGCCGACCGAGGGGCGCACGACGCAGCGCGCAAAACTCGCGTACGCACTCGCTCGCTCGCACGCACGCACCCGACGCGACGCGACGCGCTTCACGAACGTGCGGATATTGGCGGTGTATCGAGCCGCCGACCGCCGATCCGATTCAGATCCGCGAACAGTGGCAGCGGCAGCGGATGAGTTGCTGAGTGTGCGGCGGTGGGTGGGTTTTGCGTGCCGCCAAACATTCCGCAGCAACTGAGCGGCCCCTCGCCCAGCCACCGAACAAACCGACCGCCCTTGTGTTCCCACCTCATCGGGGGACCATCCTGCAAATGCAAACATCCTCCCAAATGTCCACTTCGCAGCTCGCGCTTCGTCTCTGTTCCCGTGAGCTGTTGTTCACCTCCTTCCCGTGTTTTCCGACTGACTGCTGCTACTAACCAGTCATCAGTAGCCAGTTTAGGCGGCACTCCACCGGAGTTAGCTCTTCCCCCGCCCTCCCCCAGCCACACCCCTTCCCCTCATGCTCGCCATGCTCACCATGATGCGGCTACACATAAATCGCACGCTCACCAGCGATTTTTTCGCGTTTCATTTCGCTCTCCTGTACGAATTGCCTACGAGTGTGTGTATGTGTGTGTGTGTGTGTGTGTGTGTGTGTGTGTGTGTGTTGTCCTCTCTCCCTCACGCGATGCACAGTAATCCCAACAACAATAACGGTAAAAATTGAGAATAATTTTTTCCCCATTTGTTGGCGACTTTTTTCATTCTTTTTGGTTCTCTCTAGCTGACGTTTTTTGTTCGCTCCTCTTTCGCCCGCTTGGATCATACTAACACTGACTTCACGTCCCTCCCCACACCCCCACACCCCCCACACCCTCACCTACTTCCCCTATTTCCGCTCACTGTCACGTCCGGTAACTGATTGTTTTTCTCTCAGATAAATCAAAACAAACGACATCCAGTGCTTCTCCCTGTTTGACGTTGAGAGAGCAGCTAATTTTCCCCACACACACTTGCACATATGATACACTCACACATACACAGGGACACACACACGCGCGTATTTATGCATTGCAATTTTTTTAGAAAACTCGATAACTTCGTTGTGTTGTGTGTGTGCGTGTGTGTGTAGAACTATACGAATTGCAATCACCCATGTGTATGTGTATGCGTATGCAACATCTTCATATGTGTTTGTGAGATTATAATTGCAACGCGCGCGAAAATGAATGTGCAGCGATTGTTGTTGCACCGTGGTTGTCGTCGGATTGCACAGTATAAACGGCCCAAAATTTAGGAGGGCATCACGTATAGGCACAGCGAGGCGTATGTGTGTGTGTGTGTGTGTGGTGTGATGGTATGAGTTTGTACAGGTTTGAGTGACAACGCAATTTTACTTGTAACGCAACGCATACGTCGAGCGGCGAGCGGCGAGCGGCGAGTAAAGCTGCACGCTGCAATTTGTTAGAGTTGCCATCGCACGAAACTACATCGAATGAAAAAATTGTGAAGAGTTTTGAAATTTTCTACTTATTCTGTTTTAGTTTGTAACGTAAATATTTAGTTTTAATTTTGATAAAATGTATCTGGTTCAATACAGTATTTTCTATATTAATTAATAATCCAGCAAACAGTTGGCAATTCCGTCGGCAACAGTTGGCAACTCTTATTGCGAGTTTGGCCGCTCTGGTTTCTCTCTCTTCCTCTTTCGATGCAAATTTGATTCATTCCATTTCGTTCGTGCGGACCAAAAAATCAGCAGATGCAGGAAGCAAGGAAACGCCGACCGGCGAGTAACGCATTCCACGGACCAGCTGTACACGCACACGAATACGTACACGAATACGCACACGCACACAAGTGTACGCATACATATGAGCGCTCTCAAATAAAAGCGGAGAGAGCGGATCAGAGGTGAAATTGAGCGGGAAGGGAGCTGCTGGCATTGTCGTTGTGGTCGTTGTTGTTGAGCCTAAAGAGAGGCCATTGTTTACACTGAGCCTATACACGCACACAGATGCACTCACGCACTCAGCCTCCCCCGCGCGCACCCTGCGCCACTTAACATCATGTGTTCGAAAGCCATCACGCAGAGGAGAATCTGTAATAAATACAGCAGGACACTGACATGTATGCAAGTCCTTAGCCGGTCCACGGGAGGGGAACCGGGGAGGAGACCCGGCGAGGAGAACCGGCGAGGAGAACCGGTGGACGAGGATGAGCTGTCCAGCCACCGAAGCAGGTGTGCAGAGAGTGAGCAGAGATGCAGGCTGCAACAAGGACACCGAAATGCAATCGCTTGTGAAGTAGTCGCCTGTCCCTCCCACACCATCCAACCCACCAACCCACTTTGCACTGGCCATGGAGGTGGTGGTGCGTGGAAGTTCCATGTAGACATTTAGAGAGCGAGAGCAAGTTTCGCGAAGCACTGGCCGAATGTAGGTGTTCAATTAGAGGTGCAGGTCGTGGGCATGGTTATTGATTCCTTCGGGTGGCTTCATCACGAGAGGACCGCCGAGAAAAAGAAGAAAGAGTGGGGTTAGTGGATATTGCTGTGTACACTGGAAGTAACTCTCGTGTATATGGTGGGCAAGACAAATCGGCGTGGACCGAAACTATCAAATAGCTGGGTTCTGCTTTCCCTCGTATTTGGTACGCCTTATTTATCTTTTTAAGAGCTATTCTATCTGATGAGCAGAACAAAGGGAAGGTGTGATTTCGCCCTGTAAGTTAGACAAAAGTGGGTGTAGGAGGCAACACCAAACATGACGGGAAGATTTGGCTCGAACGTTTGTTTAGCTGTAGCAACAATAGTCCCACACACAGCAATA
Source organism: Sicus ferrugineus (assembly GCA_922984085.1). Taxonomy (NCBI): domain Eukaryota; kingdom Metazoa; phylum Arthropoda; class Insecta; order Diptera; family Conopidae; genus Sicus; species Sicus ferrugineus. The sequence goes on along the minus strand of OV277352.1, from coordinate 16,099,169 downwards.
GTTCTATCATCATGAATGGTCTATGTGGAAATCGTGAATAGTCTAAACAAAGCGTAGCTTATTATCTGCAGTTTTTCGGGCTTCCATTTTCATTAATTAACACGATAAGGAATCCCTTCGATTTCGCAATTTTAATGCAATTCTGTGGCAGGACATTCGGAAATGCAATCAGTTGCACCGAATCTCAGATGGGATGCGGAAGAGGCGGTGCGAGCAGTCTAAATTTATTCGAGCGTCGACTGAGACAAGGATGAGCGTCGGAAACTAATGCAATCCTGGCCTGTCTATGCAAACAGAGCGCATCTATCAGACACACGCACACACGTACACGTACACATACCAACACACCGATTGCACCAGAACAACATTCGCGAATTTTTCACCGAATACAAAACGAATTTCGTGTGTGTGCGTCGCTTGCGTCCGTTGCATTGGGTGCAGCGTTTGTGGTCCAGGCCTCTGCATGTGTGTGGACCTCTATTTTCAAATACATGTGAGGACAACAACAAGCACGCGGTCAACTGCAGCAACTGTCGGCTGATGCAGCGGAAAATAGCAACAACATCAGGCGGGACTGCTGGGAAAGTCGCGGAAAATGTAGCGAATGCGCGGAAAACTAACGCGAAACAACGCAGTGCAAGGCAAATCAACGAACGCATAGCTAAGCAAAAACAACAGCGTTTGTTTGTGCAGCCAGCACGCTGCACCGCACCAATACAGAGACGGAGGAGTGCTAGTGCACGCACACACACGCGCGCCACGAAGTGCACTTCTCGCCGAATGCAATCTCCTCCTTTCGCTGCAGATGCACGCGCGCAAAAAATGCATTTCCGCGGAAGGCTTTTTCTACACAAGCACCGCGCGTGCGGCGGTGCAACGCGACGCATTGCGGCGCGAGGCGCCGTGTGCTGGATTTTTGTGCACAAAAGGACGAAAAAGCCGTCCGTTTTTTCGAGGAGCATCCGTCCTCGCTGCGGGTTTGAGAAGTTGCAGCATTCGCGTCGGGTGCAGCTAAGCCAACGCAGCTCTCGAAGTACAGGAATGGGATGCGAGCGGCCAGGACGCGAGCAGGATGTGCTTGCCTGCAGCGTACGCGTCAAACGAGATGCACTGCAAGTTTTCCTTTTTGCACTGGCGTCGATTTTTCCCTTTTTTCCTCGCACAGCAGCGACAGCAACGACAGCAGCTGCATGCGTTCGCTGGCTGGTGTTGCTGTTCGCATAAAAATGCGCGCTTGCGTTTGAAAAATATCGCAAAAAAGTACAAAAACGCTCCGCCTACTGTAGGGAATGCGGAGGGGGCGCGCGGTGGCGGGGCGGCGGCGTGGCGGGTGCGCGGACGAGCAGGTGAGTGGCGGCGGCCACACAACCGCAGGCTGGCTGCGTGCAGCTCCGCGCTTGTGCTGTGTCCAGCTCTGCTCGTATTATCTATCGGTGACCAGTTCTTCTGCGGCATCCGATCCCCTGCCCCTCACAACGGCTCACTTCCCCTACCCCCGCCCCCCACTCACGCCACACCAGCAGTGGCAGCAGCAGCTTGGCGGGGCGAATCGTTTCCCTCGATATCCTCGCATGATTTTCGTGTTTATTTATTTTCATGCACTTATCCTTGCACGAGGACGAGGCCGCACGCAATTTTTCCCTCGTTGCTGCGGCGGTGAGTGTATTTTTAGCCGTATTTATTGTTTTTCCAGCGTTGTTTTCCTTTTTGCACTCGTGTATTTTGCCGACGCAACAACAAGAAGCGGAGTTTCAGCCCGCGCTGGTCAGAGCTGGTGGAGCCCAATAAGCCGGAAGGACCTCTTCCTTTGACTTTGTGTATCGGATGCATCCTACTTGGCGGTGCAGTCGGTGTGTGAATGCGCTTTAGAGTGGCCAGATGTGGTTTATAATTTCGAGCAATCCATTTTGCAGAAGATGAAAGTTCTGAAAGCGAAAAGGAAGGTGGAGAAAATTAAATTATAATGAAAGTCTTTCCAGCTAAGGTTTTGTTTAGCTATTTCCAAGAATTGTCTACAGCTGGCCACTCTGAAACTTTATATGGGATTTTTTTCTTAGATTTAGAAGCACGTTCACACATTCAGCTGTTGTTGTTGTTGTTGTTGTTGCTGGCGGGTTGTTGCTGTTGCAGTTGCATTTTGGTTATTTAATTCCGGACTTTTCATTTGTGTTTTTCGCTATCGAAACTGTATCTGCTTCGACTTCGGAAAACAGCCACAAAAAACAAGCAGGACTCGAGCGGGGCCACACACACACGCACGCACAAAGCGAATCCTGAGCGCATACATTCACACGTGCACACACAAGCAGATACAAATTGGAAAAATTGCAAAAATTGCAAAAGAAAACGAAAGAAAATGAAAAAAGAATATAATTTAAATTTTTTTATAACGTTCAATTGCTCGTCTACGCGCATCAATAAAGCGGCCAGGATACGTAAAAAGGATTGAATTGCAAATGCAAAGCAACTCGAACAAGCGAGCGAGGGGCGTGACGGCGGAGGGGCGGAGGGCGTGGGCAGAGGCAGAGCAGTAACGATTGATGGTGCTGTTACGCTCAATGCATTCAGTTTGAGGCTAGAAATGCATTTTTGATTATGATGCGCGGAGTTCAATAAATTAGTTTGTGTATCCTGTTTGTGTATCCTTTGTGCCGGACGCAAACAAGGATTAAATGTTGACGAATGATGACTGTGTGTGTATGTGAGAACTGACAGCAGAGTTAATAAGGACGATTGAGCACAGCAGGTTAATGAAAAAAACACAGAAACACTAATTTGAGAATGAAAATTTTAAGGAATTAGATTTTTATTTCTACAACCCTCTTGAATTTAAATGTCCTTTGAAGTTAAAGGAGATTTCCTTCATTTTATAACAGAAAACTAGCCATTTATTAGCCTCTACACCCTCTTCTCTCTTCCACACGCCATCTTCCCCACTTCACCACATCGCACAGAACTCCAATTGATGTCCTCAACAACAGCTACAGCCGCAGCTACGCTCACCCATCATTAATTTCGTCCTTCTTGCATGCGGCGAAGGTGAACTTTTGCCAACTTTGCAGCTGCAAACTTGCAATAACTTCCATCAATTGTGCAGCTCGGCCGCTGACTTTTGGCCAGAACTGCAACTTTAACTTGCAATGCAGCCCCAACTTAATCTCTCCACCCTCCTTCCCTCCCCCCGACCCACCCCCTCTCAACCATGCCGAGCACCCACATTACCGCCGAAATAAAAGCCGTTTAATCAAAATCAAATCTAACCGATTTTCTGCTACGAGTGCAGTTTACGCCGAGTCGCACCCCCGCCGCCCTTCCAGAACCAGTTGCGATCTAAACGTTTGGGTCTCATGCACTTCTTGTGTTTTGCAACGTTTCGGATTCTAATTTTAGCTAAGAAGCACAACAAACTTCACGCCAACCACTTTCTGTTCCCTCTGCGCGGTGTGGTTACCGAATTTTAATGTCGGATGGCTTGCTATGCCGCGCACCGAATGCATTTTGTATGCATTTCTCGGCCTGCGACCGAGCCGTTGTATTCTTGGGAGTCTCCATGTCTGTCTGTCTGTCTGTCTGCTGCCTTATAATTATCCTGTATTCGTTCGCAGTGCAATCTACTGATAGGCTTTAATTTGTTTTTCGTTTTCAGCTCAGACAGACGCAATTACCTCAACCCCATTCTCACTTTTGAGTTTTACTCTATAATTTCTTCATCCTTTATCGGTCGATGTAATTCAGACTTCTTGAATTGTTTGGTGTTGGCAGAATATTCCGAGGGTTCCATAACGGCAATCGTAGCCCGAAAATTGTACCAGATGTGTCTCGTCAGTATACAACAAGATATTACATTGATATAGTTAGCGTCTCGCGATCATAATATTGTATCTTCAAAGATTAAACTTTTATATTGCACCGAATTCTCAAAGAATTTTCGCAGGAATTCTATATAAATGAGAAGTAATTCGCATCTGAAAACGTTCCGAAATTGCAACCCATGTATAACCCATTTCTAAAATAGACGAAGAACTGTAAAATAGGTGCATACTTTGACCTAAATACAGATTTCAAAAATGACCTTTACAAACTGTCAACACTATTTTAACCCCAATAAAGGAAACCATCGTAGCTCGCATATTCTCTGGAGAAAACTGTAAATAAGGTCAACGTTAGAAATGATATCATACCAAAGTAACAACAACAACAACTACAACTACAACAACAGCAACAAAAGCTACAACACATCAACAAATATCATCATCACAGTGAAATTTCTATTCTTGACCTCACAAGTGGTACCAAACCTACATCAGTGAATAGGAATAAAAACAAGAACAACAACAACAACAACAATGTCAATAACAGCCGCAGCAGCAACAACAACAACAACTACCACCTGAAGGAGGACTCAACAGGGTGTGTCTTTCAAAGTTCAGCTGATGACTTAAGAGTTGGACTTTTTAATTTAATTTTTGTGGCATTTTCTTTGTTGTTCTTGCTGTTGTTGCTGTCGTTATCGTTACTGTTGCTGTTGTTGTTGTTGTTGTTTTTGCTACTGCTACGGCTGCTTCTCTCTGTGTGACACCTTAAAAACCCGAACAAACTGTTGATTTGAGTGTCCCGAAGGATTAAAAACATTTCCATTTCATGTCTAATTCTGTGCATGTGTGCCAAAATAATTGAAGGTGCGGTCATTCGGACACACAGACACACACACGCGCACCCATACACACCCGTAGGTCTGTTTATATTTCGTATTGAAGTTATGCAAATATTTCAAGCTACTCTGAATTCTCACCGTAAGGATTTCATTATCCTTACAAGTCGAGTGTGTAAATGAAGACGACACACGAGGAAAATAAAAGAGCAACAGCGGCAAAAACCATAACAACAACAGCAAATACGTTGGCGACGACATAAAATCGTTCACTGGCGACGACAAAGGCGACGAGGACAACAGCATTTATTGTCGAAGGACAATAATAAACAGACACACAAGCACTCGCCTCAATTAACTCCTTACTATTCGTCCACACGTCCTTTTACGGGCTTCACTACTTTAATTACAGCAAAACAGCCTGAAAAAGGTCGTGCAATTTGCTTCTAAATGAGAGAAAAAACTACTTATGTTGTTGTTGTTGTTGTTGTTAGCAGTTCCCTCAAGGAGGGCCGCACCTTCTTCACTCTTCTTCAACAGGCGTTGTCTGCATTTTGTGTTGCGACTTCTTTCTGTTCATTTCATTAAAAATAGTCGCGGATCAACAGTTTCTCGTAAATGTCGCGTTTTAGTGTTTTATTTGACGTCATTGTCACATGTGTGCAAATATCGTGTAAAATGAGTTTGCGTTTCCTCATTTTCCACCAGCAGAACGTCTGCCGTCACATCAGTTGTTAGCTTGTCGCTCCTCTAAAAGGATTTTTAATACAACTACAAATGGGCGCATTTCATGTCTCTCTCTCTCTCTCTCTCTCTCTCTCTCTACTCACAGCTAACACTCGAGAGACGCCTTATTGTGCTCATTTTTGACATATTAAGAAATTACGGTGTTCTTCGAGGAGTTGGATTTGAATAGCGTGACAGCGTGTCATTTGTTTCGAGTTGCAAGAAGTCAGGAGCTCGTTAGTAAGGCGATTTTTCCCTTCCTTGTTTCCTGTACTTTGTGGCTAATTAATTTAGATAGATTTGAGTGTTGCCGCTTCATTTTTCACTTTTTTTTTTATTTAATTGTACTTTGTTTTATTTTGGTTTATTTTATTTCATTCAATTTTATTTGCGACTTGCAGTAAGTAATGCAAATTTCATTGATCGATATAAATTGAGTTGCGTGTGCATTTCCGACTTCCAACGCCCAACAATCGCCTCATCACCGCTACCTTCAGTCGTGGGTGAGTTTTATGAAGGACCTCCGTGCCTACATTTCAGTATAAACGGCCGCAATTCGAGATAATTTCCCGTTGATGCCCCTGAAAAATGCTTCACTTTTTCAACTTTTTATTGTCGCTCTCCAATCGAAATGAGTTGAGCTGACATAATTTTGGTTAAGTTTCTCCTTTAGTTTCTCTTTTTTCAACGTTTAACTGTTCAGCGACAGCCACCAGTCATCAGCAACAACAAAAAGGAAAAAGGAGAAGAAGAAGAAGAGAGAGAAGTGCTCCAAAAAGGCTGCTTCATCATGCAACACAGCAGCGAAATCGACTGAGGCTGCTGCACTCGCCTATAAACGCTCAAAAGCGAGAGAAGTCGGAGCAGAGATGGTCGATGGATGGAGCGGAAGCGAGCGCGTAGGTGCCAAAAAATAAAAAATGCGCACCGCATGATACAAACACACACACACACACACACACGTGCACATATACAAAATGCTTAATTTTTGCGGCATGCCAAAATGATTTTTGTAGTTTTTTCCTCATTTTCCTCCGTTGACGTAAATTACTGCAAAACGCTGCCTGTGGGTGGAAGTGAGCGAGGAAGCGTTTAACTCGCTCTCCCGAATGCCAGTTACTGCTTTCCTCTCTCGCGCCGTGGACAACATGGAGTGACTCATTATGACGTTGCCGCGATCCCGTATTATATTGACGCGGCATTCATTTAGTTTTTACTCTTTAGTTTACTTGTTTTTAACATCGTGTGGTACTTTTTACACTTTTTTATTATTCCGGGTGTTGTTGTTGCTGTTAATCGGATCAAATACACACCTGTGTGTGCGTGCGTGTGTCCGACACGTGGATGTGCCGGCTGTCCCGAAATCAGTCCGCCGGTGCAAAAGTGTGTCATTGATTTTTAATTATGATGCGTACTTCCAGGCGTCGTTCGGCGTGTTGCTCCCGCTCCCGCTCCCGCTGCCGCTGCCACTGCTGATGCTGTTGTTGTTGCTGTTGCGGCCACATTGTAAATCGGCTCAATTTAAATATTTTTATTTTTGCCGCCTTTTGCTTCCGCTGCTTTATTTTTGGCAATAATAAATATTAACTGCAACAGCAATAGCAACAATAAAGCAGCGCCAGCAGTCAGCACGGGTGGGATGGCAACTTCAACGGCGGCAGCGGCAGTGGCGGTGGTGGGGGTGGCAAAAGCAGCAGCAACAACAACAATGGCAACTTTGATATACCGTGTATTTATTTTTCATTAACAACGATAATGGTTGACCTTGAGAAATGGCACTGACTGGCGGGCGGCAGTGGCGGTGCTGCTCGGCCCGGCCGGTGATCCCGTTCAGGCACCGATTTAAGTGGGTTTATTGGCCCCACTAGTTGCTCACGCCGTCCCCTCCCGCGCCGGGCAGCGCCGCCGCCGCCGGATTTCCACGCCGCGGAATGGGGTCACTGCAACGTTTGTTTATACGGCGGCCGCTTGTGTTCTGGATTTTAATGTTGTTCGTAGCTGTTGTTGTTGCCGGGGTGGCGGTGTCGATGGTGTCGGTGGTGTCGATGGTGGTGTCGGTGGTGTTGGCGGTGTTGTTGCACTTCATACTGTTGCTGTTCCTCTGCGAGTCTGAGTGATTTAATTTGTTTAACACCGCATTTTTATTTTCGGTTAATTTCCATTGATGACTCGATTCTGATGAGTCTTTTCGGTTTTTTTGCTTCGGTCTGGTTTTCCTCTCCTTCTCGTGATGACGGTGCCCCATGTGAAGGAGGTCATTGCCAGCGGAGGTCATGGAACCATCAGAAGTAAAAGCAATTTAATACTTTTTTAAAGGAGAGGGGAAAACTACAGCATTAATATTAATTCCGATGTTATAAATGTCGCAATTCTGATGTTATTCCGTCGCTCTTCCTCAGGAATTAAATAAATTTGGATCGATAATCGATAATGGCTGACTTACGGTTAAAATTCCAGGCATTCTAAACCTGAATAACTTTTCTCAACGAAAACTCTGCTCCCAAAGTGTCCTTTCGAAGTGATTTTCTACTTTGCCAGAACACCGTAGAAGTCCTTTCAGCACTCTGAACAATAAGAAAGCCAACTAAGACGTAAAACTTTGCCAATAACTTTCCTCAAATAAAAAGATGTTAATCTTCAAGGATGCAAGTAGCACAACCGCAGCTGTCCTTGCAACAGGACATAAATTACGGAACACTAAAGAAAAAAGAAACAGGACTCGAAGGAAGGCCTTCCTCTCGTATGCAAATAGCAGCGGGAACAGAGACACAGGGTCCTGTGCGAAGGACACACACACGGACGTACAACACACTTCGAGCACAGAACAGATTAACGGAAAAATAAGAAGACCGCAAGGAAAATCGACGCTCGGGAAGAGCGGCGCGGTGCTGGAAGGTGTGCGAGGGGTGGGGGGGTGTGTGGCGCAGTGATTGACTCTACTGCAGACCAGCTTAAGCGACAAGTTGTACCTTTTGTTTGTACCACTTCCGGTCGAGTGCGTGCAACGAAAACGAAGGGCAAACAACGCACACGACATCCCTTCTGTAGTTCGAGACAATGGCAACGGCAACGGCAGCGTCAGCGGACGCTTGTTCAGCACTGAGCGAACACGGTGTTCGAAGCTCGCAAGTGTTTACGAATTTAATGTCGCTTAATTATTAGCATGTGCCTCGTGTGCGGTGCTCGTCCTCGGAGCTGGAGCACCGTATCTCTGCCTAATGAGCGGCAGAGGAAAAGGCATTTTAGCCCTATCGCTCGCCGGCATCTTGCGGGGGAATTCGGCCGAAGGAATCCCGAGAAGATGCGACGTGTAACGTCCAGCGCCACGGAAAACGGAAGCGGACGTCGCTCGTTGAGCCTCTGAGGTGCGTTAGAAGTGCAATTACAATAAAACCCGTTAACAGTCGAGGCTCTTTGTTCGACGAGCAGGTCGAGCGGTAGGCAGGACGACGACTCTTCCTCACGGGCATCTTGTACGTGCGCCAGTTTGTCGCTCCGTTCGGTGCCCGACGCCGCCTTGGAGATGCACGTTTCGGGATACGCGTTCCAATTGTCATCGTTAAGATTAGCATCGTTATGAAGTCATGTTGCTGACTTCAAGAAAGTCCTCGTTTTTGGGATAAAATACACTCAAAACATTGACTGCAAAATTAAAGGCATCGAGCGGAAAGTTTTAGTTTACAAGTAGTTACAAGTTTACGACTGAGATGCGAATGCAGATAACAATTTTATAGCCTGCATCGGCTTGTTGGTATTTCAATACTTTGTATTTCAAGTGGAGGCTATTGTTGTGTTTCTGGAATTTAAATGCTGCAAAGTGGAACTCTTGCAGTGCTTCTTAAAGGGGATGGAAAGATTCCTTCGGTATTTTTAAGGAGAGATTCGAAAGTACTCACAGTGAGTTAAATACCGGTACTCCTGAGGATTTGAGTAGAGAAACAGGTCCATAATTTCCAGAAAAAGTTACCAAAAGTCGTATTTTCATTTAGTAAAGTTCCATTCAATTTTCAATGTTCCGAGATAGTTTCGAGATAATTTCTAAGTCCAAACTTAGTAATCTTTAATTAAGGAAGAGAAGAGGATTTGGCGTTAATGCTGTCAACGCAGCAAGCTGTCGAAGCGGCGTTATTTCATTAAAGCTGTAATTAGCTGCCCCGAAAACGTTGCCAAATATGCAAATGTTGGAGGACAGAGGCGTCAGCGTACGAAGGACTTTCCACGAAGAAAAGCAGTTTGTTTATAGGAAATCAGCGCCGCAATTGAAAACTGCTGAAATCGATCGTTTGTGAAGAGGTCCAGCGACACCTTTTGACCCCCGTGACACAGCTGACAGCTAATTTCATCAGCGAATGGGCGCCGATATTAGAAAAATTGAAGGATTGCATGAAAAAGGGAAGAGAGAGTGTGGAGAATATTGCGCAAAACAGGGAGAGGAGAAGCAGGAGGAGGAGGCGGAGGCGGAGGCGGAGGTGGAGGAGGATCTGGAGGAGGAGGAGTAGGAGGGCACAGCGTGATCAGTCGTCCTTCTAATTAAACTCACACGCTGCGTTGAAGACCAAACTAGAAACTCAAAGAGGTTTTCACTCATAGAGTTTAATTTCGTCAATTAGCTGCTAACTAAAATAGTAGACACGCACGTACAGCTACTGTGTTCTCGGTGTGTGTATGCGTGCGTGAGTGTGTGCGTGTGTGCGTGTTGACTCGTGCTCTCTCTGCGATGGTCAGCATCAATCACCGGCACTGATGACTTCCTGCGGTATTTATTTGCATATGCAATCGTCCTCGTAATATGCTTCCCACTTTGAATCCTTAACGACCCGTAGTCATTAACAGCCGCTGCAGGACATCAGAGCGTCCATGTGAATGAAGCTGGAAGAACTTCGCTAACATTCGAATTATTCGAACTGTTCTTCAAATTTTGAATAGAAGTTTTTGCAGCTGAAATTATTATTTACAGGGTGCTGAAGGAATGAAAGAAATTTTCAGAATTCAATATTAACAACAGTTCGAGGAAAGTGGGTATTTTTACTTTATTTCAAATAATTCTTTGCCTCCTTTGTTTCGTCGTCGTCTCTACAGAAGCCTGCTAATAATGCCAAATTTCCGATAATTTCCGCACACCCTGTAACCGGCGCCATCAAAGAATTCGTATAAAAATTAATGCTTAAAATAAAAAATTACGGAAGCAACCAAAGAATCCTGAAGCCGGCCGGTTGGTCAATCATTAAGGAATCGAGAGGATACGCGGAGGTGGAGAGGGTTGTGAGAGGCCCTCAGAAGCTTGGCTTTGGCTCGAAATTGTGCACCTTTAATGGAAAACCAGTATGCACGCACACATGTATGGAAAAATTAAAAAACCAGTTTGAAGTTCAGTTGGTCATTGAAATGTCCAGCTTTTACGTTCGCACACATGCGTTCTTCCGCTCGTTTGTTTCTTATTCTTCGTCGTTCATCCGCACGTCTATTCAACGACTTCCAGCTTCTCGATTCAAAAGGATTTTAAATGCCAACCGAGTTGCTCAATCAAAGAAGTCAACGGCGCTGCGCGGCACGGCGCGCGGCGTGCTGTGAGCGGCTTTATGAAGGCAGCGCCCGCTAGCCCCCTCGAACCAGTCGCGCCTCATCGCCGGCGCGATAAGAGGGACCTAACTGCGAAAGGGTTGCTGCTGCGTATCCTGTTTTGGGTGCCGCTGGCCGCTGGCCGCTGGTCAGTCGCTTCGTTGGTCACTCTTCTCGCAAAATTACGATTTAATATGCGAAACGGAATTGAATCGAATGTGGATTACGAAGGAAAGAGCGACGACGACGACGAGCTCATGTGGTTTTTGTATGTAGGAATAGCACTTGTTGTTGTTGTTCGTTATGTTCGTTGTTCGTTGTTGTTCGTAGTTGTTGTTCTTGTTGTTGTCGTTATTGTTGGCTCAGTTGCCTGCCTGAGCTTCCTCACCCTCTCCGCCAACTGACGCTTGGTGGTGGTATTTTTCAGATTTCTGGTTTTAAACAGATTGACTTTTAATTTGTGAGCAGGATAATTAATACAACAACAATCAGGAGAGTGGACTTCTAAAAGGAAATCGGAGAAGTTAAAGATTTTGTATGAAAAAGCAGATTTAAGTAGATTTAACAATAGAAACTTTAGGTAACTCCATGTGGGACAAGAATTCGGGCTTGAAGGGACACTAGGAATGGTGCCCTCCTTAGAATGGGATTTATAAAACAAAAGCGTCGTCTTAACTTCTGAAGCTTGCAACAACATATCGGAGAAAAGATACCCGAGAAGAGATATCGGCGCAGAGATATCGTAGAAGAGATCTCTGAGGAGAGATTGAGTCTTTTGTAGTCAAAATTCGTACTTTTTCATATCTGTAATGATCTTTATTTCAGCGAATATCCAGTATGTCTTCTGTGACTACTGGGTGAAGATCTTTGAAACGCGTTTTTCACGTCTTTTCTCTTATCTAACATTATTAAATGGGTTTTGTAGAGACCGAAACAAACGATAACCTCATTTTGTCCATTTTCGTTTGAGTTCCATTTTAAAGACTCCATACTGGACCAGCTACCAGACTGAATACTGAATACTGGACTACGTATCTGGTTGTAAAAACAAATCAAGTCTCTCTGGTACTCTTAAGGTCAGTGCCCTTGAAAAGTATCCTTTATCCTTTACTTAAAAACGCACGCATAAAATCTAACCTTACACGAACCATGACAATTCGACACACACAACAACAACAACAGGGACGACATTAAATAGCTTCTCTTGGCTGTGGTTTTGATGATTACATATATACGTACATATTTATCTCTCCTTACTAATGCTTACTAAGCCTTAAAATGTTTATTCTAAAATCTCCTCTTTTCGTTTACGATCTTAGCATTCGAATTTCTTCATTGATATACGCAGCACGCTGGTAAATTGTCAGCATCCCTTGCCTAATACGACTTTTCATGTGAGGCAGCGGGAATCCTTATTACGGTTTGTCCACTTGCAAGTCAAGTGTGCTAATTTGTTTAGTCAGATCCTCAGATCTGACCTTAAATGAAGTGGATTTGGAAGGATTTTGCTATTAATTGAATGAAATGTTGTATGCAACCGACAGTAATGTAATCCTGTAGTTTACGTATACCGTTGCGGATGCATTCTATACCGAGCTTCATTTATTATTTCACTTGTTTTTCGATAGTTTTAAGTTTACTGCGAAGGAACATATCGAATCTATTTCGGAGTTAAACGAAATCAGATGTATGGTCGGTCCCTCTAGACGCTAACTATTGATTTTTCACTGGGAAATATGCTTTTTCCCCCTCTACGATACCTGAAAATGTACTAAGCAAAAAAATTACGATTGTATACATGTAAAATAGTTATATTTTCAAAATCTACGCTTTAAATTTCACCCAATTTATGATTTCCATTAACATTCCCCGTCTTGGTAAATTTTACCCAACTTTCTATAATTTAATCCATTTTATTCTTCAAGAGGTGCCAATGTGTATCTCCCCCCATTTCTACAAGACCGCCAGAAGCCAAATTAACATCCTGACCAACGGGCTGTGATCGGTTTTTATTAAAAATAACTTTTGGTTGACTGAACTTTTTTAAATTCAAATTTGTTTTGAGTTTCTCAAAAAAAGCGGCCCAATAATAAAAATAAAATAAAATATTATTTAGTTCCTAAAAAACTGCTACAGTAACATCGACCGTTATAAAGGACCTCGCGAACCTATCAAATATCCTCGAATGTCCTCTCAAACAAATAAAATGTATCGCGTATTTTATATCATAGAAAAACTTTGTGCAGGAAATAAGAGAAAGCAAAATAAAATAAAAGTAAACTAAAAAATAACGCTGAATAATTAATTAATCGTATTTGAAAAAAATCCTCTTGCTTCACGCAGCAACAACGCACACAAAGTCGAAGTCTTTACGAAAAAACAAACCACTCAACGCTGTTGGCCAAAAGAGCTTTTTTGTGCTGGGGATTTTTTGTTTTGCATTGTTATTGTAATTTGGCAGGCATCCGAAGGATGCGCGTTGCAACCGAATGCATTTCTAACGCACTCGACGCCAACGAGCGAGGTACTTGAAATGCATCGAGGCTCTGGTCAGTGAGGCCGGCGCAGCAACTGATGAGGCTCACATGGGATTTTTATGCACTTCCTTATTGTTGTTGCTGCTGCTGTTGCTGTTGCTGTTGCTGCTGCTGTTGCTGCTGCTGTTGCTGTTGCTGTTGTCGAAGGCGGTGGTGGTTTGAGGTGGATCTAATTGAGGAAACAACAGCCGCTGCAGCAGCAATAAAAGAGGGCGTACCGTGAGTGCAACTTCAACAAAACAACGGAGCAAAAAACTTAAATGAAAAGGAAACAAAAAAAATGAAACGTTTTTGCTTGAGTGGCGCGAATGGTCGTCGGCCAGAGATCAGCGAGAGGCTGGCTAACATAGCGCGTCACCGGATCCGAAATGGGAGGACTTCGAAGCGGCGGCTGCTGCGAAATGTGGCTGCAGCAAAATGCATTAATTGCTGCCGCGTCCTGGTCTGAGGCCCTTCAACGGCATTTCCTGGTCTGCCCACGGAACCTGCGTCCGTAATCCGGCGTCCAGCCGGAGGCACGAAGCTCAAAGCGGGTTTTGTGTGTTCCTTCCTAAGCCGCTGTCAGCGTGAGTGATTTAGGAACCATCGGCCATCGGCGCCCGTCATCCGGAGCGCTCCACTCCTACATCCTCGCACGCATCCTGTCGCTGCAATTGGCAGTTATTGTTGCAGTCGCACGTAAGCGTGCGGGGGCGCAGAACGCGTTTAGCGCCTGAAAGTACGCAAAATTTGTTCAAAATAGAGTTTATCGGCGCGGCGGCTGCAGTGGCGGCCGCTGCTGTCGAGTGCCGCAGTTTCTGGTTGCAAGTGAGTTGTATCTGCACGCGTACGCATTTGCCGCACACTGGCCCACGCATACACACACACGCACACACACCAACACGCGTGCATTTCTAAGCTCGGGACGCGCCATGCAATGAAGATTATATTGATTTTCCTCACTCACGCTCATCCCTGTTGCTGTCGTTGTCGTTATTATGCTGCTTTGTTTTGTTATAAACTGCAATTTGACGGCTTTGTTAGAATTGTTGTTGTTGGTTTCGTTGCGGTTCTTCGCTGATTTGAGTTTGTTTTGTGCGTGTGTGCGTGTTTCAGTAAATGCGAAGAACTCCACTCTTCTTGCCTAATAGTTCGTCACCGCTATGTTTCGGCAAACTGCATCCACTTTCGAATATCCTTCTCTGCAAGTGTGAGTTAGTTCGATTGGAAAGCTATTTGATTATTTAATAATCATTAACCTTTAAGTCCATTAATCGATGACTCGAAAATGTTGCATTGATCGGTTCATACAAAAGGCAAAACTCTATCGAAAACTGCCTGCTTAAACTGTTAGTCTGTTAATTTGTTTATGTATTCTAGTTTTAGTGATGATTAATATTAATCGATTACCACACCATTTGCTAGCGATCGATTAATTGCTATAATTATTCATCTTATTAAAGTTATTCATCACCATCATTATAATCCATTAAAAGGTACTGAATACTCGATATAAGTCCATTAATCAGTTGATCGGTCCACGGAACCTAATGCAGATCGAGCATCCTTATTAATAGAATCCTCGGTTGCTATTGAAGCGATTGAGTTGAAAGGATTTCTTTGTCCATGGCTTGAAAGGCGCTGAGGCTTGCAAAATATTATTAAAGCAAGCGTAAATAACGTAAAGACACTCGTTATAAACATACCTACACGCGCACGCACACACACATGCATGCACGCACACAGCTACCATTATAAACGTGAATCAATGGCGCACTTGGCTACAACGGATAAACAAGGATTGACTCATTAACGGAAGGTCTCGTTGATGCTCAGTTTTCTCATTAAAAAACTAGAAATAGAAATAATCCACACATCTTCAAACTCAGTATGCTTTAGAAAAAGAAAGCGAATACTATGAACTGAAAGGACGTATAATTAGACAGGCATAATCGCCACCAAGGACATGTATGTCAGGGACATCGTAGTGAGTGTATACGGGAAAAATGTAGCGAAGGTTTTTTAATGGAATATCAGAAAAAGTAATAAAAACAATCTTTCTTAGGGTTTATAATAGAGAAGAACAATTCGTCTGTAGGGGAAACGAATATTTGTTTGAGAGAAATTACATTTTTAAGAGCATCAAATGCTTAAACTTCGGTAGAAGTTAAACATCGGAAGACGATGTGAAATTTCGCCTTATAAATCCCGTCCTTCACACAAAAGTCGTAACAAGAAATCATCAAACTTCCGAAACACGAAACAAAGTACAGAAATTAAAACTGAACATCCCGGGAAATGACATTTATAAAAGGTACCACGAAGAAGAACATGAAGAGGAAATATTAAAAATCAAATCCGCTGTCCCTGCAATGGCCCGTTAATCGTCCCTGACCACGACAACAGCGACGCAAGCACATCCGAGTAACACAACAGCAACAACCCTCAGTGATTCTGAGGGCTGCTTCACTGCTATTTCGTTGATGCCGCTTTTCCGCTGTCAACCACGTCATAATTTGAAACTTTTTTACACCTCAATTTTATGGATTCCGCATTTAATTGCAACTCCGCCTGTTGACCCAACAACGTATAATACAAAGATGCGGAGGAAGAAGAAATATGATTTTCTTATGTTGCCGTAAACACGCAATTGTTACACTCATAAATTTATGAGAACGTGAAGCTGTCAGTGAGTTGCTGACGAAAGACTTTCATCGAATTATTTCCAGATACTGAAGTTGTTTTCTTTTGAATCGATGACATCTCTTCTTCATTACAAAAATAAAATCATGAATTTAACGAGATGAAGACGTATTTCAGCCAAGACGCTGTTGACCACTGCAAGTGTTGGCAAGATTTTGCTGACAACAATACCAATAATTACCTTATTTTATGTCGTGATTCGTCATAACTCTTAATCTTTACTTTCTGCTTCTGCTGTAAATTTGTGATGTATTTTTCATATCCATATTTTGACGACAAGCAAGACAAATAGTTGATGGTCAGCTGCTAAGATCGTTTGTGACATTTTAGTGAGGGGAAGGATCTGGAAATGGGTAGCTCCTAAAACGTAAATAACATTCGTTTGCTCAATGACGTCCTTTGAAGAATCTCCAGCGGCTTTACAGATTTCAAACAACTTTAGTGGATCAATATATACTCTACCGACTTTACAGAATTCAACGGCTCCCATATATCTCAACGATTTCAACTCATATCAGTGACTTCAACTCCCTTACGTGACTTCAACCGACTTCAATACTTCAACTGTTATCAACAACCTTCAATTATCAATTTACTTCTTGTCAATTTTACTTTTTTCTTACCGACGGGATCTAATTTCCATGACTTAAAAAGTTAAACGGGAATTGATTTGGAAATCCAAACATCAGAATGTCATTCAGGGAACTGTTAAGAAGGGGCACCTGAACTTATTAAACGAGGGTCACTTGGTGCATCAATCAAAAGTCGTAAGCTATACTTTTGTAATGAGAGATTTGACTTGGATTCTGTTTTCAGTATAAAATGCAATCCATGGTGATGTGTGACAAAATGGAATTATGTATAAGTACAGCTTTTCTTAAGTAATTTTAAGTAAAAACTAACTGTGGCCCACCCTTTGTTTCTGTAGAGAATCTTTTTAAATTAATTCAGGCATTTTTGGAGAAATCGGCCAAATTAAATATCTCTTCACAAATATCTAAATCATTTACAATACCAATTCTGATTGGGATCAAAATTACCAGTTAGAATTTTAATCCTCCTGGCGCCATCTATTACCGAATGGATTACGCCGAACAAATGAAATACTGGAACAATTATGTCGATAAAGTAGTTTTTTTCGGATATTAGAAGGGGAAGTTCTTCCCTTAAAGAGACAAAATTGGAACGCATTACTTCTCTTCGACTTATAAATGCAGTTCCATTCGGAGATGGTTTAAAAACCTCAACCACCACAACCCGAAGGATTTCGGGGTTGCAAACAGTGCTGCCAAATAGACCAACATTCCTGTCGAGTTCTCAATGCCCACGGAAAGACGTTATTTCAGCATGCGCTGCACGAACGAAGTGCCCAGCATGGATGCTGATGAAACAATGGACACTTGGATCCGCATGGCCGCCAACAGAGTAACACCTACGATTAGATGATAGGGAAGTGAAGGGGAAAGCGGTGAATTTGTGGGGGGAAACGCATGCGCTGTGTGAAGAAATATGGAAGCATCATAATAAATTGCATTTTTCTGGTACAAAAAGTATGCTGCGGGGGAAGGGATAACTTGGTTGAATGGTAGAAGAAGCAATACTGGGGAAAGCCAACGGAAACGGAGGAAGACAGGGCATTGCGGCGATATTGCCGAGATAATTCTGAAATTGATGGCCAACAGATAGCGTCAGACCAGTAATTAATCACTTTTATGGATTATTAATGGATTTATATGTGAAATACACGTATAGCCAAGGATACGAATTAGAAGAGGCTATCTGCAGAAACTGATGGGTGTTTCCTCTTGCGAGAGATGAGGTTTACTTGTTGTCATATCAGATAAGAATCATTTTTGCCTTATAGATCTTTTTGGAGTAGGGTAATCGAATATCGAACGAATTATTACGGTTCCATTCCAATAAACTTAGATTATATTTTAATATAATTATCAATATATGATAGAGATATTAACAAGTTGTGAGTTAAATTAATCAGGACAATATATTATTGTGTTTTATTAGATTAATAGTGTAGATTTTAAATCATTACTCGGATTGGGAAAGAAAATTAGGCAAATTACTTATTGAGACTACATGCCGTAAATATGTATTGCACTACATTCTACAATATATATACAGTTTAACTTAGTACTATTAGTGAAGTCTACACTTTTGGAATATAAAAAATCACTTTTGGAATATAGAGATATTTAGAGATATTAGCCATAAAACCTAGAATCAGTTTTTCATTATCCAAAATTCGAGAGACTTTTTATGCAGTATATCAAAAAGTCATATAACAAATTATCAAACCTCTAAATAGTTTGAATTGTCCGAATTCAGACATATTTTCTGAATTTTCCGAATTCAGACGTATTTTCTGTCTCAAAAATTCAAAAAACTGAAAGATGTACTTTTGTTCCTCCAGTTCTCAAATGATACCCATTCTAATCTATCACTATTCTATTAGTACTCACAACTTTACTTTTATGGTGTATAAATTTATATTGTTTAAATAGAAACAACAGAACAACCACCACGGCCAGTGCAATGAGCCCTTTCGACCCGATAAACACGTGCCAAATTTTGCTCAAGTCAGTCGCGTGGTTCGATTCAGAAGTTTAAAATCTTTCATCCTCGTACAGGACCCTAATTAAAGAATATAAAGGAAAACCAACATATAAAACACGTATTCACATCTCCACACCTTAAATTCATAGCAGCAAAGTATACTACCCAGCAACAAGAACAAGAACAACAAGAAAGCATGTCAAAGACAATCAGTGAAGAGCGCACGAGATCAGACACATGGGAAAGGAAACCAGTTATCTTATCCTTATTAAAGATGCAAAGGACAAACCTTGATACCAGATACCAAACAAACAATGCGAAGTAAGAAAACCATACGAGACGATAGTTTCTACTTTCTCATCCCCGAATTCGAGTGCGTTTGGTGTACCAGAAGGGCAACCCAAGCAACTTTAAGCTAGAATACCAGACAAACAGCGATCCAAGCAAGGACTGGGATCCTTTGACAAACGGTTGCTCCCGCTGTTGCTGTGGTAAGGAAATATTTGAATTGCGAACATTAGAAAATCAGAAAACCGAGAAGGGCTCCGGGGAATGGGAAGGATGGACAAGTCATGGAAAGCACTGCCGAAGGGCAAGTGCTACGGGGATTGTAATGGTTCAAGAAAATAGGGAAAAAAGGAAACTCAACATTAACTCAACCCTCAGTTGTCTGGCGGTGTGATTTTTATTTGTCTTCGTCTCTACGGAAAGGATTAAAATTACTAAAAGTTTTGCCACTTTTGTTTTTAATTGAATTCTAGTTTGTCGCCGTTCGTCCGGCGCAGAAGACAAGGGACTCCACCAACTATTTGAGTTCCTTTGCAGCTGGAGACCAGATTTTATTTGGCTTTTTCGAGGTTGAAATGGTTTGGTTTTTCGGGTTTCTTGCTTTTTTGTTTCCGCTGCAGGAATTGGATGAAGTTTTGCAAAATTTATTGAATCATCCGTAGAAAGAGTTCATAAAAAGGTATTTCAATTTGGACCAAGTCATGTGTACAGCACGGATGTGGGTTAGTTTTCTGGGAGAATGGCTGGGTGGAGCTTACGCTGTGACAACTATTGGTCAGGAGCGTTGAGGGGCAGGATGGGATAGATTATCAGCTCTATTTTGAAAAAGATTGCGGTGTGGTTATGGAAAATGCGGGTTATATAGCTGAAAGCTATTCTGTGAAGAAAAGAACTCAATTTATCTGAAGATTCTTTAATGGAACTTAGGGCAGGCCCTGTGTCTGATGTCCCGCATGACCCTTTTGATAATGTTCCTAACTGAAAGCGCTCCCGTACACAGAATATGAAATACTGCAAAGACTCCCCTTTAAATTTAACCCCTACCTCTTCCTCCGACCACCGACGTTCCAACCTATGAACGAATGAAGGAGGGTTCCTTAACGGACCGCATGTAACTGGCATTCCAAATTCAGCTTCAGTAATTTTCCTAATTTCGTTCGGTCCGTTCTGCGCGTAGCCCTCGTGCCGAACTCTATCCCCTCCTTTTCCCCTGTACCGCTTCTCCCGGTGTGAAAACTTCCTCCCAAAACAATCAAAACTAACAATAAAACTTTTGCATTGCAGCCAAACTCCGGTGCGCAGAGCAAATCTAAATCTAAAGTTACATAAAATGGAACAAAACACAGCCACAGGACTGGACAGGACATCTGCACAGAGCCTGTGCACTGACCACCGACCAAAGAGTCCTGTGAACTCACCCCTGAAGAGCACACAGCCAACTTTAGATTTCCGAGCTGTGAATGGGCGTTGAAGGGGTGAGGGGACGCGGTCTGCGGGTGGTGGTGCCCGGACGACATTTCTAACATGGCGTCTTTAGTTTTCCGTGCAACACTCTCACTCCTTCTGGGCACCCGGAACGCTGGCATTAAAATCCTTGAACGACGTTTGCCAAATGGCCGCCACCTCTCTACAGCGAATGGTGTGGTGGTGGGGGGGGGCCGAAAGGGTGTACCACGGGGGTGGGGTTTGGTTTTAACGCAACTTATTTTCTCTGAATTTCGTAATAATTTAGAGGAATCGACGCTATTTCACTGCAAAATTTATTTCTCCTCATCAAGGATTCCTTGTCGACGTCGAAACCATTGTTCTCGTCGCAGTGCGTCCTTCTGGTTTGTTGACTCAAGTGAATATTGACTCAAGGATTCATTTATGTAATGGACGTTAGTTTAATATTTGAACGCGCTTCTCCCGCCTTGTCCACTGTCCACAGGCGGCGGTCCTTGTGTGCTACGCATACAATCTCCAGTCCTTCGACAGAAAACATTTCTAACTTTTCTAAACTCGGCGAATAAAAGTTGTATAGTTTTGCTCGGGTTTGAGGTTCAAATTTCAGAAACGAAAGAGTTCCTCTGGCTTTTGTTGTTTTTCTAGTTTCATTACTTTAAAACTGATGCAATGGTGGTGCATATATACCTGCCCCCTCTGTGATCCGGCACCAACTGCCCACATGTCAGCTAGCAACTTTTGTGTGCCAAACACTTTTCGTACCTTGAGTCCTTTATATGCGGTATTTATTTATAGTCATTATTTTTCCGTTTTATGGTGCGGCCTCATTATCGTGTAGAATGGTGAAGCTGACTTGTGTTCTTGAATCACCAATTTTTTTGTGCTTATTTTATTAGCAGCATTCAGTTCGTCATAATTTGTGAAATTGAAATACATACGAGTACCTTTCACCGAAATGAATGAGGAAATTAATGGACATGTGATGAAATGTTGAAAAATGAAGGGCCAAAATTTCTGCTCTTCTTCAGTCTTTAATTAAAACCTCGTTTTGAAAGAAAACTTTTGTAAATTATTTAATTATACTTTAGAATGCACTGTGGAGCAGATGAGGAGGATAATTTCTACAATAGTACAGATTAAAAATTAAAATTTTAGAATTGATCGCTATTTTAGTTTTTAAGATCCAGAGCGTAAATTTATTCCAACATTTGGAGTTTCTTCAATTACAAAAACAAATAACGGTTTGCATTTTATTATTTGTCTTAGTTTCTCCTCGAGAACGGATACCTGTTGTTTCAAACAATTTTTGTTTTCATCTCTTGCCAGGATACGTCGTAACAAGAACGAAGAATAATACGATATCTTCTTACGTATTCCTAAGCTAAGCAACTGATAAGAAAAATCATATGAACATTTTCGACTTCAGTCGTCAATATTTCTTCACATGAAACAAATTTTTTTCTATCAACAAAATGCGTCCTTTGCTCCACAGTGAAAGCAATAAATTAAATCTCCACTCACACCAAACATTTTCGCTGGTTTTGCAGAAGCTTCAGAAAACTAAGAACTCTGAAAACGAAACGGAAACGCTATACTTGCTCTTGTTCCTCTGGGAGGCAAGTAAAACTGGCTCTAAATGCGAAAATACAGTCACCACCCGCAGCAACAGCAACAACAACACTGCCTGTGGCAACATTAGAGCAAAACAACAACATGTACAATATAAGAAAAAAGTTGCTGAGTTGCATGTTTGCAAACAAAGAAAACAAAAGCAACTTTAAAACAAAAAAAAACAACTCTAAACAACACCGCGGCGATGGTTTTTAGTATTTTGTTGCTGTTGTTGTTTTCATGGTGCTGCATATCCTTAAATATCCTTTTTGTGCGCTGCTCTATGCAAACGAGCGTGTTTCTAAAACGTGTAGATTATAATTTCAAAAGGACACGAAGGCCAGGCAGGACACCAGGAGTGGCAGCAGCGGCAGCAGCTGATGGAGCTTCCTTCATTAGAAAAGTCGTTGCTTTCATTATTTTCTTGCCAACCCGCACTCCACCCCTTCCAGCGAAGCTTGTACTTTCAACGCAAACATTCAACACCACCCAACAACCCCACCATCCATCCACACCTCCTCCTCCTCCTGCTCCTCCACCTTTCTCCGGAAAGCGGCTGCACCAAATGAAAGGGCATCCTGGCAACCCTTCCGTGGCCTCTCGCGTCTAGTGAATGTTTTATTTGTTGGCTACAGCGGCAACACGACGACAGCAGTGGTAGCGGCAACAGCAACTCAAGGCTCTCGTGGAAGGATTCATCTTACGACATCGGTGACCTCATCATCAACAGCAGCAGGACGGAGGATGTGGGTAGCATTGAAGGCTGCTGCGCGGAGTCGGCGGTTGAGGTTTTTCCTGAGCAAATATAAGTTTTCCATGATGGCCGCTGTTTATGCAGAGTTATTAGGGGCTGTTTGTACGTTGAAGAAGCGGTGAAAACAGGGCTGTCTGCGGATGAATGGGGTGGCGGGGCATGAGGGTGTTCAATGAGTTGGGGTGCCGACTGATTAATGTATGGGTTCTACTTTGGAGGTGTTGTTCATAGAATGGTGTGAAGGTATGGTGTGGAGGTTTTGAAGAGGGACGAAATCCACTTCGCCCCCATGCGTGACACAACGGTTTCCGAACATATTTCACGTCTATTCATCGCTTCACTCATACATCTTCTTAATTGTCAAGTTAAAATATAAAAGACGAGTATGCATGCATTTGTATATCGTACATGGGGAGTAGACCTCCAAAGCCATGACGACCATGACGGTTACGGGGCGACAATGACGATGTTCACTCTTTCTGTATCCTTGGCCAGGGGGAGACTTGTATACCGTGGGACCGCTTGTTATGTACTCGAACCTCTTCATGTCCTTCGTTGAATTTATATTTTCTGTCCGTGCCAGCGACGATGTTCACTTATAAATCATTCGTTTAAGAAATTCTTAATACTATTGAAACTCTTCTCGGTGTGATAATCAGATTACGAGGATTTCATGATTTATACTTTCATATATGGACAGGATTCTACTTCCAGATCTTCATCGAACATAGACCTTGATTTCCATGCAAATTCTTGTAAGAAATCATTCAGTTATAGACTTTACCAAAGACATGATTATCAATTTAAAACTAGTCCGGGACCAAAAGCCTGTAAACAACTCCAATTATTTTGATTCCAACGCATATAATGGAATTTACCTTGGAAAGTTTTTGTATTATTAATGAGAAAGTTAACAGTAAATTGCTGTTAAATTATATTAGACCCGCTACTTAGACGGGACTACTTGGCTATCTCAATTTCATTGCCTAATTACACTCTACTACTTGGAAGTAACATTCAGTTCGTCCAGCTATACCATTTCGCCTTCGTCCCCAAAAACCCACGTCAAAAAGGATTTCTTTTCACAAGCACACACAGAACTAAGCTGGAAATGTAGACAAGAAAACCCTTTAAAGTGTCAACTTATAAATCATCCAGAAAATCTGCCTCCTTTTCTATATACTTATAAGCACATATGTAAGTGTCTCTATATACAATAATAAAACGTTTTTACTTTCAGCACCACCAACTTCCAAATTTAAATCCTTTAATTACTCCTTCCTGGCCATTTAATGCTAAGCAATTTCTCAGCTGCACCCTTAAATTCTAATTTTCCGAAGAGCATTAAATACGATGAGACAACTCGCCTCTTTCTCTCTCCCTCCCCGGTCCGTCACCGACAAAACCCATTACACCGCATTCCACTCCATCTTCGATTACAACCAAGGGGATTCTATTTAATTCCTTAACCAGCTACCATTTATTTGTTTATGCTAAAATATTCCAGCTCCACATACAAGTAGAAGAATTAATGATATCAAGAAGTTGTGGAGCGTTTACCCCTTTCCGTGAAATTTACTTTAAGGGTGTTTGTTGAAATGCGTGACATTTTATGCTGTAGATAAACTAATGGGGGAAATATTTTCGGAGGTGATTTTCTTTAAAATGATTAAGTTTTTGGTTAAACATGGTGAGACACCCAAAATTACTTTTTGAGGAGAGCGTTCTATCCATTTAAAACCCACTCCTGCTTACATCACTGACTGGGGTGCGATATTCCGGGAAGAGGCCGAATATTGTTTGACTTTGCATTGTCGGGGGAATATGAGACAAGTAAACTCGATGCTCCCTTTTCAGAGTTGAGTATTCAAGTGTAGAAAAAGTACAGTTGAGTACAAGAGCTCATCAAAAAAGTGTCGTACACCAAGTTGTCAGTTCGTAATAAGTTTTCAAGGAAAAGAAAAGTTTCAATAGAAGAAGTATTATGCTCCTTATTATCCTCTTGCTTGAAAAAAAGACTGATGAGCACAATTACTACTCATTAACTTATCATTCTTATAAATCTGCATTGAAAGTTTAAATCTGCCTTCCGATTTTACTTCTTTTTTCCTCTTCGCTTTTTGGTATCCTCTTTTTTAATATCCTTCATGCTCTCCATAAAGTTTTGACTTAATCGCCACGTTTTATTCCTGCTTAATGCAGTTTCCTTAATTTCGTTTCATAAAGTTAACAAAATCTAATTTGCTGCACAGCATAATCAGCAGCGCCATCAGCGAACACCAACTCACATCTGCACCGAGCAGCGAATATAGTTGGGTTTTTAATTTTCCTCCCCGAAAACTTTTTCGTAAAGTGGAATTTTGTGAATTTCGGAAATGTTCTGAGTTTTCAATAATCCCCTTGTTCGGACAGAGTTGCCAACCTAGCCGACTACGTGATGAATTAGGACAGGACTGGAACGTAGTGCAGATTGGTCTTAGTTTCCTCCTCATTTCAATGAAGTCGACCAACAGGCCACATTTATGGCAGAAGCTCGGTGTTCTGTTGCTTAGGATCCATATATCGATCCAGAGGAAATACAGCCTCATCAGGGTTTGTTGAAATGCTCAATTGGAATAAGTGAAGCACCGGGAATATTAAAACCCCTCGTAACTCGCTGCTGATGAGCTTTAGGAATGCACGAACATTTTTGTGTTACCTCTTGAAATGTGGTTAAATATCCTTGCTGAAGTTGTTCTTCTTTCTCATAATTACAACACAAGATCTAACCAATTTCTGGCAGCTCTCCTTCCTTCCTTCCCTCCCTCCCTCGGCCGTCGCTGAATTGCAGGCGGTACACGGTACAGCTGCAGCGAGCACCTAAAAGTAGACAATGGAGACCACTTTGCTTTTAAGCGCGTTCCTCTTGCATATCGGTGTGTGTGGTGGGAGTGGGTGATGGCTGATACAGTGGAGGAGCATTGAGTACCACTGCGGTGCCGGGCTGTTGGAGGGGCGTGAATGCCTTGAAGGCGGCCTCTTGTGCAAATGTTGCGATGCAAATTTTCCAAATTTTTGCTTTTGCTTTTAATTGTGCGTTCGTTGCAGCGTCAAAACCTCAGCAATTCTAAGCGTAGTAAAAGCAAAACTTCCGTCAGGACCTCAAGCTGCATGTCAGGTGCGCTTGGTTTCCCCACCAGTTGGTTGCCCCAACGCCACTGCTCCGGGTGCTTCACAGCTACTGTACAGCTCACCGCAAACGCTAACCAAAGTTTCACATTTTGTTTTTCTAAAGTTTTCTCAAAACTTTTCGGTGCTCTTAGCTTTGGTTGGTCCATGGGAGGAACCACGGCATAGAGATGTGGTGCGAGTGGTTTTTGTGGAATGGACGTTTGTGTAGATTTCAGTTGCAACATTGGAGGAGAAAAAAAGGGTAATCATAAAATTTTTAATGAATTGAAGGATTTAGCTGGCGAATCTGATGCAGCGCTGGTGGCAGATGGCAGATGTACACCAACCCCTCCCTTCTGTGGGCCCCTCTTTTGGTTCGGCTCTTCATTTTAGCGTTTCTGAAAGCAATCTTATATTCTAAAAGCAGTTAAAAATATGTGTACTCGACAGGTGAAAATTATGCAATACAGAAGGAGTGAGTAGAGCTTTATTTGGTTGGTAATTAGCTAGAAAACAGTGAATTAGTGCGGGGAAAATGAAGGTTAGCTAAATCAAAACCTTCTCTCTTTCAATGCCAATAAAATATCAGTTGATTTTTATCATGTGCTTAATTGAAAAAGCTTTATTAGAAGGTTTCCCATTCTAACGCGTTATGTCTAACATTTCTAACCGGAATAATTCATGAAAGCCGAAATAGATCACGCGAATGGCACGCTTACTTTCAAACCCTATTTGGGACCACGTTACCCTAAGTTATCTTTCAACAAAGTGTCAAATTGCGACACCCAGCATAACCTCTTCAAGCATTCTATAATGGGACCCTTCACCGCCACTTAACCTTGACCCTAACAGACATAATGGAATTCCCTCTTGGGATAACCCTTCCTGTACACAAAGAGCAGGTAATGGTTACGGAGAACATATAAAAAGAACGGAATAATAATACGGAAGTGGGTTCTATTTGCTATTATACAAAATACAGCTTATGTAAGCCTGAAACTTATTTAAACTTTAATATACTTAATAAATTTCCAAAATAACTACTTAAACTTAAGGAAACTTAGTGCAGAAAACCCTTTGTAATCATAATAAAATGATATTTCACCAAACTGGTTCAGTATCAACTTTTTCCCAGGCTACTCTGCCTTCTCTGCTCCTTTTTACGCCGTTCAACCCGATAATTCTACAGCATATATTCAAGAAGACGTTTTTGTCATTTCTGCACCCTTCTTTAGCTCTGATCTGTACTTCTTATATTACTGAAAAGGGTGACAAGGTGAGAGGGTGATCATCGTCACTCTGGAAAACTAGTTTCTTCATTAGTTGAAGTTTCACACAAGAAGAAGATTCCCTAAAACGGGTTCGCCTGATCAGAGAATGAGAAAAATTGAAAGAAACCGAAATTTTGAGACTTTTTTCCGCGTCACTTTGGAGGTTTAGTATTTTTTTGACCGCGATCGCGACAAAGTGTTTACGGACAACAAAATGGAAAATACAAAAAGAAAAGCAAATGAAAAAATTTGAATTTTATAGAAAAATTTAAGAAAAAAAGTAAATTTGCATTTGAAAAGATTCTTAACTTCTTCTTTTTGTTTTTTGAAAAAGTAAGTAATTTTTTGTGAATCTTGCAATAACTTCCGATATTTCAATACTTATATTGTTAACAATTACTAGGCCAAATTATTGAGTCAGAAAAACAGAAAGTTCCGGAAACTAAGTCGAAATCCTAACGTAGTAACTGAGGATAGAAATCAGAATAATTCGATTGCTCAAATTAAAACGAAAACTTTCAATACGATGTCCTTCTATGCTGTAGATGGATTTAATAATCACTCAAAAACTGTGCTCCACCTAAAATCCGATTTTTCAATACGAAAAATTGTACTAATTTGCTTGCAGCCATTTCATCCCATTTTTTCCCTTCATTCTCTACTATTTATTTTGATCTAATGTGAAAACAAACTTTCATTTTTCCTCAAATACCACAAAGAGAAGCAGGAAGTCCAACAAAAGGTCACAAGGTTAGCCAAACGTCCTTCACTAGCAACAAATATAGAAAAACAAAAAAAATACGTATCCTTTTTTCAACCTTTCTTTTACTTCCACAAAATTTTCTCTGCCGTCGCGTTTCCGTAATGCTAGAAAAATTCATTTCTAGCGCACAAAAAACCGTCTGAAAAATCGTACCGAAAGCAAAAGGAAAAGGAAAACGGGGCAGCAGCAAGTGGCGCGTCCTGTCGTTGAGGACGCGAAAAAAGTGATACACATTGTGAAGGAAATTTAGATGATGTGTTTCTCTAAACTGATTAGATTGCAAATAGTGGGAGGGCTGGAGGTGGAATGGGGTGACAGGGAACCCTGTTTCGATATACTTGTTCATATTTTAAAGCGTTTAAAACGTCGTTTTCGTCGAGTTTCCAGGAAATATCGAAATCGCGAGAGCTTATCTGTGATACATATTCATCAGTTCAGCAAATTATACCATTTTCACCTAAGTTAACATTGAAAAACGAGACAATTGCTAATTGGTGAAAAAATCGCCCTAAGAATTTTGAATTTCGATGGTGTCACGATTATAACTCAGTTAAATATCGAATGTCATTATTTAAATACAGATTTCCCTTATTTACAGAATAAGAATCTTATTTGAAAACAGGAACTGGCCTGTTAATGCGATAGAGCCAAGTAGAACTTTCAGATCAAAATTCCCGTACAATCCTATATCTCAACCTTATATAACGTTCTGCAATGTTAATTAATCGTTTTCTAGCTACGGATGTAAATTTCCCTTGAAAATTTCTCGTAAATATAGCTATCGCATTTAATAATTGGTGTAATAGTTAGGATATTTAGATAATCTTCCCCAAACTTGCTTAAAGTAACTACAAGCTTTTCAAATTGTGTTTTTTATTAAAAAGCAAATACTGTATATTATAAAATCACCAAATAGACAAAAATGTCTGGTGTGCTAATCACTAACGGCGCGGAGAGGGGAATCAGAGCCACAGCGGTGGAGAAAAGTGCACAAAAATGCAACGGAAAACCCCTCGTTGTCTCCCATTGGCTGAAAGGAATACAAAAAAACAGCAACTGAAATGCAGTTTTTAACTTTTCCAAAGCAGCGAGTGCAATTCTAAAAACTAGAAAAGTGTAGAAACTCAGCGGGAGAAAAAAGAAGCCGGAAAATGCAGTTATGGGTGTGGCACTCGCTGCATTTGCATTAGCTGTGCAATACATAGCGAGTACAAAAGGCACGAAATGAGAATAAAAAGTTAGTTTTTCATTGAGGAGAGCGAAATTATTGATGGAGCCAAAGGAGAGGAAGAAGAGAGGCGATTGTGTGTACCTCATTCTTACCCCTTAACTGGGCTCGAATATTGCAGAAGTGTTGTTGTGATTCGAAGGATGTGAAGCAATGGCTACAAAAAGGTTTGAAGTGGGTGTGAGATTAAAAGAGAGGCAAACCTTTCAAATACAAAACTAAGAATGCTCCAATGTCTCTCTCGCCCCCTCTCCGTCTCTCTCAACCTCTCTCATTCTCGCTCTTTCTCTCTTTTCCATACAAGTACGTATCCTTTCTCGCACACAGTCGCATCGTCCTTTTTATCCTTTTTCCACTACATTTTTCTGTATTCCTAAAAACGCGTTCCCTTTTTTAGTTTTTCGAAAAAGTCTCCCAGTCTCCCAGAGTAAGTAACACACGCCCTCATCGCAGGACTCTCCCTGCGAGAGGTATATACACGATTGTGTTGTTGCATCCTGAACTCAGGAGAAAAAAAGGAGGAAAAACAAAACGAGATGCAAAACGCTAAAACTAAAATGCGAGAAGAGATACGCGGTATTAGAAAAACCGGGTGGAAAGCTGAGTGTGTGCGTGTGCGAGGGATGCACGACACATGATAGCTAGGGTTGAAAAAAGAGAGTAAAGTTGGCAGCACTTTTTTAGTGAGAAACGAAGCAGTTAGAGCGAGAGATTGAGAGAGAGAGAGCGGTAGAAAGAACAAGGCTATGCATATGTGTGCGTGTCTGGATGTGGGATGAGTGCTAGCAAGGATGTCAAGGATAACGCGAAGGGAAGGCGCCTCTGGCCAAAGTGTAGAAGTTCGTCTGATGCAGTAAAAACTTGGCGAATGCGAGAGAGGCAAAATATATATTCACGCTTTCGAGGGAAAGTGAGGGGCAGGAGGCAAGTTGCCCTTCTTTTAATACAGAAATTATTAAAATTTAGTTGCTAAAAGGATTTTTAATAGCAAGAAAAAGTTTAAGCTATTTTAAAATAATGCTTTTAATAAAGACAGGATTTTTTCGTCTAAGCACCGATTATCCTTTCTACGCACATAACTATACGCGATTCCACTCTTTTCCTGCATAAAGGAATCTGCGTTTCACACATGCAAGCTGCACATCTACAGGAGATTCTTTTGTTACTCAGTTTGCCGCTCAGGGACACACGCTGAATTGTCTCTGTATTGCATGTCAACTCATAACCCGGCAGGAAAATCTGGAAATATCATCACAAAAACAGACAGTCTATCCAAATGAAAGGACTTTTGACAAGCTCTCTCCTGCTCTAGCTCATCATGCGGTTTCTCAAAAAAAAAAAAAAAGAAAAAGAATTGAAAGGATTTCAAATATGTGGAAAAACTGTAGTAGTCAATTTTATTTTTGAAATAAATCGCCTTATTTGTTGCTCTTCGTTAGGCCTGAATTCGAATGCAAATCTCTCTAAATACAATTGAAATACTAAGCTATCCGCACAGAATGCGCGTCCATACCAAATAAATTAACATGCGTGATTAATTTTTATTGAACACATTTTTCAGTGAGCGTTTGGTAGTCGCCATCGCCTTCATTCCTTCAGGGATAAAGTTATCCATGTTTGTTGTAATTTCCATGTGTTGTAATTTAAGTGGATGCTGAGAGAGAACTCTCTGACTTTTACTGAGCGCTGATTCTTCTGTTGTCGTTGTATGAGTGAGTATGTGAAGGTCTTACTTACAAAATCGGGGATAGAGTTGAATTATAGAAGAAAAAAAAAGATTTTTAGGTTTTTTGCACTTATATGATCTTAGAAACAGATTTTTATTTTTTATATTATTAAACCAGAACTAAAATAGATAAGTAAATAATTTAAAATTTCAAGTTATAAGTCACTCGAAATGTATGTTTAATAATAATAATAAAGTAAAATTACATTGGTATTCAGGATAAAGACTGTGCTAATAAGGATTTGCTGCTATATATCACGATATTTCCCGGTGAAAAAACTGAAGAACATCATATAAAAATTTCCCTCATTGCTGTTTCCCATTTTAGTCTCTTCAAATGCGCCATTAACTTGAAAAAAGCATTTTAAGGTGATTTAGTCGTGCAACATATTCGCATGATTGCAATAATCGGATACGGCTGAAACAGTCTAAAATACATCCCTCCCCTTCTTGAATTTTCGATAATAAATCCTTATTTCCCCCGGCTTCCAAGCTTAATTCGGATGCAGTTTCAGGTCTGCATCCAGCCACAAACCCTGAATGCATTCGATGTCTACCGATACATACGGATTCCGTCTATCTATCTGTGCTTAAATATGTTTATCCATAAGTGTATCCAGTGCAATTTATGTCGTTTAGCGCAGACAAAGCGATGCAGCCGCAGTTGCAGCTCGGCTCGAATCGTTAGGTGCAGCCGAAAAAACCGACCTCACCGAAAATTCAAAAATGCATCAAATTCAGAGGACGCAACCACACCACACCGTCTGTGGCAGGGTAGCCAGCGGTCCGCTTTGATGAGCACCGAATTCCAACCAAAAGAGCTAACAGAAGCCTTTGTGAGGCGCACATGCAAATGAGTGAAGGGACGAAATCAGAAACCGAGAGACCAACGAAAGCATTCAGTGCGAATATATGGACACGGTGCTCCTACAGCCCCTCCTCGCTCTCTCCTCTCTGTCCCCCTCTCCGACAACGCAGCCTCTCACGGATTCCTAGCTTAACGAACGAATATTTTTGAATTTAGATGGAACGAACGCAGCTCAGCGACGGCATGTGCAGCAGTGCATGGTGCACATACTGCCAGGACCGTTCGGCGAACCTGTACTCTGGGCACAGATGCGTACGACTCAGCTCAGCTTCCGGCTTCCCAGGCCGCCGTCGCCATCGCCGCCGCCATCGACGCCGCCGCTTTTCGTGCAACACGGGTTGCTGTACTTTGGAAGATTCCTGTGAAGCAGAGCTTAAAATGCTGTGTGGCGTGGTGTTGTTTTTTTTTGTTGAGCCTCGAGGGCGTGGGTTGGTGGGCGGTAGGGGAGTGGGAGGGGTGTGGTAGTGGCCTGCATGGGCCGCTGCTGAGTTAGCATCTGCTAGTTTGGAGTGGAATGGATGGAGTTAAACGAGACGTGCTGCATTTTTGTTGAAATTTCAATTTATATGCAGATGCATGTAGTTGCATAATAGAAAACAACAACAACAACAACAGCAACAGCAATAGCTACAACAACTCGGCGCCACCATCACCAGCATGAGCAACAAAATTTAATACCTCTGCTAACAAAGGAAACAGAAAAAACATCTGAAACAAAAATCATTTTAAATCGATTTTGTCACTTGCATGCCTGCATACAAAAAGTCGCCACGAATATTCTATAAATTTACGCTTTATTCAGTTTGATTGAGAAGAAAAATGCTTTCTATCAATGATCTGTATTAAATTTCCGAGTACTTCACAGGAATTTCATTGAATATCATATGAAGGCATTCTGCTGTATCTTTCAACTTTACCGCAGAATGTTTCTGAAGTGTTGTTCTTGTTGAACTGAAGTGAAAGAATATCGATTTGCAGAAGTTTATACGACATAAGATTGAAATACAGAGCGAGATAATATGTAACTTTCTATACCTAATTTATCGCCCTCCATGTGTCGGGCAAGCGAAAGAACAGAAATCGAATATACGTATCTTCACCTTTTAAGTTTAGGGATCATGTCTACCGCGATAATCGCTCTACACTGATAGGTAGACATAGCGGAAAACAAGGCTTACAGAGAAATCACTGAACACAAAACAAAACAAGAAAATCCCTCACTTTTCTCGCGAGCGCAAACAAAGGATTCTAACGTAATGAACGACAAAGAAACGCATTTAGTAGATTGCAATCGTAAACAAGTGCGAATTTTTGTCTTTTTTTCTTAAGAGACCCACGAATTTACTCACGCCTACAAAAACCCCCGGAACTACAACTACAGGACTAAAAAGGAGAATTCTGCAAATCGAAAATGATTGAAAAAAATTGCATAGGAGGCTAAAAAGAGGAAAAGAACATTTCACGAACTGCAGAACATGCTGGAAAACTCCAAAAGGGATGCAACGCTAGCAAGCAAAAGGAAAACGAGAAAAACTGCAACTACTGTCGTGCCATGTGTGCATCTCTCTATGCATGTTTGAGTGTGTGTGTGTGTGTGTGTGTGTGTTCGTGTGTCATTGTGTGCTCAGCTAGGCTGTTGTCAGGCAGCGTGAATGCACTTTTCTGATATGCATCGTAATTTTTTAGATGCGTTTCCCCATCTAACAGCAACGTAACGGACGAAAGTTTGGGTGCAGCTTCTGCTTTTTATATTCACTCTGCACACATGTGCAAATTTTTATTGCAGGCTGGTAGCGTAAATAAATAGATAAATACAACAACATGGCGGAAAGGACATGCATTCTTGATAAAAAACCCGAGTAAGCAGTTTTTTTCTTTTAGCCACTGCAACGAGGCTTCTGATAATTAATTTCCTGACTTCCTTAAATACTTCTGGAGCCCATCTACCAACACATGTATGGATATTTATCGAAAATATCGGTTTACTCTACGCAATGCGATGTTCAATATGTATTGCGACCAAGTATATCGTTTGAAACGTTTTCACTGATTCAATTAAACACGAGACAAAAGAGTTCTTCGTATCTTACTCGCATAGTCGTAATTTCTCGATTACCGAAACCATCAGCCAGTGGGAGTGAGATGGTCCTTCCAGTGATGGTGCCTTTAGTGACGTGTACCGAACCAATGTGTTCACGGTGCGGCCCTTTAGGCGCCTCGTGTCTCGCGCGAAAACTGCAGTCAGCCTTCTCCGTGTTATGCTGTACATATTCTTACCCACTCTTTGAGGGTGAGAGAGAGACACACACACACATACGTACAGACATATACACACCTCCGTTGAGAAATTTGAAGGCATAAAAAATTCGGAACGAAACAAAATCAAAAACAGAAATTCCACCAACGCAGCCCAGTTTGAGTGCAAAAATCCAATTTTGCAGTGCAAACGAATGAATGCACTTCAGTTACCCACCAGGAACACAATGGTCGGCCGCCCTCCAAACAACCCCCTCTCTTCCCGACCTTCTCCTCCCCTTTTCCACCAATAACAGCCTTACATGTTCCGCCAATTCTGTGGTTCACCTGCACAGAATGCGAAGAATGAATTTCCTCTTTATGCGTTATTTTTTCCCTTATTTTAATTGTGATTTTTAGTTTTGTTGCTCTTGTAATCCTTTAGAAGTGAAATGTCATGTTCGTGTAGCTGTGCAAGTTCCGGGGCCGCCGTCCTGTCCTATCCAGTCGTGATCGTCCTGTCTTTGCTATGCATCGCAAGCCAGACAGAAGGCCGAATGTGAAGTGCAGTGAGCAGGATGTCGCATCAAGAGGACGAATGAGCAGATAGCGCGCGATATGCAGTAGAAAAAACACCGAATGCCTTGCGAATTGGGCAGAAAGGACTTTAGCAAATGCATTTTCTACCTTGAATATGGAACTCCTGCAAGGTGTCGGGTGCAGGGAGTGGGCGGGGGCGAGGAGAAGGGCGAGGTGAGGTTGAGGCAGAGGAAAAGAGGAATGAGGAAAGAAAAAGTTGTAAAAGGAAATGAAGAATGCAATCAGAGAGTAGCCGTTCCTTTGCCTGTAAAAAAGTCGGGTTTTGTTGATGGTGATGGTTTTGGTTTGGTTGTATTGGTTTGGTTGTATTGGTTTGGTAGTGTTGGCAACACAGCGCTAAAGAGTCAGACAGTTTTACGAAGCGAAGAGGCGCATGATCGAGATATTTGAAAAATGGGATTATCTCGATTATCATCTCGCCTGAAGTAGGACGTTTCGATCACGATTGCGGCCTCTAATTCGGGAAAAAAGCACGACATCGGTTAGCTTCTCTATTTCAGTTACCATCTCGAATTCGAGGAGAAATAGCGACGAAATGAGGAGAAATGTGTTATCGATAAATATATAATAAATATGATAGAAAATGAGAGTATCCTACGATGATAGAAAATGATAATATAGAGTCCTTCTTCATATAAACTCCAGAAATCAAAGTGTTTTACTTTGTACTGTTAATTCTACTCAGTGTACAACACAACTGCAATCCAGAAACGCTTTCTACCCTCCACGAAATCGAGTCACGACCCTAGCGAAGGTGCAAAACAAAGCGCAGCAAAATAAAACTGAGTGTGGGAGGGAAAACACACACGCACACAAAATGGAGACAACAAATTCTACAGCTAAAAACAGCACACCGGGACCAAAGGAGCAGAAAAAGCAATCAGTGACAGGAAGAGAATGGAATGGCCGGTTGACAGGCGCACGAAGTTGTGGCGACGAGATGCACAGGATATCCTGCGTTATTACTGCATTCTCGGGCACCAGCAGCATCATCATCAGTTCAGCATCATCATCAGCAGGATCGTTATTGAGCCGCATTCGGTGACAATTCCGTGAGGCCACCAACAATATCGTCGTCATCGTTATCGCATCCTGTAACTAGGATGCGTATCCCTTTTTCTTTCTTATGCTTTCCTGACTGGTGCCAAGCGTATCCCCCCCCCAACCCGCTCAACTGATGCCAATTGTTCGGGTTCTGTTTGCGTTTTGTTAATTTTTGTTTTGCAAAGTTGTGCAGGACTTTTAGGGCTCCTGGCGGTCTCGTTTTTCGACGAACCATTCCTACGTGTCAACCCACTGAGCATCCCGGCATCCATTGGGTTTTTATTATCTGCCGCTGCATGCTGTTGCAATCTGTGGAAGATTTTCCTCCTTGGGATGGGCGGTGGTTATGGTTGGGGTTGCCTTCTCTCCCTTTTCTCCGGTTCGAACTCTTCCTGGCGGTGGCGGAGTGACGAATTTTTTCCCTGTTGATTGAATGCATGCAACGAAGTCTTGGCTACATTTTCACTTGATGGGAGTTTTGTTTGCGATGCCGTGTGGCAACCGGTGTTATATTTTGAAATCCCGGTTGTTCCAAACGTAGAAATAGATGTTTTTCTCAACGAATACTAAAAGTTTTAATTAATTGTAAAGTTTACAAATTGGTTTCGTTTAAAGTTCTCAATTTAAATTGTTCAGGCCATCAGTGCGAACTTCTGCAGCCCCAATTCTTCTGAGGAAAACAATTTAAAACCAGCAGGACACTCCCACTCCTTCTCGTGTTTCCTTTAAACTACTGCTGCATTTATGTAAACTCCGACAGCGGAAATCAGCGACCGTCAGCGAGGCGCAATTAAAAATGCATCATTAACTAAATGTTTAAAGAGCTGCTGTCATTATTTAGCAGCAGCAGAAGCAGCACCAACAACTGCCACCAGGACATCCGCACCAGCAGCAGGAACAGCAGGAAAAGTGCAAACAACAATGAAATTGCTGCAATATTAAAAATCGCTGCAGCATTTGAGTTTAGAATATACATGCATTATTTGCAAGCTGAACGGTGCAGGCAGCCGAGCGTGCATATTTAATTGGAACAAATGAACGTGTTTTTTCTTGGATCGAAAATACCTTAATGAAAGAATTATTTTAAAATTTAAACAAATATTTGGCACACAAATTTTTACCGCTGGCAAATATCATGCAAATATTAAGAGGACACGAAAATGGCCGTGAATAGGATTTGAGACTGGGAATCAAGAGACAGAATTTATCGCCATCCACACAACATTCACCAGAATGCATAATATTTCTCGCTTATAAATGAGTAAATAAAAGCGAGAGAAAACCAGATATATTCTATAAGTTGGGGGCAACCGAGAAAAATCTCTCCTCCTCTCTCTCTCTCTTCCTCTCTATTTCTCTATCTCTCTCTAGATTTGTCTATATAGTTGTCTCTACTTTTTTCCTTTCTTTGTCTATTTTTCTCTATCTCTCGCACTCTTTCTATCTCACCTTATCTCTCTCTTTCTCTCTCTCTCTCTCTCTTTCTATCTCACTCTATCTTTCTCTCTTTCTCGATCTCTCTCTTCCTTTCTCAATCTCTCTCTCTCTTCCTCGATCTCTCTCTTTCTATTTCTCCCTATCTCTCTCTCTCTCTCTCTCTGTCTCTCTCTTTCTCTCTCAATTTGTGCACCTTATTTTTTCGTGTATAGTTTTACAGCCTGAAATTTCCCGCTGGGTCATGACTCGAGGTTCTATCTGCACGAACACACACCAACACCCCCCAAAAACACACACATACATCGGTTTTATGTGTTTGCGCTGTGCAAAAATGCAAATATATATTTTGTGATGCGTTCTAAAAAACGGGCGATATTGAGGCAGCCTTCAACTTGCAGCTGCAACGTCATACTTTTTCCCACTATTTTGTTGCTCCTCCTGCTTTTGTTGCTGTCGCAACAGAGTGCATCGAAAATGCAATCTAAATGCCAGCAACAACAACAACAACAACAACAACAACAACAACAACAACAGAAAAAGCAACAAAACGCCCGCAGCCGCACACAAACAACGATGAACGAGTGAATTTGAATACTTTGAATGCAGTTTTTGTGCAACAGCAGCAAAAAATTACAACGCTGACAAATGCGTTTTAGTTGGAAGCTTACAGTGGAGAAAAAACACCGCCATCAGCAACAGCAATAAAAAGCCGACAGCAACAACTACGAATAACAAAGCGTGCAATACAAGGCATGAAATGAAAGCGCTCGAGGATTTCATGGGTCTTGTGTGAGGGTGACATGAAAAACTTGCAATATACATGCACAGCAATACGTACGATAGTCTCCCGAAACGAACACACACCCACACACACACACACATATACACACAACGCACACACGAGCGCACACCGACGGACTCCTATGAATGCAGCAGGACTGCAACATAACGACCATCAACAGCGGCAATGGCATCGACATGCAACTGACATAAACCGGAGCGACAGAACAACAACAACGCCAGCAACAACGACAGCAGCAACTGCAACAACAACAACTCTATATCCAGCTACTGCTTTATGCAATGAATTGCATTTGCATATACGGAGACTGTCAGGAGTTGCTGCACCATCCTCCCGTACGATTGCCGGGCACATCCTTCCATCCATCTACCTATCCTGGCGCTTCCGCGTGCCGCTCCCCAGACATCCCCACCATCCCTGTGCCGTTATGTCGCTCCATCTCCATTTGAAATGCTATGCAGGTTCTTTCCATCCTTTAAATTCTGAAAATTGCATTTTTAGGCTCACAAAAAACACAAAAACCCTCGATTTGATAGGCTCTCGACCAAAATGTATGGCCTGCAGACTTGCATCGCGTGTGCGAAAAAAGGAGGGGAGGTGGAGGGGTCGTGGGTAATGTGTGAGAGTTGCTGCAACGACTGCATCCACAAAAACCTGGACATTCCTTTGGGGTGGAGGGACTTATAGAGTCTGAAGCTAAAAAACGAGATATGTGAAGCTGGTACAAATAGGTTGGTACATAAAAAGCCTACGAAATGGCGAATGAAAGGGAAGAAGTTATATATTCTCCAGAATCCGTAGTGTACCTATTGAAAAATTGTGGGCTGTTGTGGGTGGTGGCAACACTAGTATGGAACAAAATGGATTATGAGGAAGGGATTTGACGTTATCAAGCAGCGGATAGTAACTTCAGGAAGTCATTTTGCGAATACTGAAGAAAATACTGAAGAAAAACGAATACTGCGAGTAGCAGAGTCAAAGAGACGCTTGAGAATTTAGAGACCTTAAAATTATAAGAGTTCTATTTGTCTAAATTTAACGACTTTTTTCAGTCCGTCGAACTACCTGTTAATACTTATCAGATAGATAAAACACTACCTGAGCAATACAGTTTCGTCAAATATATATATATGAATATTTAATGGGCAATTACATTTTTCCCTCTGGAATACCCACTCCCCTCCCTATCAAACCATCCTACAGTTGGGAAATTTACGAACTTTCACATTTAATTGACCGGAAACATTTAAAAAACTTGAAATATAATTAAGGAGAAATAATAAATAACCAGGATTCATGCGCTTGTCACGCACGCACATGATGCGCACTAAATTAGTTTGGGGGGAAAAGGTCGACCAACAGAATTCGAGCTCCCAAGGACCCAACAGACCACACACCGAATCGGGTCGGAGTAGATTTAAGGTCGCCATTAGATAGCAAAGAAAAGGCCGATGTGATGACCCTTCTTATAGAGGCAGAGGCGAAACACGAAACCACATTGGAGCGAGCTCAAAATGGGTGCACAATTAAAAGGATCCCTTAAGCAAAACTTGTGACACGGACAAATGAATGCCCTGTCAAGTGCGCACGCACTGTGCTGAGGGACACGAACCATAAGTAAAAATGTATTAGCATGAACTCTTTAGAAAATTAGTGAAACTCTGATAAAAACAAAAAGACTGCAGTAGATTTCCTTCATTTGGTATGCAAATTAAAATTTACGACCCTACAGTCAGCCATGTTAAAGTCTTCCCTCGGCGAAAGGCATCCCGCTATATAGAGAAAAGCCCTCTAATCCAAATACATACGACATCAGAGGAGCGAACGTTTTCTAAATTGGAAATTCAGCTGAGATGACTTTTTGCGATATGTAAACTCTAATGTTTGAATACGAATCCACAGAAGAACACACGTAAGCAGTATATATTGACTTAAAGGAAAGCCAACACCCACGTGGGTGCCTTTTAGTACGGGCGACCGAAACGTTATTAAATAAAATAGTCGTCCTCATCGTCGTCAACGTTTGTGTGGGGAGAGAGCCGAAGTTCTATTTGAATTGTTCGCCATCTGAAACAATGTAATTTTCATTTGGAACAGCAGTCAGTTCAGTCCTTCCACTCTTACTCATTTCTCTGATGTTCCATCCCTATGTTTCTTGCACTGAAGTCATCTGTGCCTTAATTCTCCTTCGTCCCGTTCTCACCGTCCTGTCACTTCCTTTAGCGTTCACAACTTGTCCCCCACATCTCCGATCTACTCTGCTTCCTTTCTGAGATACAATGGTTCCCAATGGTTCCAAAAGCTGATTAAAGTGGTTTTCTCTCGGCCATACACGACCCATTCGTCGAGCAGTGTTCTCAATATGGTCGTCAGATTTTTCCCGGCTGTGCTGTGTGTGAACTTTAATTGTAGGGATGTATTATTTAATATATTGAATCTTTTATTCAAATGCAGAAATTCTGAATTCTTTGTCCCGCTTTTGTTTTAAAATACTTTTGTTATTTCGCATCTAAATTGAACATCAATTAATATAAAAGTGATTAATAGGGAAATCTTTTAGAAGATGAAAAATCCTTCCACTACGATAGTTCGTTTAACAAGTGATTCCACATGGATGGGTAAAAAACAGCTATTTTTGAGCTTTGATCCTTTATTTTAATGAAATCTGGTACAGCTATCGAAGTAAATAGTACAACAGCTTTGCCCGATCTGGATCCGTTTTTTAGATATAGCAGCTCGAACATGGCTGCTCGCATGAAGCAGAGATATTCTTAAAGAATTTAGGCGATATATACTCGTTTCTAAGTAGTTCTGGAATAAAACCCTTAGATCCTTGCATGCAGTATCTCTTCATTTACTCGCCACTCCGCCCACTTCGTAGAGAGTGTGTGGGTTGCTTGGGGAAAAATAACGTCAGTGAGATGAAGTAATTTTGGAACGGCCAACTCAAATAACTTTTCAAACGAACAAACTCTGCGTAACTCCCCACACGACATTCTAACTTACAACAACAACTATTACCATCACCACCACAACAACAACAACAACTGTTACTGCAACAACAACTGAAAAATGACAAAAACCTGAGAGACATAAAAGAGACGAGATACTAAAATTAAATGAGTCCTGCGACGGACACAGGAAAGAAGCAAGGACGAGTGAGGACGCTGGAAACTCGTTGCAGGACTCTACATTGAAATAATGGCTCCGTTGAACTGAAACCAAAAACGTAGATGTGACTGCGACTGCAACTGCCAAATGAGAATGAGAACACATCCTGCGAGGTA
Source organism: Sicus ferrugineus (assembly GCA_922984085.1). NCBI lineage: Eukaryota > Metazoa > Arthropoda > Insecta > Diptera > Conopidae > Sicus > Sicus ferrugineus. The sequence goes on along the minus strand of OV277352.1, from coordinate 16,057,933 downwards.
CGTGTATCCTAGAATGCGTGCGTACGTGCGGTTATCCTCGATTTTAAATGTCCATTTTTATATTTTTCTGCTCTTTTTCTTTTTCTACCGACCCCCCTTCTTATTCACGTCAATTGCAGGATGTGTCTGGATGACGTTGATGCTGTAAGTATGCGTGTACACGTGGGAAGTTCTTCTCCTGCATTCTACGACCTGACTACAGAAACAAAGAAGGAGTTAATTTAGTTTACACAAAACTACGTACAGTTGTTAGTTTAGACTTCGAAGGATTCCTCATGCAGTCCTTGCGCTTTACTCCCTCCTGAGTGTGGAGTTTAGCTCTGTACTTTAGTTGTTCCTCTGGAATACGTCTGCAAACATGCTTTAAATATTTGCATTCTCCTAAAATATTTAGATTTGATATAATTTAAATATTTATTCTTTTCCCATTCTTGATCTCCATCCCAACTCCCATTTTCTTTACTTTCAGTGGCTTTTTGAGTCCTTTATTTTCACTGGCTGCATGTGAAGCAATCCCATCGAATGACGTGTCTGTCTGGCTTTTCGATTGTCCTTACGTTTCGTAACTCAGAGCCTGCTGACATCCTGATATGACGTGAATGTGACTGATTAAGTTTGCGTTGTAATGCAAACGTCGCACAGTGGGCGGTTTTCAATTAAGATGAGGGGCAAGTAATTTTTGCATCGATTTTAAAATTTTTCCCAAGCACACATTATAGTTGCGATTGAAGACTACTTTTGGGCTCACAATAATAAGTAAACGTGCTCCAAATATGCTATTTCAAGCTCATGATACCTGCGTGTCTCCACTCCATACTGAGGCGCTTTAAAATCCATCCAACTGAATTCTTATCACTGCGCTATCACGCATATAAACCTCGATTTCATTTTAATTAAATGCAATTACTTGTGAAAATCCAAACGGAATATAAATGCATATCCAGCAATACCACACAGCTGTTCATGTGTTTGTGTGTGCAAAGGATACAAAAGGATATCGCAAAATGAACACAACTAAACTGTCGTCAACTGGAAACTAAGTCGGGCGCCACAAATGGTCTTTCGTCGAATGAATTGAAAAAAGGAAAACGGAAAAACTTGTAATTCCTTCTGTGAGCACATTAAAAAGCAAAATAAAATGGCGCCATCCAGCAGAAGGACGATCTCATTAAATGAGGCGTCCGTGCTTTTTATGATGATTATATGTCGTCGTCGTCGTCTCTTCTTTAAAATTGCGAGACGTGAACACTTCACAAATTTTCGCATAAAGGAGTGGAATCGAGGACTGAGGAATTTGAAGGGTCAAAAAGGATTCACTTGTACGCGGAATAAATTGCTTGTAAAATAAAACAGCCAAATTAACTTTTGTTTGTGTTTTTCATTAACTGAGTGAGAAGGAAGGTGTGAGTGAACTTTGCGAAGGCGTCGTCGGTGCTCTCCGCAGCACCAACACCGTTTTGTTCCGCCAAGAGGACAGCGAATTACAATATTTCTGCCAGTGCCGCTGCAAGGATCTAATAAATATGCAAATGTAACGCAGAATAGCGGCCAAAATGTGGGCAAAAATGATGGGTGCGGAGAGAGGGTCGGGTCGTTGGCGGGTGATCCCGCCACTGCGAGTACGGAGTGAGTCACAGGAGATGCACGAGTGTGGATCCGCTTATGATAAGCGCGTTTCTGCTGCCAGCAAGTTTAGTTTATGAAAGGCACCTCTATAGGACTAAAATTTAGGCATTAAATATGCCAGAGAAGCCCCCTTTCTCGCTGCTTTCCTTCTCGTTTTCTCTTTCCCGCCTTCTCTTCGCCGACGTCTCTTTGCCACCTTCACCAACCCGACTTCCAATCCTGCTGAAAACTTTTTAAGCTCAACGCACACGTGGCAACCATTTTCAATCACTTGCCCGCGCCACGCCCCTCCCCCTTTTTAAGCTGTAGGATCCTGAAAGGAGAAACCTTCAGAACACTGGCAGATTCGGTCGAGCACACAGCATCCTCCAGCCAAATATGAAAATAAATAATTCTATCTAAGCCTGAAGTGCAGTTGTGATGAATGTGTGGAGGTTCACCGAACCAACCTCGTACGTAAGCTCGTGGTACATGCTTATATTAATGGTCCTCCTCCGAGCTCCGAGAGGGAGAAACGAAGCGACCTAGAGTTGTAGGGTGGGGCACCTGCCCGGTTTCCCCTTAATTTCAATATTAAGAGGATTAGAAGTGAAGTTAGGGAAGTTTAGAGGATCCTGCAGGTAGATAAGATAAAATATCATATTTAAGTGAAGCTTCAGGGCCTCGCAGGTCACAGTAAATGGTAAACCTCTAATTAAAAACCCTTTTATAGTATAATTTCTAGTTGTAAAACTCAACGAATTTATAATAATAATTCCCTAATTTACTTTCATCTTTTCACAATTTTTTAATAACAACTTCTTCTCTCTTTTTCGTTTCAGTCAGTTATAATTCCCTGGTAACTTCGATAATGGACATCTCGATTGCAGAAGTTCTAATGCAGTTTTATTCTGCTAAATTGTTTCATCCGCTGTATTGACGTTAATCTTAAGAATGCTTATTTATCAGTAAATTAAGTAGTTTTAAATAGTTATAAGAATCCGAAAACGCTTTGAAAATACATCCGCTTGTTTAGATTCGCATATTATTTAGAATGCACTCAATATGAAATAAATAGTAAAGTAATTTGTATTTATTAAATTGCTAATTTTGTAGATTGCTGATTTTGTAGTTTTTGCTGATTATCCATGCTTGTATATCAAATGCTTGAACAATAAATGCTTTAGTAAAAATCAAGGTAAAGTTGTTTGTAAAGGCTTTAGAGTGGGAGACTGGAAATAACGAAGAGATATCGCATCAATCTACAGAATTTTATAAATGCACACATCTCATCAGCATAATCGCTCCACAGAATTCTTGGAAAAAACTGATACAAATGGTAGGTTTTTGTATTCATAAGAAACATACTTTTTAATTTAAAAATAATTTTTATACCCCATGAATTATATAACGAACCATTTTCACACTGTATTTTGTCCACTTTTGACTAAAATGGAGAGATATTAAGCAAAAGTAAACCTTCATTGATTTCCTAACAACCACCTGAAGCGTATGTGAAACCTCCCTCAGTGGCAGCTCGATAACACAATATAATATAACAACCGCCTGAAATCAGATACTTTTCCGATATAGTTCCTTCTACATACATAAAGTCGATATTAGTAAGGGATAACTATACCAAAATGCAATACATGCATAAACTTTTAAACTCCAAAATAAGCATATATATCTGGCCGATAATAAAGGCGGTCTACGTGTATAAATTCCCGTTATTTTTCCAAATAACTAGCTAACTTGGTCAAAGCGGATAAAGTCCGTTTTGGAAATATTCGAGTCCTATTATTATTGTATTCAGTGGGAAAATGATAGCAGTTACCATTGGCTTTTGTAATAAATAGTGTATATGATACGCTACGCCACGTAGATCGACTAGTGTTGTAGGGTATTAAACGCGACCGGTTTTGACTTTAATGTAACGCAATTCCATTTCAGTATCAAGATATATTTCCATGGGGACTATATTATTATTATTGTATTCTCTATTATTATTGTATTCAGTGGGAAAATGATAGCAGTTACCATTGGCTTTTGTAATAAATAGTGTATATGATACGCTACGCCACGTAGATCGACTAGTGTTGTAGGGTATTAAACGCGACCGGTTTTGACTTTAATGTAACGCAATTCCATTTCAGTATCAAGATATATTTCCATGGGGACTTTAAGGTAGATCCCACCCACACCTTGTAAAAAGCTCAAATCAAATTGTTGCTCAGTTGATACCGAAATCTTGGTACACGTTTTCAAAACGATATCATTTGACAGGATGGGTATATCATTTGAATCGGTGTAGTTCATTTAAAACATACGGACTACACTTGATTTTGGCACAGATTTTTGCCTACGGTCCCCACGAATGAGAATTTTCCATAATTCATCCGCATAGGCAGAGCTTTGTTATTATTTTAATTACATTTCAAAAAGTGTAAATCTATATTTTAACAAAAAAGAAGAGCAGTCATGTTTATTAACCGATTTTGCTCATTTTTAGAATTTCTTAAAAAAGTATATTTTTAAAAAAATATTTGTGCAATATTTCATGGTGGTGTTTTTAATCGCTCACTTGTGGTGTTTATTTTAACCGAATTCGAGATGACAATTGAGGCCGAGACGATTCCTATTTCGTTATCAATACGATTATCTATATAAACACAATCTCTCTAAGTCGAGGCGACAACCGAGATCGAAGCAACTTTAATTCGTTGTTAGACCTGAGCGCGAGAGGCTTTTTCATTCATACGAAGCACTCTTTTCATCAGAGACAATAATCGAAACCAAGATGGTTTCATTAGTGGCGACGGCAATCGAAACCAAGACATTTTTGCCGTCGACATAGAAAGTGAGATCGACCACCGTGTCGATGTAATCTGGATTGTGAAAATTTTATGAATAATTTTGCAATCATTATTTCATAGTGAAGATTATTCCTGGGATTTTTTCATCATAATATAGAATTCTTATTTATAATTTTATATATTTAAACCTTTGTTTAGAAACCCTCTATAAGGGTTTCTTCCTCTTATGGCACTTTTCATATTTCTCTAGGGATGACGTTGTTTAAAGTGAGCTAATCCGACTTTCGCTGACCTTTACAAACCGGTTGAGAACACGTTTCTTAAAAAACCGCCTCTCTTTTGAAGGGTTGAAAAAGAAAATAAAGTGACATCTATTGTGCGCTAGCACAGTCTAAGCAAACCACTAAGCTTTTCTAAACTTTTCATTAGGAAGCTTTTGAAGAGCTTTGTTCCGATGGGAATGCTGTGGGAAATCTTTCGAAATTGTAGAATAAATAAGGGTTGGTGGTTCGTTGCCTGGGTCAAAGGGTAGCTTTTGTGTATTTCTTATTTTCTGCTTCCTTATATATTTCTCACAACAACGAGAAATCCGTTCCTTTCTAACTCAATAGAACAAGTTTCCCTTTTTTATTTTTTTACACCCGAAGGGATGAGAGTATATCACTTTGTTCTTCTGTTTGTAACGCACTACAGGAGGCGTGGTAGATATGGAAAAATATATATATATATTCTTGCTTAGAATCACCTCCTGAGACGACTTAGTCATGTCCGTCCGTCTGTATATCTGTCTGTCTGTATGTCTATGGAAGTCACGATTACAGGAGAACAAATAGCGGTATCGTCATGAATTTGATATGAATATTCTCTGCCATCATAAGCTGATTGGGATTGAAAATGGGCGTAATCGGATAACTATTACGCCTACTTTACATACGGAATGTAAAGGTTAATCCTTTAAAAAATATCATTAGGTGAATATCTCATAATCCAGGCGAGATATTGAGGCATAATTCTATTCCGGAACATATAGCGCCATTACTAAAATTAAAGCAAAAAATGGGCTATAAAAAAGTTGGCAATATCTCGTGAACGGTATTAATACGTAATTTTAATACGTAATTTTACCAAGAGGTATCAAGGGGCATTACTAATCTGTTTGCCAAAAATGGGCGCGGCCCGCTCATTCATACAAAAGTTGTCAATATCTTGTAAACGGTGCAAAATATTAATACGCGACTTTATCCTGGGGTATTTAGAGACATTACCAAAATGTTTGCCAAAAATGGGCGTAGGCAAAATTATTGTTCTTTTAGCATCTCGGGTGTACGATATTTAGACTACGGCCGGGCCGAAGACAACGCTTATACTTGTTTAGGTTGTTTAGGTTGCTGACTTTAGGATTAATATTTCCAACTTGCTTCTCTGAATCTGTACAAAAACTCACATTACAATAATTACTTTAGAAATGAAGAACAATGTTTCATAAAAACTTGAAGAACTTAACGAATTCATGGAAATTTATTTACTTTTTCTGGGACTTCCTTAATACATCTGCACCGACTCCAAGTACAGTTGTGTTCGCTCTTTTCTAACAAACTCTTTGGCTTGCACAGCTCTGCTTTCCATTTTTAACTTTACCGACGCCATCGTGTTACCACTTCAAGTCTATTCATCAACAACAGCAACGACCAAAGCAACAACGACCAAAGCAACAACGACCGAAATCCTGAAACTCGTAAATGTTGAATGGATGCAAATGAGGAGAATTCAAAATACAACCCGACATTTTTACACAAAAGTACGAGAAGTCCAGGCTTCCTTCCCCCACTAAGAAACCCAAGACAACACTGTAGATGTGGGGGAAAAGTTGGAAGGGTAACGGGTGTAAGAAAGTTGAGGGATGGAGAAGGAGATGAAGGAACAGGAAAGTGTGGAGTTGCATGCAGCGTCATCAAAGGCATTCGAAATGCCGCCAAGTCCGCGCCAGCAAGGGGTAAATAATATCCCGGATTTTCGTTTTGAAGTCCATCGTCGATGGGGGATCCGGTCCTGTACACGTTGTTAGAGTTGAGTGTTCAATCTGCTACACCCATGACGTGGATGTTGGAGGACTGGTGGGTTGGCTGGCTGGTTGGTTCGTTGGAGACGCACATCGGAAAAATGGTTTTAATGTTATAACCTCGAAGGGTTGCACGGAAACGAAAGGATTCGTTCGCAAAAAGAAGGAAACGAGTAAGGAAAAATAAAGAACTGAGTTGAAAAAGTAAAACTGAGTTGATAGCTGAAACTTCAGAGACAACTGAACACCGAGAGGACGAAGGCACCATATCAACAGCCCCATTCTCGAACCCGGCCGCTGAATTACGAACTTGGTAGTGGTGCCTTGTTAACAGACGCCTCCACTCGGAGTTTCGGTGAATGCGAAAGACCAGCGTTTTTTAAACGATTTTTAAAGCTTAACGAAATGGAAAATTAATGACGATGAGGAAAAGATAGCACTACGGGTGGTGGAGATTGGAAGGATAGAAAGTCCTGCAAGTTTACTAATTGTAGTTTCCATAAAATCTTCTACATAAAAGAATGATTTTGTATTCCACAAATTTTTGGCAAAAATCTCACCATTTTCTCAGGCTTCAAAAGCAATAGACGTTAACCCTCAAAGTTTGCCATCACATTGCAGAAACAACAGCAGCAAGAATCAAATCAAGTCTGGTTGACGCCATCATTGAAAAGGATACAATCGTAAAATCACAGGACATGAGGTCGTCGAAGAAGCAGGCGAAGAAGGGGAGAAGAAACAGCAGCCTCCAAAATGCTGCTGTACGGAGGAAGGGAAAGAGTTGAGTGCCAGATGAGACTGCGTTACGAATCTCATATTCAACAAGGACTCGAAAAATGCAAGGACTCCCTTCAAACGTAGTCAGAGACAGGGTTGGGAATCTATTGTTAAGTTGATTGCTGTTGTTGTTGTCGTTGTTGTTGTTGTCGTTGTTGTTCTCGTACAATGGCCGGCAATACAATGAATGGGTTGAGTTTTGCCCTTCCAACGGTCTGCCTGTTCTTGTTGTTCCTTAGTGCGAGTATCCTTGCCATAATCGTGTGTCCTTTTTTCAAATAATCTGCATGAATTTCAATTTCTTTGTCCATGTGTGTGTGTGTGAACCCTTTTTTGTGACGGTCGTTAGGTCGAGTAAGAAGTTGATGTGGACTGAACATGAAATCATGGCTGCCTTCGCCCATTAGATGGGCAACCATGTTTAGTGAGGTTGACAGGCAGCCCGGCAGCAGGCAGCTACGCAAGGACCAACCAACACATTCTCCTCACACTGGCAATGCATTATTAATCTCCTCGCAGACGATTTTATGTATTCTTCTTTCTATTTTTCCTCTTGCTTCCTGAGTATTTTTGAATTCTAGCATCCTTTGCGTCCTCTGAACACCTCTATCAGATTTTGTACCCTTCTTTACGGCAGAAACGATGACTGGGGAAAATGTAAAAAGGATTCCAAAGTTATTTTTTTGCCGGAGCTCAACAAAATGGTTTCTGTAATTCGTTTTGCTCCTTCCAGTACTTGCGAGTCCTTTCATTTCACTTTCATTTGCTGACATTGCTTCCACTACCTCGTCCCTTAATGCGTGTTTTGACCTTTGGAAATTCTAAACCTTTGCCGGGATGTTTTGGAATTTTATTCCGGCTTTTGTTCAGATTGTAATTGCGTAGAAAATGTTTAACGGCGGCTGAAAAACGTTTTTATTTACGAAAAACTTTAATTTTAATTTCCCATTTACATTATCCTAACGCGGAAAATGTAATTATATATTTTGTTCAATTATGCTAAGTAGGCAATCGCACAATAATATGCAACTGTCCGTGATTATGCCTAATGGCCGATATTCTCGCGTATTACCAAGTATATTTCGTAATAGAGGACTCACATTAATAAAAAACTTATGCGACTGGCCAGTACAGAAATCAGATGAAACTGATTTCTGGAAAATACGCCATAAAAAGAGTTCGTCACACCTTGGGAGTGAATAAAAAATTCTTTGTAAAGAGGAATATGTATGTGAAAACATATTAATATATAACGCCAACCCTGTTTTCTTACACGAGTCATCAATCAGATTCGTTTTTTCTCTTGGGTGCCACAATGTTTGAAAAAAGTCGCAATATCATCGCCATCGGCCAATTTTTCGCTGGAATGAAAGAGTACTCTGAAAAGAAAACCGAGATCGATTCACGCTTCTTCTCGACTCTAATTTGAAGCGATAATCCAGATCGATAGGAACCATTATAGTCTTAGCAGGTATTGAGACTAAAAGGGCTTCTTTAGTCGAGAAAAAGCTTCTCTTAATCAAAACTAGAATCGTGACTAGACAAAATAAGTTTTTTTTTTCTTTTTTAATGCGAGAACCGAGAACCGGACAACCACTTTCAGGCGAGACGAGAACCCAATTCGATACAGCCGTCTCTCGCTCCTCTCGATTAGAGGACGGTAAACGATATAGAAGCGAGTATCGCCTCTAGTAACGAGTAACGAGTAACGAGTAACGAGATAAAAAGCTTTTTAGTTGTAACGAAAACCAAGATGCCACATTTTCTCGTCTAGTTTTTGTCATCGAGCATCGAGATTAAAGTATTTGTGGCCACTGAAATTCAATTCTTTTGAGAGCTTTGCAATTTTTACACTCACGCAAAATTAGCCAACATTTCCAACCTCGAAACCACCTCTAAAATGTTGACTCATAATTAATGTGATTATTTTCCACCGAAATATTATTAGTTTCGCATACAAATTATTGAATATGAGAGTTATTTTGCGAATGTGAGTTTGTGGCTTGGGGTCAAAGTTGAGCGAAACTAAAGCGAGATGGAATTCCGTTGCCGGGAACTCTGAGCGGGCGAAACAGAGGAGCGAATGGAAATATCTAATAAATTATAAACTTAACCGAAATTAGTGAGTTTTATATTTAATGCAACAGGAGTTGCAACGTGTTATACACGCGCAGCCAGTAAAAGGTTTTGACAAACTTCTGGCTGCGAGTGGAAACCATGAAAACCGCACAACACAACTCGCGGCTCGACTGGACAGGACGCGCTGCCAAATCAGCTAAAAAACTAATTTCGCTACAGGACGCTTCCAGGATAAACTTTTTGAGTGAAAACCGAAACCGAAATTAAATTAAAATGCGGATGGAAGAAGCTTAATCACGATACGCACTCTGGCGTTCTCGCTGAAATGAGTGCAGTAGTGGGATTTCACGGGAAATCTCGTGGGATTCGGGGAAGAGGACTCTAAACTCATTTTTGCATGGCTGAGTAATTCAATTTGTTTATCTTGAATTTCCGGGCTCGTTTTTGGTTTTGTTTTTTTTTTGCTGCCTAATTTAAATAAATGCACGCCAGCGGAAGCGAAGAATAAACTTTACGGAAGTGGGCGCCATACTGCGTTCTGTGGGGTGGCAGGGTGACGGAGTGTCGGAGTGGCGGAGTGGTGGGGTGGCTGGGTGGCGGAGTGACGGGTTGGCGGGCTGGTTGTGTTAGTTAGCTGGCGGTTACATTTTGGTGCCCTCGGATGGGCTGCTCGCTTCTGGCGAATTATTACAATAAAATAAAATAAATAAATATTTTTCCAAGCCAAATACGTGATTATATTCATGTGTGGGTTTGTATTTAAAGTGTTGTGTGCGTGTTTGTGTGTTTGTGCAGCGCAAATAATTGCGATTTGCATAAAAAGGTGGCCAGCCGGCCGGCTGCCCGGACGAGTCCTGCGGAGTTCGCAGTTCGCAGCTCAGACCACAGGCGAGACTCCATTCGGCGAGCAGGCTACGCAATGCCAGTTGTGTGGCCAGGAACCGCAACTAAATATTTGTGTGTGTGCGAGTGTGTGTGTGTGCGTGTGTGCGCGTCTGTGTACGTGGCTGTGTAGCCAGTATTCGCCTCCAGCCAATTTCCACTTGCTTCCCATTCTCGTGCCTCCTCCTCCCCACTGATTTTCGTCCTTTCCACCATCAGCGACATCAAAGGATGTGGAAACAGCAAACGTTAAAAATTTTTCCACCTAAAAGCAAGCATAGAAAAACAACGAGCAACGAGTGAAAAATGAAAAATAAAATGTGAAAACCTCGCTCGCACATCACTGCACACCAATACACACATACACACACACATACACACATACACAGCAACACATACCAACACGCACACAAGCACTCCATGGCAATCGCTGAGCGGGAAAACGGCGACTTTTTGCTGCATTTTCTAGGTTAGCATTTTTCGCAGCAGCAGCCAATCGCAGTGCGCCAAGTAGGTGGAGCTTGAAAAAAGAGCAGAAAAAATCTGCGCGCAGAAATGAAAAATCGAGAAAAGAATGCAAAATGAGGAAAAACGCAATTTTCCTCCTTTTTCCACGTTTTTCTATACACGTCGTGCAAAAACAAAACGAGCAACAACAAAATGGCAGCATACACGCACACACACACACACACACACAGCCCCGTATACACTTGCATATACACCAACATGCTTATGTGTGAGTGCTCATCATGGCGTCGGCGTTTTCCATCCATTGCATTGTGACGTCTTCACTCAGCTCACAGCATCCCGAATAAAATTTTCTCTCTTTCTCTCTCACTCGCACTCTCTCTCTCTCTCTCTCTGCGTCTAACTGCTTACTACCGCACACACACACAAACTTTTATAACGATTCCTCTCTCTCACATCTCTTGCAAAAGAATGCAGTCATGTTTTTCATTGCAGTTTTTTCGCCCTTTTTTTAAGGAGGGATGGGTGGTGGGTGGGTGTTGTTTTGCTGTTTTGTTGGCTGGCTAGTTTTTATTACTGAGACGAAATTTGCAGCTGCCAACATGAGTTTCGACCCTTCATGACGAGCGGCGGGATTTTCTGACTTGAAATCATCGTCGTCTTTATCATCGTCGCCTCCTCACAATCATCCTCATCGCAGTCATCGTCATCGCAGTCATCGTCATCACAGTCATCATCATCACAGTCATCATCATCATCGTCATCACCATCAGCGTTAACATCGTAATCATCATTATCATCATCATCTTAATGTCTGCTATTTTTAGTTTTTATTGTCCAACCTTACCATCACCCATCGCTCTCTCTATCGTCATCTCTTCAGCTTTTCCTCTTGAGAGAAATATGTATTTCAGTAAAAATTTGCGTTTTATACTATCCGTATTTTTTTTTTCTTGGCGCTGTTGGCACTATTTTTCCCCTACTTTTGACATTTCTCGCTCTTTTTCGGTCGATTTGACTGCTAAATAATTTTTGATTAGATAAAAGTCGCCCTTAGTGAGCAAAAGTTTAAAATGCTTAATAAAAAACCTTCAAAATCTCAACAAATAATCTTCATTTCAATATAATCTTTCATTAAATTATCTTTAAATAATCAAAATAATCTTTCATTAATTCTTTTTCAACAATCGCAAAATTGTTATCAAAATTCTCAAGAAAATAATATAAATTTGTGTATTTGTCTATATTCTAAATACTAAAAATATTATCAAGACTCAATTAAATCTTCGTTCTTTTAATTGTCTTTGCGATTGTCTAAATTACACAAACGATTATGAAAGTAATTTTCAAAACTCCACGCAAGTACTGCGTGACTTTCTAAAGTCATCAGAGAAATAATCTCAAGATATTATGTTACTTCTTAAGTATTTTTCAAGGATCACGCGTAAATAAGAAGTAAAATAGCGAGAATATTTCTGTGTTTGTAATCGCAATCTAAGTAATTGGTAATCATAATGTGTGAAAATGTTTATGCTGTTAATTCCTTAAATACTTTTACGCTACTAATCGTTAATTAACTTGTAATCGTTAATCGTTAAAAACCTTTAATATCGCTAAAGAATATTTTAAAAATTAAAACAATCACGTAAGTTAAAGTTCGTGACTTAGAAATGTTAATATATAATAATGCGAATAGTAAAAGTTAAATAAAAAATTAAAATTAGAATCGTTCAGAGTAAAAATAATACAACAACCTAAAATCTCGGGTTTTATATAAGAGCTGAAAGCAGTAATTTACTGCTGTTATTTTCCAACTTGTGCGGACTGCTGCAAAATTAAATACACCTCCATCCGCTGACCACTTGCGAAACATACTGTCCTGCCACGCTATATCGGCCCCGCACCGCCCCGACTCCACCGTCCTCTCACTCGAGACACATTGCGTGCCGCGTGTTGTACGTGGCAGCGATGAGAGTGAAAAATTAAAGCATTTTTCAGCAGACAGACCGACAGAGAGACAGACAGTGAAAAATTGAAAGGAGCGCCTTGTGTTCCGTACACAGACGCCTCTTCCCCTCTTCTCCTCTTCCCCTCTTCCCTCTTTAACCCGCTCTAGTGGCAAAAATCCACTCGTCGAAGAACTGCAAACGCCACCTTATCACGCCCGGGCGTCTGCTGTTAATACTTCGTGCATTCATGGCATCCCTTTGTACACGAAAACGGATCCGGATGCAGAAACCTTAAAGAGCTCCAGCGACGAGTTGGCAACACAGCGCGGCAGGATTTTCCGCCGTCTGATAAATTTTTCTTCCCTCTTCAGGCGAACAAGCGAACATTTAAAATGGCCGGCCGGACTGTTTTTTCCTTAGCCTGGCCAACAACTGCAGCTGAAAGCCGCTGTAATGAGTGGGTTGCCAGGAGAGGCAGGGGGAGTGTGGTGAGAGAGGAGGAGAAACGGTTGAGTCCATGCATAAAGTTGAAAGTTGGACGAGCATGCGGTTGTTTGTCGAGAGGGTTGCGACAAGAAAAATGCGACAAATAAAATGTTTCATCCTCTCCGGCTTTTTGCGTTTTCCTCCCCGATAAAAGGGAGTGAAGAATGTGGGGAAAACACATCGTGCAAAACAGGGAAAAAGGACGAATGACAAAAAGGATGGGAAAGTGTAGGGAAATCTCATGATTTACGATTTAAATTCGTTTGTTTTGCTGGCTCCTTCTTATGGATAGAAGGGCGGGGTGAAGGGGGTGGGCGGGGCGGTATGGTTTGTGGGTGTGTAATTTGTATGTAAGGATATTGCATGGTTCATATATATCTGTCTGTGTTAGCGTCTGCTCTCAAACGAGGATATATGTGTGTGTTTTTGGTCGTACTTTGGCAGGGGATGGCGGGGCTTCTTGGGGAGGGGGAAGCATGAGGGACCGATTTCGCATTAGTTTTTATTTGATTCAGTAGATTTTTATTTGATTCATCCTGCACTGCACTTTACTTGCAATTGACGCTGAATCGATGGCAGCCGCCTCAAAATCAACTTTATAATATGTTTGTAATTTTATCATTATGAACAATAAATCGTTTATAATTTTATAATTATATTTATAATGTATTTAAATTCGTAACTGGCTTTACGCACATTTTAGTAAATTTTAATTTACTTTCAAGATTCTGGATGTTGTAAGTTTTAAAAACTTCAAATTTAATATTACAAAATTAATGCAAAGTTGATGAAGTTAAGTGAATTTTAGGGAAATGCTGAAAAATATATGTGTCAATGTCTTGTATCATTTACTACTTTTAGCGCTTCGTATAACGAGTAAAATCGAGAAAAGGATTTCATGGTCCCCCAAAACATGTACCACTTTAAAATTTCTACATATATAAGCGAAAAAGCCTTCGAAAACTGCAGCCTCAAATACAACTTCAGGTTCAAATGAAACCAGTAACCAGTAGTCTGCAAAAAAAGTCCTCTTGCATACCACGACCCCGCACCCCCATCCCCTCCTAGAAGCCACAAACACGACGCGTTGCTGCTGGAGCTGATCACACATCTGCCAGACAGACACGTCAATTTGTATCTCGTGTGGAGTTCCGATCTCGGGTTGCCGTGATTGCATGCGCTCGAAACACATTCAATCGTCCATCGCTTGTCACCCGTGCGTTTGTCAGCTAACAATTTGTGTCCGTACCTGAAAGGGAAGCTTTCAACTAACCAACTATTTGCATCTTCTTTTTCCTCGTCAGCTTCTTCTCGGCTTTTGTTGTTTTTTGCCTCAATTTGCTTACCGAATTCGCAACAACATCGAGACGAGGTGAAAAAGTGCTTAATTTACTCGATTTGCGTACGTGCGAGTCAGTGCACGCTTGACTGCTGCCAGGACGATGGGGTTTACTAGCAAACAACCGGGTCCTGCGTCGAGGAGGAGGAAGAAGAGCAGCAGCGAGAGGAGCAGGAGCGAGGAGTCCCTTCTATCCTTCTTCCTTAACTGCTTCGGTTGGCTTCTCGTCTCCACTGATTCGCATTGAGACGGTGGGTTCTGCTAAAATACGTTTTATCTGCTCTCGTTTTCTGCGTCCTTTTTTCTGGTCACTTTTTTCTGCTCCCTTTTTTCTGCTCCCTTATTTCTGCTCCCTTTTTTCTGCTCCCTTATTTCTGCTCCCTTTTTTCTGCCGCTTTTTTTCTACTTCCCTCCTTTTTTCTAGTTCCTTCTTAGGTAGCCGTCAGACTCGGTTTGCTGAATACCTCCTAATTGTATTGTTGTTGTTGTTGTTGTTGTCGTTGTTGTTGTTGTCGTTGTTGTTGTTGTTGTCAGGATAGCTAAAATGATTGGTTGTTGCCGTTGCTTTTGTTTGTTTTCGCCGTAGTTTGAGTCCATTTAATGGTTCCTCATTTAGCAACGCGCTGTAAGTGGAATTAACTTTGCACAGTTTTCGTCCTTTCGTCCTTTTGTTCTTTTTCGTTGCTTAAATTGTCTGCCGCTCTTGCCTATCCTGCGGCACGCATTCATTTCGCTTGTTTATGCGGCTCTTCGCGAGTTTCTAAAAGATGGTCGGCAGCTTGGTGGGTACCGAGTTGGCTCGGGTTAGTTGGTTCTCTGGTATACGGTGTCTGTATACTCCACACGTTCTCATAACAAATTAAAAACCAACATAACTGAGAGCTGCACATGGTACACAATTCAGAGAGATTTCAGATTTCAATCAGTTCTTTAAATAAAATTAAAATATCGCTATTAGAAATGAAAATAAGTTTCCAGTTTCTTTCTTGTTACATTTGAGTTTTTTTGGTTTTATTGTCTGTCCTGTATAATAACAAATTATAACGATTTCACAGTAAACTTTCCATTTTGCCTTTAAGCAAATCCGAAAAAACTCATTTCTTGCTTAATCGCAAAGTAAAGCAGGAAAACCCTGAAAACCTTAAATAACGCATGATGAAGCAGTAATAATAACAACAATAAAAACAACAACAGCAATATTGCTAACCGTAATAAAAGTAATGAAATTTTAATAATTTGTTTGTAATTTTACAATTGTTTTAATTTATCTTACAAAATGTGTAAATTGCAAGTTAAATAATTTTGTCTCTCCATTAAAACAATAAAGACTACAGCAACAACAAGAGCAGCAGAAGCAGCTACAACAACGACAGCAGTAATAATGACAGTAATAACAAAAGTTCCACTGAAAATAACCAAAAATTCATTAAAATAAAATGTAAAATTTATACCAACAGGAAATTCTTCGCTGACACACCCTCGCCCGCAACACACACACACACATACATATATATATACATATAAATGAAAATATTCACAGACAGAGATCATATACATAAATACATAAACAACATTTATGGTATGATGCATATTTGAAAATAGACGATAAACTTTAATTTAAGCGAAAATACAAAATGCTAAAATAGCATCTGTTCAGCAAGCTGGCTGTTTGCACGTGTTACTTACTCACGTACATAATCACGTGTCTTTAGTTGTGTGGGTGTGTGTGTGGGTGTGTGTGTGTATGTGCTACTTATTTCCTCACCAACTCACTTATTAATCACACTGAACACACTTATTAATCACACTGGTGAGCGGGCAACATTTTCATGAGAATTTAGTTGCATACTTTTAGGCGTTTGTTTTAGCAGCAAACCTTTGTTGAAGTTGTGAGAAAACACAGCCTTAATTTACAGAATAGAACTATTAGGAATATTTCCTCCTTCACTTCTGCCTTTCGTTGCGTTTCGTTTTACAAAATGAGTAAAAAAGATTTTACAAAAATTTGTATTGTCCAAAATTTGTATTGAAGAATCAGAAAACTACTGCTGAAGTATCAGGAAACTTGCTGCCTCACATAGAAATGAGCTAAAATGTGTATAACGAATATAAATGTAATATCTGTATTAAAAAACTCTTCTATGATGAGATGCACACACACACACATCGCATCACAACTACCATCATCACAGGGAAATCACGCACTCACTCCACTTGATATTCGTTTTCCGGCTCGATATCATTTGTAATTTTGTAGTAATTACGATGTCTGGGATGCAACCGGCGGCATTAAGAATTAAGCGACTGCAACAGAGTTTAAAAGGGGGTTGTGAGCGGGTGGGGCGGCTTGGAGGGAAGAAGGACGACCGGTTATAACGAGCCGCGCAACCTTGGAAAGCGGAAAAGAATTAAAATGAGCAGAGTTAACAAAAAAGGAACTTGCAGTCGTGAGGACAAAATAAAAATCGGCACATCACGTGGACGAGGCACAGCATTAACAACAGCAGCAACAATAAGAATAACAACAACAACAACAACAACAACAACACCGACAACAGGACACAGACGCAACAAGCGTGAATTCCAGCAACAACAACGTAATACAATATTATTTTTATTTCGGTTAATGAAATGCACTGCGACCGCGATGCACGATGCACCCATTTACTCTCACTCTCTCTCACTCCTTCACTCCCTCCCCTCCCCTCCCCCCGACCAAATGATGTCCACTGCACGGTCAATCCGGTGACCTTCCCACCCTTCTGCACCCTCAAAAAAAGACAAATTAAAACCGAAAACATGCACTCGAATGTCCTTCACCCAGAATTATTTTTAATTCTCATTTTTCCGCACATCAATTTTACATAATATTCGTCAGTTTTTGCACTTTTTTATTATTATTTTCGTCGTTGTTGTTATTTTGTATTTGTTGCCGAAAATAACAACAACCTAAAGCAGCAGCAACAACAACAACCACCACAATTGCAAGTGATACCAACAAAAAAAAAAGAAACAAGAAAAAAGCACGCAAAATGCTCTGATGTTTTATAAAAAAATAAAAACGAAAAAACTCAAAAAACATCTGAAAAAATAGTGCTAAAAAAAGGACACGCATGTCGTTCGTCAATATGGCCACACCGGCGCATTAACGCGCTGCACTTTGCCGGTATTTATGCGTGTGTGCGGAGAGCGTGTATGTGAGTGTATGTGCCTCGGTGAGTGCGAGTGCGTGTGCGGCGTGCGTGTGTGTGAGTGTATTGCATGCACCAACATTTAATGGAAATAAAAACTTGTACACAATTGAACTCACACATACGAACGCGCATTTTTACAGGGGATTCCCTGTCCAAAAAAAAGAGAGAAAAACTTTAATGAATAAATAAAAAAGTGTAAAAAACGAATCAGATTTAATTCTTCACCACCACCATCGCATCGGCTGCCAAAAAAAGAGAATGAAAGAAACTGCCAATAAAAATGCATTTAATCGAACAAAAATAATTTTTTAATTGCCATTTAAAATGTGCCAACACGTGGCGGCACTGATTTTTCTCTTCTTCTCTTGCGGCGTCGGCTGACACCCCGTGCAACAGTTGGTGTCCTCGATGGCCGATTAATTGAGCAGCTCAATGAATCACTGATTCGGCTGAGAGTCGCGCATTTCGGTTTTTCTGTTATTTGACAAAACAAAGAGAAGAGAGGAAAAATTAGTTGTATCAAATTTCTGTGTAACGTTCAACTGGCAACTACAACGATTCACATACACATGCATAGACACAATATTCGAACACAAATACTTGGAGTTATACTTGTAAATCCATCTGATGTTAACTTTGATCGAAATATCGTTCAAATACTTACAATTCGCGAGCCGTGAATCAGTGAATACTTCATTTCGAATCATATTGAAGCACGTGATGTTGAAGTACATTTAACTTGCAATGAATCATATTGAATCCCATTGAATCATTATTGAGTAGCTTTGAATCACTACTGCATCCCGCTGAATCATATTGACAATATTTAAAGATATAAATGCTTGTGTTTGTTTTCACACAAGAAGATGTGCATGTGTATATGACAAATACAAGTGAATGTGTGAGTGAGTTTTGACATTCTAAACTTATAACGAACACGACAACAACACGCTTTCAAAAACAGGACGTTTTATTTGCACTTGTGACAGTTCAGCAGGATATCGCATTTATTATTTATTTGGCTCGTTATATGTGTCTGTGTGTGTGTGCCTTAACTCACACATGCATTCGTATCTGTAAATATGCTGGATGTCTGTTGCGAACTGGAATTTGAGAAATACTCGTTGTGTTTGTTGCATTAAAAGCATTCACGCTCTCTAAATTTTCAAGTACGCAAATCCAAAATTTAGAAACCAGAAATAGAAATGAAAAACAGACAAATAAACGAATAGGAAGTCAGACAGACAGATTGCACAAAGTCTGGCAACATGTGGAACGAACGACAGACAGATCAGTAGCAGCAGCTTGACTGAAATATCAGAGGAGACACTGAGGACTCTGAAGTTAAGTTTTATTGCGAAGTTTCTAGTATCAGTAACAAACTACGTGCTAAAATTAACCAAATCATACCCTAAAATATACGCTAAAAACGATCATCTCGATCTAGATTATCGAATCGACTAAACAAACCATCCGAACCCGATAAAGAGGTCTGAACTGATATAACTTGTTCGCGTTCTCGAACTCAAGTCTGGCCAACTAGTTTTAAGTTCTTTTAATTTTAAAATATCCACTCTATTTCATTCTTATTAGTTTATTTGTTCTTTTTATTATTATTATAGTTTGTTATTTTATATAACTTTAAGTTAACTCTATACGATTAATGATATTTTGAGTGATATAAATTTATTAAATTACTTGCTTTTCTTTTCAATTGCAGATAAAATGGCTTTCCACGATACGCATGTCAAAGTTGTACTGCTGATTTTAAGTTTCTGATTTACTATTTTAATTCTTTTATTCTATGTTTAACTTTACTAAAATTAAATATTGAAATAAAACTCATTTCCATTTCCACATAAAAAGTAAGAATTTTGTTCGTCGTATTACAAAAACTTCCCTCTAAATAGAAGAGAACATCAAGCGAACACAAAATGGCGTCTTCTCTACGACGTCCTTTTTTGTAGAGAAAAGACACCCTTTGGCACTCCGCAGACCTCCTCACCTCTCCTCCTCCGCACGTTTGCAGCAGCCATGCAAGTTTAATCACTGAAAAGCATTCATCTTGTTTCCTCCAGCGTGGCATTCTTATCGGGATGAAAGTACGGACGGTGTTGCCACCATCAACCCCTGCGGGTGCAGCAGCCAACGAGAGATCCTTATTCTCCGAAGAAAAGAAATAGAAAAAAGGAATTTTTGTATATTCAACTCGAGGCACATTTATTTGCAGAGTGCAAAAGAGAAGAAAACGACAACGGAAGCGTTTCGCAGTAAAAATTTATAGCAACCAAAAAGGAAGCTAAAAATCGGCGTGGGTAGCTGAATGCGAAAAGGACATTCGGCAGGCTAAGGAAGGGACTGAAGCAGCAGAAGACAGCCAGGAGGACGAACACACGATGTGTTGACTGTACTTTTTGCGCGTTTTATGTTTATTTGAATTTAGTAGAAAATCCTTTTTAGAATTTTAATATCCTTGGAGGATGCTGACGTTGTCTCCGGGGAAAACGTAGAAAAACCAAAAAGAAGAAGAAAACTGGGAATTTAGAGAAGTGGAAATACTCGTAGTTACGACTTTTTAGTCACACAAAAGTCCTCAGAGAAAATATTGCAATACTATTTTTTACTTTTATCCTCGTTGCTAAAAGCTAACAATGAATGAGGCTTAAAAGGATTTTCAACTGGATTCTCAACTGATTGCAGAAACTGACATGAGGGAGAAGAATTAAATTAATTAAAAGTTTTTGAACTCAAAACTTTTTTATCCCGTTTTGCATTCTTTGATGATGAAGTTCGATTCCATTTCTCTTTATATTTTTCCATTATTTCCTTCAGTTCCTTCCCGAAAATAAATATCAGAGCAAACATTCCTTCTCCACTTCCACATGTCAAACTTCATCCAATTCCTCTCTCAACCCCATTCGATTCCTTTTCAAATTGATCTGAAAAAAGTGAAAAAATTTATGGCTGCCTAACAAAATAAGGAAAAAATTAAACAAGCAAAGCAAACGAATACAAATTAAAATCGCTTAAAGGCTTTTTAGCCTCTCCAGCACGTCTGTTGTATCCAGCAGATAGCCGTGCATTCCCGCACACACACACCCACACACACACACACACACACCTGAGTGACAGTAGTTCGGGGATCCAAGGATATCAGCTGTTATATTTATGCAGACACACTCATCCACAGCCATCTGCAAGCACAGTCGACAAGTCAAATGACGTCGCTGCGGCGAGACATGCAGGCGATACGAGTATCTGCAAGATACGGCGTACTTGCCAGCAACCACTGCCACCGCCGCACAAGGCAGCCGCCGCATACTTCAGCGTGAGAGGCAGATTGGACTGAGATGCAGAGAGAAAGCAGAAAAGGGACGACGGCAAAATTAATTTGCATGTAGGCAAGCAAGTGTTCTTCCTCCATATTCGATCCTTTTTTCTGCAAATTCTATTTGCATTTACAGCCTGCAGACCGACCGACCGACCATATTTATTTAAACTCTAAATTCCACCTTCACAGGCCGCCCTTCATCTGAATTCTCTCCCTCATTCCTGACCGCTCAGCAAACTGCCACCCATTCCGCCAACTCCGTTCCTCAGACCATTCGAAGTGTCCCTCGCCGCTGTTGAATTCCTGAAATCCTCAAAAGATATGCGGAGGCAGCAGGGCAGCCTTCGCTTCTCCGCCATTTTTGTTTTCCCTGCGGCCGTCCTGTAACCCCTTCGTCTTCGTTTCGAGCGCTCAAGTCCTTCGCTGGCCGCCCAGACTGGAGCAACTCGCTGCGCTGGTGCCGTCTTATTGGTGTTCGGTTTTAATTTCTCCGAAAATAAAATACGGAAACACAAAAAGTATTAAAATGTGCTCCGCCCAGTTTCTATTGAAGACTTCGCCGCCTTTAGTTGCAGCCTTTTCTCTATTTTATTTCAACTCCTTGGTAGCTTGGCTTGAGGTTGCATTGCCGCAGCTCCTTCGACAGCGGGGAGGAGCGTCGCGTTGCTCGTCGTTACGTTGCTAAGTGTCGTGGCAGAATCCGTAGTCAAGGATGCGCGCCAGGGGCGCGAGGGGCGGCCCGAAGAAAGAATCCTTCCTCGTCGTGTACACGCTTCAGTGGACTGCAATTAAACTTTTCCATTTCTGTGGAATTAATTTTACATAACTCGGTAGCGCGCCCTCCGCAGCCCTCTTGTGTTGGTGTGTCATTTGAAAGGATTTGCATCTTCCTCATACCGCTCCTTCAGCTACCTGTTTTCCCTTCAACGTATATTTTAATTATATTTCTGAGTTCACTTCTAATTCAAATTAAATGCCGACCGAATCGAATCCTTGCTCAAACAAAAACATTTTGAATATGTATCTGGTTACCGAAATTGTTTACGAGGAATTAGCATAATATTGTAGCTTAATTCAGAAAAAATTTCCATTTCCTATTCCAAAATTATTACATTATTACATAAAACTCTTACGACGGTCTCTGCCATCACCATTGCCATCCCCACTATCATAACCATTACTGTACTCCATTACACCGTTAACATTACATTAGCAATACCATTACCATTGCCATTACCACTACCAATACCACTGCCATTACCACTGCCATTCCTACTACATTTTAATTATCGCCATTAGCATTTCATTAGCAATTCCACTATTAACATTTCTTGTATCAATACCATTACCATTACCATGACTATTACTATTACCGTTGCGATTACCATTACCATTACCGTTACCATTACCTTTCTAATCACCACTAACGTTATTCAGAAATGAGGACGTAATAATTTCATTTGTTATCACAACTTTAAAAATACGATTACCATTACTATTACTATTAAAATCATCATCATTTGTACTAACTTTTCCGCAGTCCTTATTGTTACCACAACCATTACCACCCCGATTACTCTACATCTTTACCTTACCATTTCTGTTATTTTAAAAACCTTTTATTAGTGTTAACTCTTTAAACCTTTTTTAGTGTTAACTCTTAACATTGCGATTACCCTTCTACCGTTGCCAATACCATTGCACTTACTACTGTGTTTGTTAGTATTCTTACTAAAAATAAATTTCAATAACAAAGTTAAATTATCCTTTTTTATATACTAAGATTTTACTTTTCAAATATTATAGAAAATTTTGCCAAAAATTCCAATAACCCTGTAAGAATTTTTCCCTCTCCTATTACACTTGAGAGAAAGAGCGAAAATTTTAATTGGAATCCATCGAAGGGGAAGAAACTTCCACCTTCCACCGCAAAGCAGGGCTCACTTCAAATTCTCTTCGGATAACGAACACTGCTTTACCGATGTACTGTGGTGCCATCTCTTGATCGCTAGCGAACTGAGTGGAACTTATTTAAGTTCAGTAAAATGTTACCAACGTAATTTTCAACCCCTAAAAATGTAGAGAGCAAAAGTTGTTGCTTAGCCTCGAGGATAGTTTTCATTTTTAATACGTGAAAAATAAAAAACCACACTTTTCATTAAATTTCTAATTTTATAATTTAAAATTATAATTTAAATAATCATATAATAATGAAGAAAAGTTTCTATATTTCTATATAATAAAGAAAATAAAGAAATAAAGAAAATCTACAAAAAAAGTTATTTTATATTATTTATATATTATATAATATTTTTTTGTTTATAAAAATTTTTTTATTTGCATAATATAATATAATATATATTATATAAATAAAAAAATATATAAAATATTTATAAATAAAAAATATATTACGATATATAAAATTTATATCATATATAGTAATTAAATTTTTTATTTATATAATATAATATAATATAAATTTTATTTTATATTATTTATTTCTTATCTAAGGTGGGAACGATAAGGATTAATCGCACATTTGGTGGTATTTTTTTTAACTGGTATGGAGTGGGGCTTTCTGATGCAGTTTTGGTGGCCTCAATGCAGAAATTTTAATATAACTTTTGTATCACGCCAGGTTTTCGTAATAATTGTGACAGTTTTGAATTCAGCAAAGTAAAATACATAAATAATCGATAATAAACAATCTTAAAATCCAAATATAACAATGCAGGCGTGAGTAATAATAACGCTGTAATATTTCAGGCAATTCGGAAATCTAATAATAGGAATTTCTCACTTGGCTTTTTCAAGAAGAGGGCCAATGACAAATAGAAAAATATCTAATATTGTTTATATACGTATAAATGTCCAAAAACAAAAAAAAATAGAATACCTCTATTTAAACGAATTTTTCTTGCTTCAAATGACTTGTCATTACTTTATTTTCATAATTTCATCGAAAACGTCTTCCTCTGAAATTTAATAAAGTTTCTCCTTATTTACTATTTTCTTGTAGTCTGACAATCCGGACGAAATTCTTGAAAGTGATAAATAAGTATGCGGTGAGTTGTACTGGACACCAGAGCAACCCTTAATTGAATGCCGCACGGGAATCCTTTCCGCATGCAGATACTGTAGGATGGACATCACATGAAAACGGGTTCTGCGCCCTTTCGGGTCATCCGTGAAGCTTGGACGCAAGACAGAAAGCGTTAAGAACGATGCAGCATCCTTGTACGGTGAGGTGAATCACGTTTCTGAGTTCCGACTTTAATTGAAAGAGTTTCATGAGAAAATTTCAGGAGGAAATGAAATGATTTGAATGCATCTTTGCAGCTTCTTCGTAGGAATTAGAAAGGCTGAAAAAAGGATGTTTCTACCAGTTTTTAGGTTCAAAGTTCACCGTCCAATAGGTTCGTTTTTTTTCTACCAGTGAGGGGTCAGTTCGAGAGCGTGTGAAAAGTGTTGCGTTCTCGAGGAAGGAAAAAAGGATGCTGTGAGAAAATCTTGTTGATTAGAATCCTTTTGATACGTACAGTTTTTTATTGAAAGAGTTTTTACGCGTAAATATCTCCACAGCTTACAACAACATTGAAGTTATTCTGCTTTTTCACGCAACTCGAAAACGGATAATAGAAACCCGATTTTTTTCTTAATCCTCTAGAAAATCTATTTCTTGACAAAAAGAAAGAACTCTTCTAAAGCTTAAAGAAAACTGTCAGTAACAGATGTCAGGCAACAACGCAAAAGCAAGGATGCTCGTATGTGGAAACTTTTTCATTTCGCACACAGCGCCACAAAACACAAACGAAACGAAACGAAACGAAATCCTCAACTGCAATCGAATGCAAGCGGCAAAGTTTTCGTTTTCCATTTTATTTGCTCAGAAATT
Source organism: Sicus ferrugineus (assembly GCA_922984085.1). Lineage (NCBI taxonomy): Eukaryota > Metazoa > Arthropoda > Insecta > Diptera > Conopidae > Sicus > Sicus ferrugineus. The sequence goes on along the minus strand of OV277352.1, from coordinate 16,033,053 downwards.
AAGCAAAAGTGGATGGAAAGTTTTGCTACAAAATTTCCAAAACATTCTAATGAGCAGCAGCAGCAGGAAGGAACGGAGTGGCGAGCCGACCCTACAAAGGACAGCCCAAGTCTGGATGTTTCTCTACGGACGAGAAGATGCAATTTGTTCTTTGCGTCGTTGCGTCGTTGCATTTCAGCTGGCGAAACTTTTCAATGAGTGTCGTTATTTGCATATGAGAGCAAGTGAGTGGGTATGTGTGCTCGTAGTAGTAGTGTTGGTAATTGATGTGCATATAAATGAAAAGAAATGCTTACACACACAACTGTTGGCGCAATACGAACTCAAGCAACAAAGAATAAAAAACACAAAGCAAAAGCAAATAAAACGAAAAATTCAACATATAAAATTGCAAAGTAAGAAAGGATAATAAAATTGCGACCAAAAGTGACGGAAGAGGTGGAGCAGATGGTCAGAAATAATTCTAAAGTGAAGATTGGGAGGGTTTAATACCGAACCAACAACAATAACAGAATTATTTCAACCAGCAGCGAAAGCTGACATTTTTACAAATTCATCAACTCGGTTTGTAGCAGAAATAAATCCCAAACATTCTACATTTTTATTTATGCCTTAGTAAAGTTTTCATTTCTGTTTAATTTAAAATTGAAAATATATATTTTAGAAATTTAGAATTACAAAAATAATATTGTTAATTATGTAAACACAGTTTAAAATAATTAAAGAAGAAAAGAATTCTGGAAATGTCTGTTGAAATTTTATTCTATTCAGTGTTCTTAAATCAATAAAGCTTGGAAGAATTTACACTTGGCTTATTCTTAAAATGTCCTCAGGCAGAGAAATTGAAATTCCTCTCCATGACGTAAAGCTCAATTCGCTGCAAATGAATATGCAATTTTCTACGTTTAAATTGTTTCTTTGAAACTCATAACATGTCCTGCAAATATTTGAAGAACATGCTTGTGTTGAAGAGGCCGACGCAATACACAAGTAAATATTCCCAAGCTGCATTTCTACACAGGATAACAAGGACGTTAAAACTAAAATGTGTATACATGACTGCAAGCAAAAAGCTGGAAGTGCTGACACCACAAAATCTTCAAAATTCGCCAGACATGTAAAGCAAGACGGAAATTGTAAATAAGGAGACCAAGAATGCCGACGTCCAGACATGTAAGAAACGAACGACCCTGAAGACGCAAAGGACGACTGAGGTTGGAGGGTAGAGGATGCACACTTGATGGAGCATTGCAGGATGCTGTAAATACCAAAACAGTCCTTATTTTCATTTTATTGTCTTGGATTGCGTTCGTCTGAGTTGCTGTCTGGTTGCTTAGGGTCAAAATGGAGCGGCTGGGGAGTCACAGGCGGGATTTGAAATCATGATTCCGTCTGTATTTGGGTATGAGTAATTTAAATATTTAAATTAAATGCGGAAATTTTGTGTATCTTTCGTTGTAGACTGCATAAAATGTCTGTAATTCCTTGTGGAGCAGCAAAGTTTAATTTTAACCGAATTGAACAGGAATTTCAAAGATTTCTTAACTTTTTCTGCTAAAATCCTACGAAAATTAAAGCAACTTGATACTGATTTTCTAATTAAAAGCTAGAATTCCGGTTATGTAAGTGTATTCCTGGTGACATCAGCTAAAAATCGATTACTTTGCGATCGTGTGTCACCACAGTATGCGCAAAATTAACAGAAACGGGAGGCAATACAACGTACTCTCGATAAACACAGAAGTAGATATATATATGTATAACTTCACTCTCACCCTCAAGCATCTGCTACTTTTCGTAGATGACTTTTTAGTAGCTCCACTTTGAAAAAAAAGAGAAAAGGCTTGAAAAACCCCGAGCATGTAGGTAGCCATGCCTCTAACTAGATAAGAAGTTTATTTAAATTACTTCAGATTATAAAACCAAAACAGCAAAAAGCTGCTGCAGCCCCCAACGAATCCGTTATTGACCATGGAGTTAATCATCGGAAAACATAACAGAAATTCAAGCAAAACAAGAAAAAGCCCTGGCAAACTTATTCGTATCCAATTAAACGTTGTGGACAACGGAGACGAGAGATGGCGACGTCTCGGCACAGAGCAATTTATGCTGGGTGTCCCTAATAACTAAAACTATGCGCTGTTGTTGCCACACTTTTCGTTTCTGTGCTTCAATAACCTTAAATGTTTAGTCTAAGTGAGAAAGAAGAAATGCATTTATATTGTATAATTTATTTCTGTCTGGATTATTTTATTTAGTGATGCTTACTATCGAGATTTATCAGGATTGGGGATTATATATATCGACATTTATTCACGCTTCAGCGATAGAGAACCGTCTCGATCCCGTCCTTCATCTGAACTAAAAACGGACCCTAACAATTCTGGTATCACGTCTACCGAAGTTTGCCTCATGCGCGTTAAAATTGTAATTACTATAAATATTCAATTTAAAAACGAATGTTGAATGTTATATGAAATCCTATAAGTTTACAAATACCTGAATGATGAATAAAAGCCTTACTAAAATAATGAATGCAACTAAATCTTTTTTCAGGTGGCAACCTTTCGCTTTGTTCCGTAACGTGCACCTAAATAATTTATATAGAAAGCATAAAGCGCACTTTTCACTCGTGCTTTTTACTCGTAGTTTTTACTGTTGCTTTTCTTGCTGCTGTTGTTGTTGTTCTTGTTGTTGTGCTTCTGTCGTGCAACTAGCAAACCAATAACTACAGCTGCTCTACCGCTGGTCACCCCACTTGGAGCTTCTGGTGCTGCACTCCACTTCTTAACTACAGCTGCTCCACCGCTGGTCACCCCACTTGGAGCTTCTGGTGCTGCACTCCACTTCTTAACTATAACAATAACAACAACAACAACAACAACAGCAACAACATTGACAACAATAACAACAACAAGTTCTACGGTTGCTACCATTTTGCACGGTTCCATTTTGCGAGAATGTCGGCGACGGCAACCAACGAAGACGACATCCGCTTCAAGTTTCTGCTTATGTACGAGTTCATCATTTATAATTTTCTGCATTTTGTATGAGCGAGCGCATCCACTGTGGAGCGGAATGCCTTACAGTACAGCGCGGATGTGGACACGAGTTGTTGCAATGCGGTTGTTGTTGTTGTTGTTGTTGTTGAGCATATTTGTGGTTAAATTGCTTGCAATTTCTTGCGTTGCGAAAGTGTTATTTTCAGTTTACAGCATCAGCATGCAAAATAGGACTACGAGAAGCAAGTTTTAGGTAATCTTTTTTTCTTGCTTTCCTCGAGTGCATGTACTGCCACAGCACTTTGTGAACAGAAGCGGTTCAGAGGATACCTAAAACAAGGACCTCCGAAGGAAATAACAGAAATTTAAATGCAAAGAATTTGAATTTGATAACATGGATGGTGAAAAAGCAGGCGCCAATTTCATAATCAGATTTTTAAAAACTGTTCTTTCTGACTAAAATTGTTCTAAAACTATTTCCAGCTTTAAAATATGCCCTGCAGCTTTCCCTTCGACAACCACTCAATAACCTTCGATCCGCCCATGTTGTGGCTGCCTGTTTCCACGAGAGCTCCTCTTGATGCTCCTGCTGCTTCTGCTGCTGCTCATTCAGCACTTCCTTTGGTTTTCCTAGTTAATTTTACAAGTTAAATTTGATGATATTCCTAGTTTCGTGTAGCTACCAGCTGCACGAGCGGCTCCTGAGAAGCCAAGCAGGCGAAAGAAGATGCCGACGCCGCAGATGAAATTTCGACTCGAAAGTTCAATATGAACACTTCTAATTTTTGTTGTTTTTGTTCTGGTTTTTCGAGTTGTTTTTCTGCTTGATTTTTGAGCAATTTGTTTATGCAGAGCATGTCTTACAACATAAAATATGCATATTTTTGGCACAGAAATAGTAAAAGGATAAACTTTGCATACACGAGTTTTTTTCTTTCTCTCATAAATTTTGCGGAGCCTAATTGCCATGCAATGGATTGGGTAAAAGGAAGGAATGAAGTGAGAAACGAAGGCCTTTATATGTACGACGTAGAGCACAACTGAAATTGCTGTACCTACTTTGAAACTAAGGAAGAGGAAGTAGAGGGTTAAAGACAGGACTGCAGGGCGATACATGTGGCGATACGTCTCCTCTCGAGGACCACCATAAAGCAATTAAATATTAAATTCGATATCTGGCTGACTCATGAGTTGATTCACCTGTAAACAGTCTGCTTCTGGTGTTAGAAAGGAGTGGCAGTAATTATAAAGGATCCACTTTCCACTGATGAGCTATGATCTCAATAAGTCTATAGATATTTGAAGGATTTGGAAATACTTCAGTTCATGGCGCGAATTCGCCAATACATCATGTAATAAATCTGAAATTCTACAGATCATTTTGGAAAAGTCAATGCAAAAGTACAGTTTCAAGTCAAATAGTGTCCAGAAATAACTTTTCCACAATAATGTATAAAACAACAATAGGAAAATTCCAAAATGTCAACGTTTTGGTTATTATATTTGTCACTCTCCTTTCTCTGGAAATTGCATAGATAACGTCGTAGTGTACGGAAGTAACGATGTATATAGCGGAACGCTATGTACCCAAAATCCGTACCGCTATGCTGCACCATAGTCGCTGGCATGCGTGCTCAAATAACGTCTACAAATAAAGCTGCCGTTATTTATAGACATCCGTGTGTGGGGAAAGAAGGCGCGCGCAAACAATGGCAGGACGAGTTCCTTGCAATTGTTAATTCCGTTTATGTAGAGTCAAAAGACACACAATGCAACACTCAGGAAAGACGGTTTGAGTGCATCACATATCCTTTTTCCTGTCTCTACAATACCGTTGAGGCCATTGTACTTTCTAAATCAACAAATATGCAAATTTTCTTCCAGTTTTTCTACTTATATCTCTGTCCTGCTTATCATTATATTTGCTGTAAATAATTAAAATCACTGTATTTCAAGGAAAATCGCGTCGAAAAGCATAAAAGGTTCAGTTATTCAGGAAAGAAAAATATAAATAATGTCCAACATTCCGAGTATATGAGAGTATATACAAAAATCAAGAATATATATAATTGTACATGTAATTTTATAAAATTTACTTTAAATTTAAATTAAGGTCATGTACATTTTAAAATTTTTGTTATTAATGTAGTATCTGTTGTTGATACCATGTGCACACGAAAGACAATTGTGTTGTTGTAGTCCTTAAACTTTAGAGAATAAATATCTCTGTGTTCCTCTATAGCTGTAAGCTAGGTCTAAGGACATTATTATCTTTCAAGTTATTTTTGCTGAAAAACATCAGTCGTTATTTTCATAGTTTTGTTTTTGGTTTTACTCGTATAACGTTATTTTTCTTTATAAAACCTTTGGATGAAGGAAAGAGAGATGGAGTGTGCTATTTCAAAGTCCTTAACAACAACAACGACATTACAACAACAACTTTACATATTCAAAGGCTTTAAGCTTGTAATTAATTGTGTGTTCGGTCGAGACGAAATAATCCTTTTTTCTCTCCAACTGATATCTCCAACGTCATTTCTGAACACACTCCAGTGTTAGGTTATGTTAAGCCTGTGTTGTTCGTGTTGTTGTTGTTGCTGTAAGAAAAGGTTGAGGATACTCGTGTACAGGATACTCAGTAGTTTCTTGTAGTTTTTCAAACTTCAGTCCCTTAACTCCATCATCGTCGTTCGTTAGTCGCTCGTTCGTATTTACAGTTCAGAGAGCCTTTTTAGTTTCAGGCTCATTTAATGCTTATATCGTAGTTGTTGTTTCTGTTTCTGAATTTGTTTAGATTTCATTGAAGATTCACTGTTGTTCTTGTTGGTGTTGCTTTGTTACTTTAAAGAAATGCCAAAAAAGCATTCAACCATATAAGGCGTTCGTTGTATGGCACGTGTGGACGGGTGGGCGTGTGGGACGATGGTACCCAGCTGGAGAAGGATGCATGTTTCCATTGTTGTTCTCATATAATATCTTTCATCATTCCGCCCGAGTTGATATTTAGTTATTGTTGCTGGTGTTGTTTTGTTAGGTTGCTACTCGTTGATGGCTGTTGTTTCTGTTGTGGTTTTATGGGGTTAAAATGCTATTAAAATTGATGAATCTGCTAATTTATATAACAGAAAGGATGGAAATAAATTAATATCCTGCAAAACAAAGTAATGCGTTGAATGATGTGTTTTTTGTTCAAACAGATGATCAAAAAGCTAATTAAAATTTATTATATGATATTAGTTCTGGAATCATAAGATTAGGAGTAGCTTGACAGAGGTATTATGGGCAGTAGGAAAGTCATAGTTCTTTTATAGTAGCATAAAGATACCTTCCAACTAAGACTTCCTATATTTTCTGATAAAAAGCCATAACAAATCTGCACCTAACGTTAATCTTGGAAAAAACAAAACAACCCTTAGGTTTCTTTATAATAGTTTTTCTACAAGTCCGCTTATACATGTCATAGGCCATCTTGAGGGGAAAAAAGGTCTTCTTAAGGTGTTCTCACTTTTTCTTTCTTAAGGTGTTCCCACACTTTCTTTTCTAAAAACAAAAATACAATTAACAGACGATAAAACTCTTTTGAAAACCAAAATCCCTTCTTCGTAGAAATAACAAAACACGTGAATAATTGAAATCAATATGAAGAGGAATTTCTGTAATGGAAAAAATTAAATTTTAGCAATTTATTTCAAACTTGCAGAGTATCGCAAAAATTCTCCTTTCTAGAACATCCATCCTCCCTCGACATCCCCCACTACCCTTCCTTCTCCACTAAAGCTGAAATAAATTTAAACCAAACCTTATCTTTCTCTGTATTTCAGCAACTTTACTGAAAAGTAAGCATAAAACTTTTATGTTCGACGTTTCCTCCTCCTCTCAAGTCTCATGCAGCAACTTTTATACAACTTGAGCTCCAGCTTCGTCCCCGATAAGGTCGCCACCCAATCATTATTTCCTCTCATTCCCCATTCATTCTTGCAACTTCTCGACGACTTTTACGAGTACATACCCGGTATATGTAGAGATCCTTAAAATATCCTTTAATTTTGCCTTTTTGCCTCGGGTTCTAAGAACGAATACTTATTTATTAAAAGCTCTCACAAAATGATGAGGATTTTTAATTCAAGAATTTTCATTGCCACATAGAAAGCATAGAAAGCGTCTCTTCTTCTACAGCATCGCACTTTATTACTGCTACACTAGAAAGAGGATACGGTGGGAATCATCGAGTATTTGCCATTGCTTTAGGAAAGGAAAGACAATAATCAACTAATTTTATGGGTAATATCATCATATAGGTATAATAGAATAGAATATTGGATGCGAAGTAATTTTTCAGCGTTAAGAATGGATTATTTCATATGTAATTGTTGATAGAATCCTCCAACATGGCGACGTTTCCAACTCAGTTTGTTCCACCGTACGTATGATGGTCCCCACGAGGACCAAGAAAAGTTTCTCCGTATCTGGCTTCCTTGTCGCCGCGTCCCGCTTTCGAAAATGTTCTTCTAGGAATTCCATTATAATTTCTGCCAAGTGACTGTGACTTCCAACACGTTAATGGTTGTTCAGGGTGCAACAAAAACTTTAACTCCTTCACCTCTTCCACACCTCATGCCATTCGAAATGGTTGTCGTAGAGGAAAGTCATACAAAAACCATTCGTAGCCAACTGCTGCCCACATGTCTCACACCTTCATATACAAATACTTTTGTCCTTCAAGCCAGGATGATATCCTTTCGAATATATTAGAAATTTTAAGAAGTTTTGCTTAGGGAAATTGCTCTCAACCGTGCTACGCCCTAACATAGTTACGTACGAACGTAATGTCATTTACGAAGCGATCCATTATTACAGCCCCCAACAACCCAATAAGTGTTTCTTTAACACTGAATACCATAGAAGTTATTTCCGAACCTTTCTACTTCACCAACTCCACACTTTCAACCATCTCCATTCCCATCCTCGGACCATTCTGTAGCTTTCGGTCTATATTTCCAGACCGACAGAAATATTTTCTACTTAACTTTTTTGAAGTCCTGCATGAAGAAAGCGCTCTCGTGGTTGCCCACAGAATGTCTAAACTAAGAAGTCGTCCGTTGTGGATGAGGGTTTGCTCCTGTCTGTTTTCCTGTTGTCGTCGTTAGTGTCGTCCTGGTAATGGTTGCTTCTGTCATGACAAGAAACTACAAAATTCTAATATTTCATGGTGAAATGAGTAGTAAAATGTACAGAATTTCGTATTTTTCTTTTATGCACTTCGTTATTGGATGAGAAACTTTTAGTAGTGCAGTTTCTAGCTCTGCATTTCGGGCTGTAGTTGGTTGGAGTCCAATAAGGAGACTGAGAAACTGAGTCTGATGTGAAAGATTATAAATCTAATTTGTATATTACTGAATTTCAATGAAATTTATTGAATACGAATCAAAATAGACCGCAAATTTAAAAGGATTTAAAGATTTTGTTAAGGACATCATATTGATATTTCAAGGTATTATTCAATGAAATTTATTGAATATGAATCGAAATAGACCGCAAATTTAACAGGATTTTGAGAGAAAATTTTGTTAAGGACATCATATTGATATTTCAAGGTAGTATATAAAGGATGTGGAAGGATTTTGTTAAAATATTTGAAACATTTCATTAAAAATTAAGTGGAAAAGGCTTCGATTTGCGTTATGATATGTCGAATTATAAAAGCCAAATAAACATCTCTGTTGAAACCCTCATCAAAGGACTTTCCATCCACCCAAATAGTGGATCCATACATTCATTAAATCCAAATAAGTATTCACCGCAAACACTCAATACGTTAGAATAAATTAAACGTGAATAATAACTTAACTTAACCCTTTTCAGTGTCTGTCCAAACTTTGACAGGATTCATTTCGGCAGGAAATAATTTCCGTGGGGTTTGACGTGTGTGCAGAGGAACTCTTGGAATAAAATCGATAAAATATAATGAAGTCAGCAAGCATCTTGCGTGCGACCAAACACCGAACAGCATTCATCTTGAGTTTTATGGGATGCAAACTGTACTTCTATACGAACAAAGGATACTCGCAGAAGGACAATACAGAATACACACGAGGGAGTAGAGAATACATTTGCAAGACTTACTCGATTTATGCATGCGAGTCGGTGTGAGTGAGTTAAGGGCGTGGTTGATGTTTCTTCTGAATACAAAAAGCGAGAGTAGAGAAAACCTAATAACTACAACAACAACAACAACAACAACGACGACGACGACACAACAACTACGGCTACACTAACAATAAAATAACTCACCCCTAATGTGTCAGGCAGGACTCGCGCTGTTTCAAGTTGCTTTGGAAGAAAATTCCAATAAGATGTCGCCACCATTTTATAACGTGAATGCTTCTTCAGCAAAACCACCCCTTTTCTGGTATCCTTAAATTAATGAGGTGTCGTTGCTGCTGCCGCTTCATAGCGATAACACTGAAATGTGTTTATATTAAGTCAGCTATAAAGTGATAAGAACGAAATGCGCTTTGAGCTTTCGCATCTGATTAGAATTCCTATTGGGAATGGGTAACTTTCCTCGTGGATAAAAATTTTATTATGTAACATCCTTCTAATTGTGCTTTTTCATGACTTTCCTTTGTTTCTGCTTTGAATTAACGATTAGCAAGCTGTCACTTCTATATTGAGGTTCGTATTCGGAAGGTTTCGTCAGTCAGTGGTTAAATGTTTCCGCTGTGTTTGGACATCTGGCGACAACTGCCTTTTTGGCCCTAAAAGTAGGGCTTCGGCTTGCCTCCCGGCTTCACCTTATACACTTTTTCCCTGTTATCGTTACAGTGTCCTTTTGTTTTCAATTCTGTACCCTGAAGGACAACCATAATGTGCAGAATGGCTCCCCGTCGCCAGGCTAATAACAATGAAGATTAAGAGAACCTCTCTGACAATTTATTTAATTTTACTTAAAACTTGAAGGAAATGAAAATTGGATTACGTTCGCTTTATTTTTCATTGTGTTTTTAACCTTTTTTGTGCTTGTCAAGCAAATTTCTGATATTTGTTTTTCTAGTTGTTGTTGTTATTTTCGTTCTACATCATTTATATTTCATTCAAACTACAAATGCTGTTGTCATCCTTTTTAGTTTAAATTTTGGTACCCAAGGAGAAGAAAGCACGATTTACATATTTTTCGGCAGTTAAACTGAACTCTGTTTGAATATTATATATGTAAGCATGTGAGAAGGTATGTGGTGTGTGTGTGTGTGTGTATGTATGTATGTGTACCTTACATTTTTAATTATATCAACTGCAAAGATTTTTCCAGTATTTCTGCTTTTAAGTTTCTAGTTTTATTAGTTTTTCGAATCTCTTTGATTTGTTTTGTTTCTCTGCATTTATATATATTTTTATACCCATTTTATGCCTAAAAGTTTTATCTTCATTAGTGAAAACAGTCCCAAATTTTCAAATAATTTTACTTATCATGAAAGATATCGAATATTTAATCAAATAAGAAATTGTTAGTACTTAATTGAAATTGTGTTTTTATTCTTATTATTTGAAACGCATATCTGTTTGCTTATCATTTATTTCACAACAAATGCATAAATCCTGAGCTAAAATTAATTATGAAATTTAGTTATCTATCGTTTATTTGATTAAAATTCAATCGGAAACTCATAGCAGTTTCTCTAGACATTTAATATCAGTCTACGGTGTGAAGAATACAACTAATTAAAGCGCCGAGGATTGAGTGTTGCAGGATGTGGATGAAGGATATGCCTTCATTATAAGCAGGAACACTTCGGGCGTTCGTTCATCCTGAAGAGTGCGAACGAATAGCCCGGCATGTAGGCGTGGTGCGGTTACACTGATTAATTAAAACATATTATAAGCGCATGAGGTGGAGTCCTGCAACATCCAGCGAGCAGGACGAACACTATAGTGTGTCACGTTCAATTAGACGTCTATTCAGATCTACGGAGCCATATCATCATTTTCAACTAGCCTATTCGAGAAGACACATCATTAATTTGTGCATGTCGAGTTGAAAATAAGGACACTCGAGTTCCTGTGGAAGGAATTTAAAGGATTCTCCTGTTATTTATTACTCAATCCTTGCAAAGTAACAGCAGTTGATATAAAGTGAACATTTCAATTAGTATATAAAATTAAAAGAAAGATTAAATAAAAAATAAATAATTAAATCGCCACCATTGTTGGGTTTCATTTCTCTTAGCATCAAAAAACAATTCATTAATAGTCTAAATGTTTACTTGTGTTAGTTACGCTCGCACACGTTTATGCGAGTATTTTCATCATGTTCCTGCTGTCATTTTCAATATTTTCAAATTGGTCATATCAAAGTTCTACGACACAAAAGTTGTTCCTTCTGCATCTTTTCGAAATGGCTGTGAAAGTTAAGAGCCTGTTGTTGTTATCGTTCAATTTTATTAATTTCACGACTTTCGGTCCTTTTATCATCAGACACTCATCCTCAACTCTGTCGAAGCTGGAAAGTTCTCGTCAAGTTGTCTGCAGCGTGAACAATTTTACTCTCGTCGTTGCTTTCGTCATCCTCTCTGGTCAAGCATGCAATCGGATGCTCGTAATTTCAACACAATGCTGGCCAACAAATTAGATTAATTAATGCAAGAAAAATATTTGGTATTTGCTTAAATGTTCTGTACTAAAAAAAAACTTGGTATCCATTTTCTCAGCTTTCGTTAATTTGGCGCTTTTTACATTCTTTAATAAGAAACAAAAACCAGAATTATTGGCATTTTATACTTTTTGTTACGATCACACGAAAAGATTGAATTTTTAACTATAAAAAGTTTAATTTTTGTTCCTCTTCAATAGCTTTTCTATAAAATTCTATATTATAAAACAAAATGTCAACTTTTATAGGCCGCCACTGTAAGGAAACCTGAAATACAGGCGTACTTTTCTCTTCACAGTAGCTCAGCGTAGCCTTGCAATCAAGCGAAAACTCTTGGAATTTCGTTCATTTTATATTCAAATTTCCATGAAAATAAATTTCCACAACTCTAAAGTCTTCTTACAAATATCAGAGCAACAACAACAAGAACACTATTAAAATTGTGGAGTCACAGAAAAATTTAAGCTCTTATTTTTGAAAAACGAATACAAACCATACAACCAAAAAGGACAATAAAAACCCGAAAAAAGTTGAACTACTTGAACTGCACAGTACAACAAGAAGAAGAAGAAGAACAACAACAATAGTGACAGCATGAGATAAGCAAATAAGTCGTAACTCATGGAAGCACGAAAAATTAAAGAAAATAGTAAAATTTAGAAGAGGAAGCAACCGAAAAAGGAAAACATTTACATCCACCGCCCATTCTGGACACCCGCCTTGAACGTCCTCACGTTCTTCGAGCGAGAACTGAAGACAGCAACCCATTTCTGCTAACCGAATTTCCGGCAGGATTCAGCCATGATGTTCATTCATTTGTCCACACAACCATAGAGACATACATACGTATATTTATATACATCTTTCATCCGCACACAGGACAGACAGAGCTCGAGAACCGAGACGTGCAAAGCCAAGCCGATGCAAGATGCTGAAGTACGAACGAAATGGCTGAAAGGATGGCCGAAAGGAAGTGTATGTGCGTGAGTGTGTGTGTGTAGCCGTGCAAGTGTAGAATATTCTTTGGCGAAAGTAATACAGAGGGAGCTGTATTCTCAAATATGGTTTGCAGTCATCTGCTGTCGCAAGCGTAGCGTGCAAGAGGCTAACAAGGGGACTCGAAGCAAAAGATTCGAAATTAATGAACGTTTGAGTTCATGTGACAATCTAAAGCAGGACCTTACATGGAGTTATAAGGAATCATGAAATACATCATTTAGAAGAGACGATTATATTACTAATTTCTCGGTTTCAACTTCTTTCTTCCTTTAATTTCTTATTAGAAATGATTCGCGCCCCTGCTTGCTGCATCCACGTTTGCTGCTACTGCGTTTGCTGCCGTTCTTTCGACTGCAGTTCCTTCGTGTCACTTGTGTGTGTGTGTGTGTAAGTGGGCTGTATCTTTTGGTTATATTTATTATTTGCAGATATACGAAACAACAGAGCCAACAACAAAAGCTCAAACGTATTTCCACCCTCCGCAATATTATGGCTGCTGCAGTAAGGAAACAACAACACCAACAACAACAAAAACAAAAACAACAACAAAAGAACACTAACAACAACCTCAACAACAACACAAACAGCAACAACTCTGACGACAACGACAACAACTACGATGTCGACGATTTCCAGAAACTATTATTTTGTCCTGTTTTGCAAGGATGCTGCTACTCGGAATAACTACGTGAAATGTTAGCCTTCGTTCTGCACACCGGTCGCAAAGAGCGAGGAAGGTTCTCAACATCAGAAAACCGCCTCAAGTATCTGAGTTTGACTCTGGCTGAGAGTGTATCCGGGCCGAATGCGTAGTGCAGGAGAAGATTTCGACACGAAATCCTCTTTTAGAAAGAATTGTAAATTGGAGACCAAGAGAGGGATGCAGGCTTCGAAGGGATGAAGACTGTGTATCACTGTGTATTAAACTTTTATAGCCTTGTGTATCGCCATCCTCGACCCTCGTCCCATGAGAAATGAATTCTTCACAGAATTCCAAAGCTGAGATACTCACATTCAAGGCTATTCGAGGCAGAAGTTGTAGTCAGTTTTGCTCTCTGCTGGAAGTTTCTCTATTTTTGGGCTACCATACTTTATGTCATTAATATCTCTACAGTTTTATGTATGCCTGCACCGACAAACACACACCCAAGCAGATGTATATAATTAATTTTCATCAGGTCTGTATGCAGTCCATATCCCGATCCCTCCCGATAGTTCTGCCTTCCTCGTGTACTTTTTGGCTTTAACGCAATTACGGTGTAGAGAGATTTATTGAAGATTTCAGAGACATTGAAAAGTTTTCAACATCCCATTTTAATTACATTTTTATCTAGCACAACAATTAACATTTAAAGTTAAAGTTAAATCAATTTTTAATAATACGTTATTAGTTCATTCAAAATCCGGAATAATGATAATACAGTACTATAATAAACGGCGAACTTATAGTTTTTATCGAGTTTGTTTAGAAAAGATGGTATTAATTTAAAAATAATCGATTCTTGTATCGATTAGAGAAGACCGTCTCGGTCTCGATTATCCCCCCCCACTTGGAGATGATATAAATGCTTTACCGATCCCGTTTTTCTCTCGACTGAAAATTACTACCTCGATTTCGGTTCTCGTTTCGACTAGAAAAGCTGTCTCGATTTCGGTTGTCGATCTTGGTTCTCGTATTGACTAATGATGCGCACGAGCGAGATTTTACGAATTCTTGGTGATCTCGACCTAGGTTCTCAATCCTGACTAAAAGAAACTGTATCTAATCAATAAAAAGATATTAGACTAATCAATAAAAATATATTAGATCTTTGTAAAATAGTATTCTCATTTTTGATTTACGGACCACCAACTGGGTAACACTGTGCAAATTATTGAGAATCAAAATGTTAAAATTGTTCATCAACAAAACTTAAATATGATTTAAAAATGAGATTTAATTAACAAGTTATAAAAATTGATATTTATAAAAATTAAACATATACAGTTCAATATGTTGCATTGGCAACTCTACCTGACTCATTCACAATTGTTCGCTCACCCACTCTCACCAAGCACACATCACATTAGTGGCATTATGAACGAAGTGTCCCATTTAAGGATAAGGCCAGCACACACACCCATTCGCACGGGTCGTGACCCCACCTCTAACCCGCCAAAACAAAACGAGCGACAAGGGTTAACAGCATTTAAATAATAAAGCGGTCATCGGGAGCAGCCGCGGTGAGGCAGCCACGGAGCCGAAGCCAGACGATGCAACAACACCAACTGAAAACGTGGAATGCCAGAAAGAAACCCAGAAAAAGTGGTTGGCTGCACCGCACTAAAAATAACAACAACAAGAACAACAACAAGAGAAAGAACAACGGCGGCAGCATCACTGGCAACAAACGTTTCAACCCTTAACTTGTTGAATTTTACAAAATTTTCAAAGGTATCGAGACACACACATTGAAATGAAATAAAGCGAAAAAATAAGGGAAAAATGAGCGAAAACGAAAATTGGAACATTTGACCCATTGAATGGGAAAATTTTCTGGAGCAGAAATATATAAAAAAAACTTTTTTTGCTGCTTGACGAAGAAAAAAGGACGAAAAAGTTGACGAAGACGGGTGACGGTTGAATTTGAAAGTGATGCTCTTCTGAAGATTTTTAAATTCTTTCTTTAACAATTTATAAAGCTTAAAAATACAGCTCAACTTTACATTTAAATGAAATATAAGATTTAATTTATAAGAATTCTTCTTCGAATTACTAAGTAAATTATTATTTGTCTAACAGAGAACAATTTAAAATCTTCTTAAAATAGCAAAAGGATTTCATGAATTTCTCAATTCAACTCCTCAAGTTGCTTTAAAAAGGAAGATAAACAAAAATCCTTTTTTAAAAAGAATTCAGAAGTCCGCATTCTACACTCCATCTGAAGGACAATCAAAGGAAGTACAATAGTTCAGCTACATCAGCATTTATAATTTCACGCAACATTTAAATGATATTCAATTGACAAAAAAAAGAAGTTACTCCACTTTTTAGAATCAAAAATAAACGATAAAGCTTTCCTATTATTTAAAAAAGTAATCCTGTTTTTGTCGTGTTTTCTCATGATTTCCCACAAAAATTTCCGCTTAACGATCTTCAGAGCCAGACAAACTCAACACAGTCAACGGTCAAGGATAAAAGGACACAAGGCTTCAGCGCTGCCCAGCACCGAGGATGTTGCTACCCTCCTCTGGTTTGAACGGGAACCAGTTTTCAGCTTTTCGCTGGTCCAGCTTTTGGTCCAGGTGTTCAATAGGAACGGCGACGGCAACGGCAGCAGCTTTGCTATTGATATATGAGATCCTGCAACGACATCCTCTTCAGCATCAACAATGCGTGCAGAGAAAGGAAAGCCGAAATTGAAATTTATAGAAATTCGCAACAAATGCTTGTTTTTCTAGAATAAACTTGAATTTCGTGTTTCACTGCTGTTTGCAGCTTTGCTGAGTCGCGCTTTTGTTCTCGCCGCATCGCTGATGTCCTTTGTGATGCGCTTGTATGCGTGTTGTATGTGTTGGTGTGCTAGGCGCTACTTTTTCGCGCGAAAACCCCTCTGACTTTATAAAACTGGCCGCTTCTGCGTAGAAACATTCAGTTTCATCGCATTCTCTGCACGCAAAGCATCATCAGCAAGCCGGCGTGGACGCCAACCCAAGCCAGCAGGATCAACAGATCCTGCACTAGGATTTGCTATTCGAACTGTGGATTGCAAAGCGTTTTACATAAATTCATTCAGCATTTGAAGTCAGAAATCATTTTGCATAAATTCGATGTTTACAAATCAGAATTGAAAATTTATTTTAAAGTAAAATTGAAATTAAATTGGAATAAAAGAGAAATATAAATACATTCGCAGTGAATTCAATAAATCCCGTTTCCAAACGAAATAACTTTAATTACAAAACTAATTTAAATAAAAAAAGCATCAATTTTTAACAGAATTCTTTGGAAATGAAAATTCGAAAATCATTTCCAAGGTTTCAAACCAATTCAAGGATTCAAAACCATTTCAAGGATTCAAAATGATTTCCAGGATTCAAAATCATTTTAAGGATCTTAAGGCCAAAACCGATTTACTCCGAACTCAAGTGCAGTTAATAATATCAGCTTTATATTTCTGTTTCACAGGTAAGTGTTTTGAAAATATTTATATTTTTTTAGATTGGCTCAATTCGAGAACGTATTAAATAGTGAGAATTTTTATCGAACTCGAAAAGTATTTTCAACCGTATTAGCATTTTTCTATATTTAAAATTTGTTTCAAAAGTTGGCTTGTGTATTCAGTTTCAAAATAGTTCTTCTGTAAATATACGCATATATTTGACTTGTAATCTTTTTTGAATGCCAGACTTTGTCACAACTTTTCAATAATTTAAGGAATTTTATCAGAATTTTTATTACGTAAGCACCAAAAATATTTTCAAATTGTTGAAAATGTTATTTTGCGTTATGTATTCCAAGAAAAGCACTAATTTTAAATCTACCGGATTAAAAAATTCTTCTCAAATTAGTTACTCGTATTAAGAGCAATTCTAGTTGTCTTCTCCATCTCGTCTTGAATTCGAGACGATAAGCGAGATTGGGATAGTTTTTCGATCGAAATTAATCATGATGGAGACGATTTTCTCAGTTGAAATGATAACCGAAGTCGAGAGAGTTTTTCTCAGTTGTGTGAAAAAGAGAAACGAGATCCGAATATTCGAATAAAAACCCAAAAAGTTTCGTGAAAAGACCCGAAAATCTTTAGTGATATCTGAACATATCTCCAGATATCTCATTATATTTATATTATATCAAGTTTATTTCAATATTATTTATATATTATCATTATTATTATTATTATTAATATATTGTTATTATTATTATTACTATTATTACAATATTAATGATTATTTCGTGGTGATTTCAGGTACTTCAATAAAATGGACGCCGGCAAGAAAGCGAAAAGAAAAGCGTGAAACTCAAAACCCAGCCAGGAAAAAGAAATCTTTTAAATTTCGAAGTTATTTTCATACCAAAACCGAAATGGAAACAAAAACAAAACCGAAATGGAAACAAAAACAACAATACATAAAATTGAAGTGGCATGCAAGAAAAAATGCCATTTTTAAAATGATAAAATAATCCGACCAAAAAAAAAGGACTTCCAAAGACCTCCTTTCATAATACAAAGTCTAAACAAGGATCCCCGCTTATCAGTTAAACTAAAGCAATAAAATCTCAAAATTAAGGATTAGGAGAAAATGCGTCTTCGTGCAACGCAAAAGGGGAAACTTTCACCAGACAAAAAACAACAACAATAACTCGACGGCGAAATTCTCAAAATTTATCTGAAGGAGAAAACAGGGGTTAGGAGAAATTGAACAGGGGGGCCTGGAGAAATCTCGCAGCAGCGCAGGAGAACAAGAGAGTGAAAGCTAAACGAAGATTGGAGAGAGGGATACACACACAGATGTGAGAGCGCAGATAACCTCACCCTTCACGTTGGCAACAGCAAAAGTAACAGCAACAACAGTAACAGCAACAACAACAACAACAACAACAACAACAACAACAATAATAATAATAACAACAACAACGACAGAACAACAACAACTATGCAACCCATCATCATCCCTTGAAACAACCAACAGAGTATAAAACAAAATGAAGCAGGAGCAGCAACGAATTGAATACGCGACTCACCCAGCAAGGATATGCAGAATCCAGAAAGCTCTCACCGAGCATGAAGTAAGGAGGACACTTGGTTGAAATGGTGTTTAGACAGGTAGTGCAAAAAATACGTTCAGAAGAAAGCGAAAACCCAAGATTATTGAAATTAAATAGCTTAAAATAAGACTGAGAAAAACATGAAATTCAAAAACTACAAAACCAAATTAAGGTGAGAGTTTTACGAAGGCAATTACATTAAAAACACAATAAAATAGAGAAAAACAAATCAGGTTAACTAAGAAGATAGCAAAATTTAATAGAATATCTTACTTAAAGCCATCCAAAATCAGTTAGCGTTCTTCTACGGTATCAGAGAAGCTTTTGACGACCATTTTAAGCGAACAAAAATCCAAAAACATTAAGAAAACAAGCAATAATTAATTGAATTTCCAAATTCTATTCAGAAAACATGTTTGGTTCATTGTTACGGCATAAAATTTTGAAATATTCTGAAGAAATTCGAAATTCCATGTTTGGCAAACATGTTTTCCCGCCCAGCAACAAACACTCTGTTTTACACTCTCTTTCACACGCTTACTGTGTGAAGAGAAGTAATAGCTATAAGCGATAATTCTAAAAATAGGGGAAAGGAAGTTTTTTGGATACCATAGAAGAATAAAATAGCCCGAAAAGCAGGAAAGGAAAAGAAAACCCGAAAATACAACAAGATTATTAGGGAAAAATTCTCAAACGTTTTTGTTTGACTGAAAAATTTAATTTAGCAATTTTTGCAGCTCTAGCAAAAGCTTTTCGAAAGCTTTTCAAAGCTCTTCCGAAAGCTCAACTTCAACTGGGCTCAAAATTGTTAAAATAAATTTTTGAAAAACGTTCGAATAAATAGATAAAATATGCATCAATCAATATCAATAACTAGGATTAGAGAAGAACTCAGACTTGTCAAACTCAGGGATTAGAAATAGATAAGCAGGGAAGAAACAAGTAGAAGAGGAGAATATAGAAAGATACAGATAGATATATAAACGGAAAAATTTAAAAAGAAGAAAGTAATATTGAAACTATTTTTCTATTTCACAATAATTAATAGTAAGATCCCTTTTCATCCAAAAATTTGTTATTGAAAATATATCGTATATAGCTTTCAACTCCGATTTCTAAACTGCGCTTAATGGAAATCAGAAGAACAAAAAATAAGTCTGGAAAATCCCAATTTGAGTTTGTTATGCAAAATAGAATGAAATTTTCAGAAATAAAAGTTTCCAATTATAAATCATTTTGAAATAGAAAAAATCCAATAAACAAATAAGGCAAATAATTTTCAAACACAAGAAGTAATTTTAAATCCAACAAAATTTATTTGGATTCTTAATCTGTTTTTAACCAAATTAATGGTTTTGAGCTATTAGAAGTTCAATTTTAAGTTTAATACCTCTAAAAACAATATTATTATATTTTCTCATAAATTGCTGAAAAAATTAATGAAGGTTTTTTTTGCTATCAACATAAAAAATATTATGGAATTAAAAACTGGACGAAATCCATTTCTTCGGCCCCCAAAATTTCAATTTTTGTTCAGATAAATTCGTATC
The DNA here is from genome assembly GCA_922984085.1 of Sicus ferrugineus. Taxonomy (NCBI): domain Eukaryota; kingdom Metazoa; phylum Arthropoda; class Insecta; order Diptera; family Conopidae; genus Sicus; species Sicus ferrugineus. The sequence goes on along the minus strand of OV277352.1, from coordinate 16,013,106 downwards.
TTTTAAAAATAAAATAAATATTGCATGCACTTTTCAAATAAAAATCAATAACAGTTTTCAGCTTAAATTGTTTTTTAAATGGAAAACATATTACACTAAAAATTTTCTCAGGAATTAGAGAAGCAAAAATATATAAAAATCTATTTTAGCATAAATAACATCTTAAAAAGACAAAAAAAACCTTATCGACTTGAAATTGTGTTTTGCAAAATGAAAAGTAAAATTCAGTAAATTTCTAAAAGTAGAATTTCAACGTAGAAACTGAAAAATCAATAAAATTTATTACTTAAATTCTCAAAAATAAACACAAAAATGGGATTTCAGATATAATGATCACAAAAATATTATCGAAAACAGAATTCAAATGGCAAAACAAATTCTATCTAAATTCTATCTGAATTCTATGAAATTAAGATTTTCAACTCCAGTTAAAATAGAAGAAATTAAGTTTTATATGATTTCTCTTACAAAACATCGAAAATTCATAATTTTAAATAGAAATTAAAGCTTTCTTCTTTAAATTTTAAATTCTATGTAATGACTAACTAAATTCTATCTAAATTCTATAAAATTAACATTTTCGCCTCCTCCTAAAATAAAAGAAATGCAGTTTTATATGATTTCTTTGGCAAAACATCGAAAATTCATATTTATAAATAGAAATGAAAGCTTTCTTCTTTTCAATTTAAAATTCTATACAATGACTAACTAAATTCTATCTAAATTCTCTAAAAATAACATTTTCGCCTCCTACTAAAATAAAAGAAATTCAGTTTTACATGATTTCTTTGGCAAAACATCGAAAATTCATATTTTTAAATAGAAATTAAAGCTTTCTTCATTTGAGTTTAAAATTCTATATAATGACTAACTAAATTCTATCTAAATTCTATAAAATTAACATTTTCGCCTCCTACTAAAATAAAAGAAATTCAGTTTTATATGATTTCTTTGGCAAAACATCGAAAATTCATATTTTTAAATAGAAATGAAAGCTTTCGTCTTTTGAATTTAAAATTCTATATAATGACTAACTAAATTCTATCCAAATTCTCTAAAAATAACATTTTCGCCTCCTACTGAAATAAAAGAAATTCAGTTTTATATAATTTCTCTGGAAAAACATCGAAAATTCATATTTTTAATAAGAAATTAAAGCTTTCTTCTTTTAAATTCTAAATTTTATTTAATGACTAACTAATTTCTATCCAAATTTTATAAAATTAACGCTTTCAACACCTACTGAAATAGAAGGAACTCAGTTTTATATAATTTGTATTGAAAAACATCGGAAATTCATAGCATTAAATAGACATGATAGCTATTTCTTTTAAATTCTAAAGTCTATTTCATTGAAAACTAAGTTCTATCTCAATTCTATCTAAATTCTATAAAATTAAATCTTTAAACTCCTACTAAAATAGAACAAATCCAGTTTTATATATTTCTGTTAGAAGACATCGAAATGCATAATTTCAAATATAAATGAAAGCTTTCTGTTTTTAAATTCTAAATTCTATTTAATAGCTTACTCAGTTCTATATAAATTCTATAAAGTTAACATTTTCGCCTTCTATGAAAATAGAAGGAAGTGCAGTTTTATATAATCTGTTGGAAAGCTTCGAAAACTCATAATTTTAAGTAGAAATTAAAGCTTTATTATTTTAAATTCTAAATTCTCTTTAATGACTAACTAATTTCTATCCGAATTCTAGACAATTACCATTTTTAACTCCTATTAATATAGAAGGAACTCAGTTTTATATGGCATCTATTGAAAAACATCGGAAATTCATAGCATATGACAGTTTTACTTTTAAATTCTAAAATCTATTTAATTGCTAACTAAATTCTATCCCAATTCTATCTAAATTCTACAAAATTACCATTTTCGACTCCTGTGAAAATAGAATAAATTCATTTTTATATAATTTCTGTCGAAAAACTTCGAAAATTAATATCTTTACATAGAAAATGGAAGTCTTTTCTTTCTTCCTAATTATAAATTTTATTTGAATTGCAACTATCTATAATTTATTTAATTACTAACTAAATTCTAACTCCATTCTACCTAAATTCTATAAAATTAACATTTTCACCTACTATAAAAATAGTAGAAATCCAGTTTTATATGATTTCTGTTGAAAAATATCGAAAATTCATAACTTGCATAGAAAATAGAAGTCTTTTCTTTCTTGCTAATTATAAATTTTATTTAAACTGCAACTATCTATAATCTATTTAATTTTTAACTAAATTATATTTCGATTCTATCAAAATTCTATAAAATTAGTACTTTCACCTCCTATAAAAATAGTAGAAATCCAGTTTTATATGATTTTTGTTGAAAAACACCGAAAACTCATAACTTTACATAGGAAATGGAAGTCTTTTCTTTCATATTAATTATAAATTTTATTTAAATTGCAACTGAAATTTTCTTCTACTATTAAAATTAAAGAAATTCCGTTTTATATTATAAATATTCTAAATTTTATGTTCTAACTAAAAATTGCATTAAAAAAACAAAACTAATAAACAACATCAGAAACGCGAAATTATCGAAACTTGTAAAAATAACTTACAAGACCTCATCTACGCAAAATCTTCGAATAATTAGTGAAATAACGAGATTTACCAGATTATTTATAGAAGTCTAATTGAACTTTATTTTATTTATTCTCCAAAAACCAGTCAAGAAACTCCCATTTAGTTTAAAATAAACTTATTCTCAATCAAAATTCATCAAAAAAAAAAATCCTCTGAAACTTTTTCAATTTTAATGATCTAAATTGGAAAATGTAAAACGGATTTTTTATTTCTTCCTTCTCATGTGAAAAATCACAAAAAATCAAAATCTAATCTAAATCTCTAATTCTAACTCAAATTCTAATTCTAATCTAAGAATCTTTTCTAAATCTCTATTTCTAATTCTAATCTAAAATCTTTTCTAAATCTCTAATTCTAATTCCAAATCTAATCTAAAATCTAATCTAAACATGTATTTTATATTATTTCAATACTTCAACAAAATCAAAATGTGTGTTTAATATCAGAAAAACATGAAAAATAAAATAGAAACTATTTGCAACTATGATTCAATACAATATTCAGACAATAAAATTAATCAAAAATAAGATTTTTCATCAAAAAATTGTTTTTAGCGAAAGAAAACAATTTTTAGCAGCATTTAGCATTTTTTGTTGGAAAATATTCTAATTTTCCGTTAAAAAATTTAACATTTTAAGTTGAGAAATAATGGCATTCTTGATTGAAAAATTTATTTTTTCTGGCTGAAAACTTCAGAATTTTCAATTGAAAATCTGAAAAATTTCGCTCAAAAATTTAGCATATTTAGCAAAAGTTTAGAAATTTGAATTTTCGGCTAAGAATTTTAGATTTTCGATTGAAAAATTTAAAAAATTTGGTGGAAAAATTTTTGTATTTATATAAAAAAATTTTGCATTTTTGGTGGAAAAATTTACAATTTTCATTTGAAAAATTTAGCATTTTTGTTAAGAAAAATGGAATTTTGGCTGAAAAATTAAAAGTTTTGGCCGAAAGTTTTTGTCTTTTTAGTTCAAAGATTTAGAAATTTTAGTTGAAGATGTAGCATTTTTGGCTGAAAAATTTAGCAATTTTAGTACATTTAGAAAAACTTTAATTATTTAACTAAAATTATAACAAAATATGAAACAATCATTCATTCCACATTTTACCTTAGTTTAATACTCAAAAAACGGAATTCAGAAATTTGTTAAATAATAACACAAAACACACAACACTGAGACACTACAAAAAAGAGTAAAAAAACACTACAAAAATCCTTTAAATAATTCAGAACAGCGACGATTTTTGACAATCTCAAATCAAAGTTTTTATTATTAAAATCATGTTTAGACTTTCAATTTCAGAATAGTTTCCTTTACAGAAAACATTTAAATTCTTTATAATTTTTATAGAAAGTTATTAAAAGTGATTAAAATACCAAAAAAAGAAAACCTGAAACACTGAAATACTGAACAAGAAACAGTGACAAATCGCGAAAAATTCTAGAAGAAACAACTTAAATGAAATAATTTTTTAAAAATTAAACAATATTTGGAAATACAGGAATTTAATTTAGAAGCAAGACTATATACAATATTAAGAATAATTTTAAGAACTCCTCTAAAGTACTATTCTATCTATTACATGAATTTACACTTATAAAAGTAAGTAGCATTTTACTAAAGTGAAAACATTTCAAAAAACTTGTCAAAAACACTTGAATGACTAAATCAGAGCAATAAAATAGAGTAATAAATTCTGAAAACAGAAAAAATAAATGAATGAACACGAAAACGAGGAAAAGTCTAAAAATTTTTTAAATGATTAACAGAAATAAAAAAATTAGAAAAAAAGAAACAAATTCACACGAAAATGTAGTTAAAAAAGGAAATTAATTTTTTCGAATCCATTGGAAAATAATATTTATTTAATAATAAAAGCAAAACAGGAAAATCAAACAATATTGGAGTTTTTCATTCAAAAATATTCTTTTTTACAAAACTTATCCGAAAATTAGCCTTATAAAAAACAATTTGTGTTTTAAAACAAAACAATATTTGTGTTTAAAATAATATATTGCTCGTCTACCCAAAAAAACACTACGATTTAAATTCAAGACTTCTTAATGCAGAAAAATTACTTTGAAATTTCGAAAAATAAATCCAAACAATTTTGAACACAGAAAATCAATAATTCTGTACAAAATGAAAACTTTAAAGTGGAAACAATAACAACAAGCATGGTAATGGCATCATCAGCAGCAGCAGCAGCAGACGCAACAACAACACCAACAACACGTAGTAATAATCTTAGCAACAACAACAATAATCACCGCAACTACAAGACATAAAAATTATAAATTACGATTACAGCGGAAGCCATAATAACGACAAAAGAAGCACCCTCGACGCGCACTGAAATGCAGAAGAAATGCAGACAACATAAAACAATCCAGGCAATAAAACACTGAATTTGGAGAAGAGCCAGAAAACATAGAAAACATCAAATCTGAGAAATGTGATGGCAGACGGTGGCTACAATTCAGTAGCCGAAATCGAAACCGAAACGACTTGAAAACCAGGAAGTTTTTCGACAGAAACAAAAGTCATAATAATGAGGAGACGAAAGGTGAAAAATTAGACCCATTCCCAGAGTAAGAACCGAAAAATAAGGCAAAACCGCAAGGAAAAAAAATATTTTCCGAGCTTCAGCGGGGGCCTGAGGAGGGTTAACTGGGACTCGTACGAGTATTAATTGAAAAATACAAACATTTGAAGCATCAAAAATTTGAACCCCAGTGGCCAAAATTTAAATCTCTTACAAAACTAAAAAAAATTAAATTAAGAACAAAAATGCCATCCACAAAAATAACACAAAAAAACAACAAAAAACAACAACAACAATGAAAACAAGAAGGAGAAGAAGAAGAAACTGATAAGGTGGAAGAAGAGGAGGAGGAAGAGAAACAAGAAGAAGAAGAAGAACAACAACAACGTGCAGAGAAAGAAATGGAAGGAGAGGAGTAGGAAGAAAAGCAAAAGCAACAACACCACTACAACTACTACTACTACTACTACTACTACTACTACTACAAACTAACAACAACAACATCCGCATATATTTATAGCACACAAGGACACTTTTCATCCATCAGCTTAACAAATACTTCTGGACAAAATCTTTCTTCGGTGGAGCAAAAAATCTTTGTTTTTCTCTTCTCGATAGCGAATCAAACGAAAATTCCATATCAAAATCCTTTAAATTGTGGTTAAGATGAATGCGGCAGATGAGTTTTAACAGAACAAACAAAAACATGACGACAAAAGTTACCGCAGCCGGCCATCGACGCGCACAATAAGCCCGCATTCGAAGCAGCACGCATGGCAACATCAAAGAAAACTATAAGAAATCTATTAAAATCAATCTCATCAGAGGCTGCCAAAAACTCTTTCCTCTCGCAACTGAAGAAAACTCAAACTGGAACGACCCGACGCCCCACGCCATTCGAAAAGCACCGCCGAACGCTCAACTTGACTCTGAGACGACGACGACGTATAATTGAAAGCGCATAAATATTTAACCTCAGCCAACCAGCAACAACTATCTGGACAAATAACAGCCTTCAATAGAAGCGGCAGCAGGAGGAGACGGCCAACCAGGATGGCAGGTTCAGAAGAAACCAGCTTCAAATTACTTTTCCGGTCGTTCCAAAGCGAAAACTTATCGCACACTCGCAATACTGACTGACCGAACGGTTCCCGGTGACGACGGTGAGGACTACGATGCTGGGGATGACGCTGTTGAGGATGACCTAAAAAATGAAATGGAAAACTTGCGAAATTTATGAAGACCGTGAAGACAGACCGAAACGCTCACACCGAAATACTGTTGCTGGTACAGACCTCCTCCACTCGCATCCCGAAGTAGCAAATCGTGTCTTGTACAATGAAAGGCCTATAAAGAAAAGCCCAATTTTACGAACTTTCGGCAGAGAAGCTTGTGAAGACGTGGGAAGGCAGAGAATCGCGCCAGCACCAGCAAGGGTTAACAGAATTATTACATTCGCCACTCTCGCAGCGCTTTGGAAGGGGTTCCTCAGCACTCCACCACGTCTGCCAACCCCCACCCCTCACCCACCATATTTTAGTGCAGGATCTACGCAGAGAGATTGCAGTAGTCGACTAGGAAGGGACAAGGAAGAGACTCTCGCAGAGAGACGGCGATTGAAGCAAAGTTATTAGTAGCAAAAGCAATAACTATGGTCATCATTGCTCCACACAAGATGGTTCCTTCAGGCAAAGATGAGGAAGCAGAAGCAAGCAGGCAGGCATCAGGCAGGCAGACACTTGGAAGACATGCAAGCGCTTGTTTTCCGTGGGTGCGGTGCATGCGGGCGGGGGATACCCAGTGTAATTGCTAAAAGAAACGAGGCCCATCCTTCTCCACGTCCAAGGACACACTGAACATGTTTATAATACTCTGGTGAGCATGTGTGTTGCACCATTTGTTGCGAAGAAAATCAGTGAAGGAAAATTTATGGGAAACGTTTACAACAACAACAACAACGACCACATCATTCCAAATTTCTTTCAAGTCAATGAGGCAACAAGAAGAGGGATGGCAGGCAAAATGCTGTAATTGCATTTTGTTGTTGTACTCGATTTGACACTGAGTTGGCAAAAAGGTTTCAATAACTTCAGGCTTCATAAAATCAGGGAAAGGATTGAGATGTATGCTAAAAAATTGCTTCTGAGAGGAAGTTTAGTCTTAGAAAAAGGTAAGAAACTTATTGAGAGAAGAGAGAGGACGAAAAGCAACCTCGAAAGATAACACTTCTAATTATTTACAACGAATGAATTTATTTTATTTTTGGAAAACCTGCGGAATCATAAAAAAAGCCAAAATTTGAATTAAAACGATTTATTTTTTTATAAAACCTGAAAATAATGCTTTAAAACTTATTAAAACACAAGAAATTGCAACCTACACTGGAATTCAAAAACGCAAAAAAAAATAACATTATAAAATACAAACACACAAAAATATCGAATCTAGAAATCCAACAAAATATATATAAGGATATTCAAAACTCCTAGATTTGAATATCAAGCAAGAAAAAATGTTGCAAACCCATTTTTAATTACCAAAAATTACCAAAAAATAGTTAAGTAAACACCGAATTATTAATCTGTGGTACAAAATAAGAAACCAAAATGTAGAAACCTTAAAAACCTTAACAGTCGGAGGTTCCTAATTATTACAAAAACAAAAACTGTACCAAGAAAAAATATTATTTTGAATACGATGTAACTACACTTTGTATCCCCTAAGAAGCTTTTAATCGAAAAAAACACTACAAAAACCAAGCGAATTAAGAGGAAAATATATATGTAACACTATATATCGAAAATTTAATCGATATACTATACTATATGCCAATCCTTTTGTCTAAAATATTATTTATTTTTACTCAAATGACTATTTTGTAAAATATTTTAGACGAGACGATTGCTGCATTTTTACAAATTTATTCTGCGCCCTTCGTCCTGGACGTAGATTATGTGTTTATTTTCTGTAGATACAGCATTTTATTCGCAAAGAAAAGACCATAATATTGAGCGGAGAAACATTATGTACAAAAGTTCTGTAAACAATCTCTTTGCTAGATCTGTAGGCAAAAATTTATATAGAAATTTCTATTTCAAATAGAAACTTGTAGCGAAAACCTATGTATCGAAATTCTAATCAATAAAATTGTACAAACCTATTTGCTCAAAAGAAAGTCTATTATTTCTATGGATTTTTGGAGGAATAAAGGATTCCGCGGAGGAACAGCCGCAATCTGATTCAAAAATTGTATCTAATGATATATGGAGTCTACGAGAAAATATTGTGACAAGATTTCCCTCTCAACCACATAAAACTTACCATAATCTGGCTTTTCGTTATCATTTAAGGTTACTTTTATTTTAAATAGCTTGAATGGTTATACTGGTCGTGGTAAATGGGCAAACCAATTTTTGCAAGGAAGCTTAATGTTGACATAAATAACACAACCATTTCAAATCGTTTTCATAACATCTTTTGTTAAATGGCGATGTGATCGCTAAAGAAGTGGGCGTGGCAGCAGACCGACCACTATCGCTAAGTCTTTCAGTGAAACTTTAGCTTTAGCTAACTTAGAGCTTCTTCTTTCGAAATTATTTTAAAACTGGAGATCTTTTTAAAGTTTTTTTCTTTTAAATCGTTTTAAAACTAGAACTTCCAGAGCTTCTTTCTTTGAAATCGTTCTAATACTGAGAGTCGAGGTCGATATTCTCACAAATAGCGATATTCTGGTAAAGGGGTTACTAAATCAGTTCAATAATCTTTACGCTTTCTTATAGAAAATTATCGAATTTTAATTTAAAGAATCCTAAATAGTCTGCACAACTAAATAATCGAGCAAAGTTTTAGCTTCAGTTGAATGAACTGGTATTTTTAAAGAAATATATAGATATAATTCTAAAGTTAAAGATATAATTTAAAGTTCTTTTAAATAAAATCTACTATCACACGAATTTGCGAACAAAGCTCCCGCTTATTTTATTTACTCAACATTTTTATCATTTTTGGGATTCTAACATTTATTGTGAATAATGTTCTCGAAGTGAAGAGCCAAATACCAATATCTAAATACTGTTTAAAAGATAAAACAAATAGTACACTACTAAATATACAAAAAAATAAAGGCTTCTATATTTAACAACAAATGAAAACTGTAATTTCGCACAGTATTTTTGATTTCGTAAGGCGAATATTAAACCTAAATTAAATTATATCTTCTATTCGGCTCATTGTTCTTTTATTTTGTGGCTATAGTCCTTTAATTAATTAAAACTTAATTAATTAGTAAATTGTGTTAAGCTAGTTTACGACTTTGAGACGCTTGCATGTTCTGTCTTCACCTCTTTTCTTCTTACAAGCCAGCGAGTATAATTCTCGGATCTTCAACGGCTTCCTTAATCTTACGCAAGAACAAAACCGCCTCGCGTCCATCGATCAGTCGGTGATCGTATGTCAGAGCCACGTACATCATGGGACGGATGACCACCTAAATGAGATGTCGCGAAGAATAGGTGAAGCGGGAACACTAGCTGGTAATGTTATCGTAAGTTCCTCACCTGTCCCTTGACCGCAACTGGACGTTCAAAAATGCCGTGCATGCCCAATATGGAGCTCTGTGGCGGATTTATAATCGGCGTGCCCATTAAAGAGCCAAACACGCCTCCGTTGCTGATGGTGAAGGTGCCTCCGTCCATGTCCTCCACTGCAATCTGACCTTTCTTGGCCTTGTCACCCAAAGCAGCCAAAGCGATTTCAATGTCAGCATAATTCATGCTCTCCACATTGCGTATGACGGGCACAACCAGGCCTTTAGGGGTGGCCACTGCCACTGATATATCAACGTAGTCCCGATAAACGATTTCCTAGCAATGGCGGTCAGAGGGAATTAAATCTACTTCGCATTAGCGAATAAAACTTACAGCACCATCAATGACCGCATTGACCACTGGTTGATCCTGCAGAGCGTAAGCTGATGCCTTGGCAAAAATGGACATGAACCCTAACTTGATGCCGTACTTCTTCTGGAAAGCTTCTAACTTAGCCTTTCGAAACTCCATGGCTCCGCTGGAAAGTTTTTCGGGCCAAAATTATAACGAGAGGGTAACAGCAGCCACCACAAAACTTACCTCATGTCGATTTCGTTGAAGGTGGTCAGCATGGCGTTCACATTCTGAGCCTCCTTTAGTCGCGAGGCAATCTTCAGACGCATGCGATTCATCTTGACGCGTTGTTCCGTTCGTGTGCCGGTGATCTCGCGCGAATAATCTGCGGGCGGAACTCTAACGGAAGCCGCCTGAATGCCCTGTGCATGGCGAATAGCCGCCACTGGAATCTGAGCAGCGGGTGCGGCTGGTTTTGGTGGAGGCGGTGGTGGTGGAGAACCTGCCCCGGGTGCAGCTGGTGGTGGTGGAGGCGGCGGAGGTGCAGCTTTAGCGGATGGTGGTGGTGTTGGTGGTTTAGCAGCAGCTGGCGCAGCTGGTTTTGGTGGAGGTGGTGGTGTAGCAGCTTTAGGCGCTGCTGCTGCAGCTCCTGCTGGCGCTGCAGCTTTCTCAAGCTTAAACAATTCTTGGTGAGCTTTGACGGTATCACCATCCTTGACAAGGATTTCGCGAATAATACCGCCGAAGGGTGCAGGCACGCCAACGGTTGTTTTGTCAGTTTCGATCTCCATGACCACTTGATCAGCATTAAAATAGTCACCCACTTTGCATGTAAATCTAAAAGAAAAAACAGTTTTGGAAATGAGGTTGTATAATAAAAACATTCATTAGTTCATTAAAAAACATTTCATCAAAAAAATTCTTCCAAAAACATTCTTAGCAAATCCGACAGCAGCTGTTTTGGCTTTTAATTAAACGGGTGCCAATGACCTCATTCTCCACAAAACAGCGACCTTGAAAAATTTGATTGTCGTTGATATGTATGCGAACTCACTTAACATCGCCCTCCGACACTGAATCCGCAAATGCAGGTACCTTCACCGTTTCCATCTGCCAGAGACCAGAACTGGTATGGAACATTTGCCAGCTGCCCGCAACGAGGGTCCTTAAAGTAAGAGGAAGTAGAATTAATTGAAATTATTGAGTGCCAAGTCATTGTATTTCGTACCTCTGACTTCCGAAAGTCGCTCCAACATCATGAACCGATATTAGGCGTTGATAGGCAGCCAGTCTGGAAAAGTGGCGACTGACAGTAGCTGCTTTAACCTGAAATAGTAGCAAAATGATTACACAACACCATCGCTCTGCAGGGCTACAGAGCGCATCATGTGACTCCCAAGTAATCGCATCTTCTGGATTTAAATCACCGATTCGGTGTTTATCTCCCAGATTTTTATGCATTACATAAGAGCGCATGAAATTTTCGCAGCTCCATGTATTACGGTAGAACGCAGCACCAACACTCCCTGTGGGGCGGAGGTGTGTCACTCACTTCTTGGCTGCACGCAGCCTTCATTCCGACCACCAATACTTTCCGCGGCAGACGTCGCGACGTTATCGAGATAAGACCAGACATATTTTTCGATTAGGTAGGGCGTTTCTTTCGTTTCGAAAATGTTTGAACGACTTCCGACAGATTTTCACATACACGATACGGTCAAGTTGCCAAAAGAAGAGCAGCAGCCCATTGATGGTGCGAGAGAGGGTCTGACAAACTTCTTCTGGCCAAAAGAAACGAAAATTGGTGTTACTGACAGCTGACGTCTCCAATTTTCGTACTAAAAATAAAGGGTTGTGTTCACCACGAGAAAGTAATATAAGATCCTAACCTTTATGTGAATGGAAAATTAATCTTTATGATTTAAAAACTAAAATGTTCTCTTGAAAGCATTATTACTTATATATAATTTATAATTAAATCAATAAGTAATTCTAATTTTACCTTGCATAATGCAAAGCACCTCAAAAATAAATAATTGACGTTTTTGGAAGAGGTAATTATCTACTCTTTTTCTACAAATCTTATCTAAATTTTTGAGAAATTGAAAACGCAGGGGTGTACTCGAAGATACGATAAAAATAAATATTTGAAATAGCTTTGGATAAAAATTATATATATGATTTTGATAGATCCTTATATATTTTAGGTTTAATTTCTACTAGCACTTACCCGTTGTTTTACTAGCTCTAACCCGTTGCTGATTTGGAAACATATTTGTCAGGATGATGGTCTTCTGGAGTTTGGGATATGAAAATATATTCAAGTGAAGGACCAACTTTGCTACAGACTCTTACCAAGAACTCTTGGAACAACATTTCAGAAATTAAAGTGAAGCTTCCTTTCAAGAAATTAATCTTAAAAGAGTTATTAAAATTCACTCATTTTCAGTATTTTCGCCCTCATAAATACATTCTTGGCGGAAGCATTTTAATAGCAGTAGAGATTATGTATGGGTTTCTCTTAAACATATTTTTAAATTTTTATAGCTATATGTAAGCTTATAGAGCCGATGCAAATATATCATAGGATAGACAAAGGACAAGCATTAGCAATTATTAAATTGTATATATATACCATCTAAACTCAAAGCTCACCTACCAAACCATCGCCACAACAAAGAAATCCTAAGAAATATCGAAAGCGAAATCCTCAGTAGATTAATAGTCTAACATATATACAAGAACCTTTTTTTGTGGTTCTTGTGGCAATTGTGGCAATGAAAAAGCAACCTTAGTTTATATTTTCATCAGAGAAATTTAAAACTTTTCTGAAAGTTTGAATTTAATTATAAATATAGTTGAAAACAAATTGTTTAACTATATTAGATAATATTGCAGAAAATTATTTATTATTGAAAATTTAGCATTTTTCAGCACTGTTAGCTATTGAACGCACCCCTGAAGAATTTAAGCAACAGCTGTTTTTGATGTTTCCTTTTATACGTTCTTGATGAGCAAAGTGGTGTTATTTGGCTGTGGCTAGAATATGGTTAATAATTAATTATTGCAACAAAAAAGAAATTGAGGTTGCTAAAATTAATTATGAGCTCACAGTACAACAGGTTCCTGGAAGTGTTGAAAAAGTGGCCACTGGACAAAACAAAAAGCGGCAGGTAAACTTGAAGAATAATAAATCAGCATAGTCCTATAATCGTCATTTGTTGTTATCTAACATGCTGTTGGCTTTATTTTTTTAAGTTGTTATTCTTTTCATTGCTTTCTTTAGTTATCCTCTCCGTACAGAGCTTCACGTGGGTGATATAAATTTGCACCAATCTTGAGTTACATCGAAACGTGTGATTCGATCACCGGTTTCGCGGTTATCCGAACTATTGATCTGATTCGCAGTTGCGCTGCTGAGCAAATTTTTGTTAGTAATATTCAGCTAATTCAGTGTTAATCGAGTTTCCGCCTAAGCTGCTTCAATTTGTTTTGACTAATTGTGCTCACCTCTGTATTGTTTTATTAAATTTAAGTAATGATGTCCTCCAAGTATAACTATCAATGTATTCCCGAGCAATACTTTTTCGATGAACCACCTATCAGTCAGGAGTAAGTTTCTACATTACTGGTAGTGCAGGTGAAATATGGCTTCATTGACTGAAGCTTAGCACAATTTCGTTAAAAAGCGCTTGGATTTCACATTATTTCGAGCACCAACAGTGCGGTTAAGTTTATTCCCAGGGGTCCCTGCAAAATGTAGAGGTTATTGCGGTTTTAATTTCGCCTTTGCGAAATACAGGTCATTATTATTTCTAGATGAGAGCTTTAGAATAAATAACTGGCAGATTAGTTTTGTGTTCCTTTTTAGTTAATTATTAATTTAGACAACTTAATTTTTATCATTAAATAAAGCCACTATTCTCCATTAAATCCTGTTCTTTTATTGAATAAAAAATCAGAACCAAATGAAAATACCTTTACTTCCTCTCTCCAAATGCAAACAGGGATTTCGGTGAACACATTCGCAAACAGGTTAAAAATTTCACAAACCCAGCGGGCTTAACGAGCAAAGTCAGCGATCATTTAAATCGACAAATCGAATCCTTGGAACGCCTTGCAAGCAACGTATACGCCAATAAGTATAAGCGAAAATACACCTCCACGGCGACTGGTCTTACTGCAGAGCAGTGCAATCAAGTTTTGTCCTCCGAATTCTTGCAGTATCTCAACGACGGCAAAAATAAGACAAAGATAAATAATTCAAAAACAGATTAGCAGCAGGAACCTAAGCAGAAAAGCACATCCGGAGCACCAACATGATGCTCAGACGACAGTTTCGAAAATTCATGACAAACCAACTGACAGTTAGTTGTTGCAACAGCACTTCGGTAACCAACAACAGCAGCGCCAGTAATGATGCAGTACTGCCACCCCACACGCCTGTGCTCTGTGAGACGGCAATTAACTACTTGCAGCCTGAACCGAAACAGATTTTTATCGATATGACTTTTGGTGCCGGAGGCCATACACGCCATCTACTCTCCAAATGTCCGGACACCAAAGTGTATGCTCTCGATCGTGATCCCGTAGCTTACAACCTGGCCAAACGCTTGAGTGATGAATTTCCAGGGCGCGTGATACCACTTTTGGGCAAGTTCTCAGACCTGCCACGTCTCCTGAAAGAGCATCACGTATCACTTTACTCAATTGATGGGATTCTGTTCGATTTTGGCTGCTCTTCGATGCAGTTCGATGAGGCGGATCGTGGCTTCTCGGTGTCCAAGAATGGGCCTCTCGACATGCGTATGGATCGCGGGCTGGACAATGAGCAGATCACTGCTGCAGATGTATTGGCGCGCGCCGAAGAATTCGATCTGATTAAAATTTTGCGCATATACGGCGAGGAGAAAGCGGCCAAGAAGATCGCACGAGCCATTGTTGAGGCTCGTTCGGCTTATTTCAAAATTGAAACCACGAAGCAACTAGCAGATCTTGTTGTCTCTTGTGTGACGGACACTAATCAACAGGACAAATTGCAGCGTCCCGTTCACGTGGCTACAAAGACGTTTCAAGCGCTTCGCATTTTTGTTAACAATGAGTTGAATGAAGTGAACTATGGCATGATTGTGGCCAAAGAACTCTTGAAGAAGCTCGGTCGCTTGGTAACCATCACCTTCCACTCACTGGAGGACAAAATCGTTAAGCGGCATATTAATGGCAATGTGATCGAAGGTCTGGCGAATCCGGTACCGCTGAAGTATTGCGGACATGATTTAACGCACGACAAGAGTCTAATTGAATCCTTAGTAGATACAAGTTGGAAGCAACTGCATAAGCACGTCATCGTTCCAGATGAAAGTGAGATAGCAAGCAACAATCGAAGTCGTTCGGCTAAACTGAGAGCCGCTTTGAAAATTAAATAAATCACTGCTATGCGATGCTGTAAAGCGAGAATTTAATTATTGAAAACAATAAAAAGTCTACGTAGTACGTACGTGAATTTGTTTTTTTTTAACCAGTTGGAACTTTAAAGAATTTATTAGGAGCTTCATCATGAACTTTCTGAAAACAGAATTTTATAAAAATAATTTTTGTCATTATACAGCTAATGGAACGCTAAAAATACAAAAAGAAAATAGCAGATAAAGGCTGGGAGGATTGTATAGTTTATGCTTAATTCAATTTTTTTTCCTGCTCTTGACCTCTGGTGATAAACTTTCTGGTTTCGTAGATTATCAACACATATTAAGAAAATAAGGCGTTTTATTTTGTAATACTGAGAAGATTGAATGCACTTAATTCGTGGCAGTGCTACGAAGTGGTACCTAACATTCTGTGACAATTAGAGGTTTAATAAGAAATCTTGCTTTTTTGTACTTTAGTGCAAAACGAAAATCCGGTCCTACCATGAACGAGGCGAAATTAATATCTGGAACTCAGTTGGCTAAGTAAGTGTGGTGAATAATAATTGGGGGGAAAAAGTCGAAAAGACGTTACTGACACTTGTTGTAGAGAAATACGTGAATCACTAAAGCAACAGGTGGAGGAGTTAAAAAAGAACCTGCGAAACTATATACCCGGCTTACGAATCGTACAAGTGGGAGGACGTGAAGACTCCAACGTTTACATACGCATGAAAATCAAAGCTGCCACTGAAATTGGTATATCTGTAGAGCATATCAAGTATCCACGTACCATTACGGAAATTGAATTACTAGATCAGGTAATATTATATATATTGCAATTAGGAAAAAACCAAATAATATCTTTATTAACGTTCAAAATTGTCATTAGTTAAATTTTCGATTGCGTTGCTATATTCAAATTCAAGAAAATCCAAAGAAGCGCGAAAAGTAAAAAAAGTCTTATAATTCATAAATAATTAAACAAATCGTTCGATTTCGTGACAACGTTAAAAACAAAACTACTCTTCACAGATTCACGAGTTAAATAATGATCCCAGTGTTCATGGCATTATTGTGCAAATGCCTTTCGACAGTGCTAACGAAATAGATTCGCATAAGGTTACCGATGCTGTTAGCCCTGAAAAGGATGTTGACGGTTTACATACAATGAATGAGGGTCGTATTGCCATCGGTGATCTTAAAGGCTTCCTTCCATGTACACCGTGGGGAGTTATCGAACTGATTAAACGGTCAGGCATACAGATAGCTGGAGCGCGAGCTGTTGTATTGGGAAGAAGTAAAATTGTCGGTACGCCTGCTTCCGAGCTCCTAAAGTGGGAAAATGCAACCGTTACAGTTTGTCATTCGAAAACTAAAAATATCGAAGAAATCGTAAGTTAAATAAAAGCAAGGCATCTTGACATTGAAAGATATATCTCGGCTATATTTTCAGTGTCGCACTGCCGATATTCTTGTAGTTGGCATTGGAGTAGCGGAGATGGTGAAGGGCAGTTGGATTAAGCCAGGCGCTGTAGTTATTGACTGCGGTATCAATTGTAAGCCAGGTAAGCGGAAACAAAAGAAAAACCTCTCCAATTATTGATCTCGTATTATAAAAGCTTTATAATTTAATATTGTATTAATAATACAAATAGAGAGCCGAAAGTATTCCTACAAAATCAACCTAAAGTACGAAATTTATAACAGGGCATCTTACCCAATAGCTATTGGTGAGATTTTCTTTAGGTTTTCTCGCGTCATGTGATAATAATAATAAACAGCATGTCATTTGATAATAATAATAGTCTTTCTACTTTTAAAATCCTCAGTTGTATTTTCAAATTTATTATATGTCGCATATTTCCTACTATAGTCACATTAAAGAACCAATTATTTTGCCTTTACTGATAAGAGAGTTCAGATTTTCTGGTTTATGTTTTTCTATTTCAAATCGAGGCGAAATCTTCTGTTTTTATTGGTTCATGCGTCAGTATTTTTGTTGCCTTAATTCGAAGCGTTACTTAAATTAAAAAAGTTAAAGTGATTGTTTTAAACAATTCTAAATATGTAACCATAATTAGCTTTCCATAACAAATAGCGCATAATTTCAAATCCCACTCTCAATTCCTTTTTGAAAGTGAAATTTTTCGCTGCAAAGATCCATGCTGTTTTCTCAGAAAAGCTTGTTTGGAATTTAAAATGAACTCGTCCTGTTTGCTGGGATAATAAAGAAGCAAACCTTTAGATTTCATACAAATATTTGACTGAATGCTTCTCAAAATTGTTAAAAATTTATACATCAATATTTTATTTTATAATTAAAATTCAAATTATTTGCGTGTCTCAACAAATATTTTTTAAATTAGTTTGCTTTTTGAAATGCATTCAAACGGCGGTCATTTTTAGATCCCACCAAAGCCAGTGGTACCCGTCTGGTTGGTGACGTAGATTTCGAGGAAGCAAAATACGTTGCGTCCTATATAACACCCGTGCCCGGAGGTGTGGGACCCATGACTGTTGCCATGTTAATGAAGAACACCGTTGTCTCCGCACAGCGTGTAGCTCTCAAGCTAATGAGGAAGCATTGGGAATTATGCCCTCTAGTCTTAAAGAAAGTCAAGCCCGTGCCGAGGTGGCTATACACATTGGTTTACTGAAACTGAACCTTCGCCTAAAATAGTACGATTTCCATTTATTTCTAGCGATATTTTGATTTCGCGCTCTCAGAAACCCAAGCATATCTCAATTTTGGCTGAAGAAATCGGTTTAATTGGCAACGAGGTCTCGCTGTATGGCGATAAGAAGGCAAAAATATCGCTCAACGTGATCAACAGGCTGAAAGATCGCGCTGATGGCAGCTACGTAGTGGTCGCTGGGTGTGTATGCGAGGAATTACTTATTGTTTCCTGTTGACTGTTAACTCAATTTATCTTCCGCCCTCCCCTGCCAGCATTACACCAACACCATTAGGCGAAGGCAAAAGCACCGTTCTGATCGGTTTGGTGCAGGCACTTTGTGCACATAAACAATGCAACGCCATTGCTTGCTTGCGGCAACCCTCACAAGGACCCACTTTTGGTATCAAGGGAGGCGCCGCTGGCGGTGGCTACTCGCAAGTCATTCCAATGGAAGACTTCAATCTACACATGACGGGCGATATACATGCGGTTACGGCCGCCAATAATTTGCTTGCTGCACAGCTAGATACTCGCATCTTCCATGAGCAGACTCAGAAGGATCAGGCTTTGTACGATCGTCTAGTACCCCGTAAGAAAGGCGAGCGTGCCTTCTCCAAAATTCAGCTGCGCCGTCTACAAAGGCTAGGCATCGACAAAAACGATCCTGACTCTTTGACTCCAGAAGAAATCACGCGTTTTGCACGCCTCGACATTGATCCGGCGACCATTATGTGGGAGCGTGTGATCGACGTTAACGATCGCTATTTGCGCCAGATCACGATCGGACAATCGCCGACGGAGAAGAATTTGACTCGCACGACTTCGTTTAGCATTTCAGTGGCCAGCGAGATAATGGCTGTGCTTGCACTCTCTCGCAATCTAGAGGATATGAAGCACCGCTTGGCCAAAATAGTGGTGGCCTTCGATAAGGCTGGTCGGCCGGTCACAGCCGACGACTTGGGTGTAACGGGAGCGCTGGTAGTGCTACTTAAAGATGCTTTAGAGCCCACTCTGATGCAGACGATAGAAGGTACTCCCGTTTTGGTGCACGCTGGGCCCTTTGCGAACATTGCCCACGGCTGCTCATCGATTGTGGCCGATGAAATTGCGCTGAAGTTGGTGGGTGGGCAGGGTTACGTTTGCACTGAAGCAGGATTCGGGTCCGATATTGGTATGGAGAAGTTCTGCAATGTTAAATGTCGTTCTTCTGGCCGTAAACCGAATGCTGTCGTTTTGGTTGCTACCGTGCGCGCTTTAAAAATGCATGGTGGTGGTGCTGCAGTCACGCCTGGAGCACCTTTGAACAAACAGTATACTGAAGAGAATCTGGAACTACTGGAAAAGGGTTTGCCGAATCTTTTGCAGCACATCTGTAATGGACAGAAATTCGGTCTGCCCGTGGTGGTAGCCATTAATCATCACAGGTACTTATTTGATCAGTTTTGGAACTGTATTCGATTATCAAAGATGGAGAAATTGTTTACATTTTAAAATGTTCTTATTAGGTCGTAAAACTGAATGACAATGCAATATTAGGTATACCACCGACGCCCACTTTGAGGCAGGAAATTTTGAAGTGAAAATTTGCACCTCAAAACATGCTTCATAACATTTACACACAAAGTTCCGAGCATTTCGGTTTTTGTATTTACTAAATTGCTTCGTGTTTAAGAATTCAGATGAAGACAAACTGAAATAAACATGAGATTCACCACATGTCTCTGTTATAATCTCATAAAATGTTTAAAATCGATTAATGAATTATACACACACAAAACTAAAAAGCAGAAAATAGTTATTTAAATAAAAATAAACTTTTAAATACCACGTTCTAAGACAAAAAAATTTTCAATAATTTTTCCTAACCCCACATATTTCTAATCCCATACAGATAGTCCTGAAAATTTGTGATTGTGAATCTTTACTAGCTATGAAAATACTTGTACGACTTCGAACGGAAAACGTGGGGCGTATGCATTAGGCAATTTATGCATGAATATTGCATGCGCCCCACGTTTTTCGATTTAAATCCTACAAGTATTTACAAGAATTTTTAATAGCTACAAGTATAGCTATTAAAAATTCACAATCACAAATTTCTGGACTATCTGTATGGGGTTAGGGATCTGTATGGGCCAGGAACAATTTTTTTTTAATTTTTATTCCCTCTTAAAAACGTGGTATTTAAAAATTAATTTATATTTAAATCATTATTAATTACTGGGATGAAATAAATTTAATACTACGTTCAAATATTCAATAAAATTAAAAAAATCATTTCAGCTCCGACACTGATGCTGAGCATCAACTTATTAAAGATGCTGCCCTAAAAGCAGGTGCTTTTGCAGCTGTCACTTGCAAGCATTGGAGCGAGGGAGGCGAAGGCGCTGTCGAATTGGCCGACGCTGTTGTGGACGCATGCGTCAACTCAAAAGGATTTAAATTGTTATATGAGAGTTCAGCAAGCTTAGAGGAGAAAATGAATATCATCGCACGCGAAATGTATGGCGCTGGCAAAGTTGAATTGACACCTATGGCTGCGTTGGCTCTGCAAAAACTTACTGATGCTGTAAGAACTTTTAAGTTAAATGCCAGGTCTTTGAATACAGCCATTCTTTTTGTATGGATTACTGGAACCTCTCAATTCTTTGAGATGATATTCAAATAACCATTAAACGTTTTTTAAATATGTCGTCGTAACCTAAACGTGGCATCTCTTTTAAATTATGAGTCAACTTGAGGTTTCCTGGCAAAATTTTAATACAAAATTCTTTTTTTGCAGGGATTCGCCAACTTGCCAATTTGCATGTCGAAAACGTCGGCTTCACTCACTGGCGATCCGTCCATTAAAGGTGCTCCCAAGGATTTCACACTCACAGTGCGCGATGTCTATGTTTCTGCTGGCGCTGGCTTTGTAGTAGCCATGGTTGGCGAGATTTCTAAGATGCCTGGTTTACCGACACGTCCTTGCATCTATGATATCGACTTAAATACAGAAACTGGCGAGATCGAAGGCTTGTTTTAAAATATTTGGCATTTATATTATATTTTTTATTCTTAAAAACACAATTCTAAATCGTTGTCTAATGCTTAAAGACTCCAATAAAATAAAGATTTAAGTACAAAGGCATTCTTTTTCACGTTATTTATAAAATGGTATTTCTACGCGACCGCCCTTTGTATTCACAACCTCCCAACAGGTGCAGGTAAATGTTGATAGGTCCATGTGGTCAATATAAAGCTTTCCTTCGAGATGATCCATTTCATGTTGCGCGATGCGCGCATTCCAACCGCTCAATTCCAACCTCGTTTCTACGCCCTCTCTATTAAGGCCGCTGAGTAAAACGCTATCGTAGCGTTCAACCTCTGCAGAGTAGCCACGCACGCTCATGCAGCCCTCTGTATGTTTGTGTCTCTCGTAGTTGGTGACTTTCAACGTAGGATTAATAAGAATCTAAACGTTTTGGAACGTTGTTAAATACTAAAATCAGCTCTCCAAAAGCACAGGTCCATACAAACCGTCAAAGGCAATGTTGACATTTTGCGCGCCTCGTACACAGTCTTGGAATACTTGTCTTTTAGCTCATCGCCGACTTCCATTGCTATTATACGCAGGGAGACCCCTATTTGAGGAGCAGCAATACCCACGCAGTGGAACTTGCGCAGAACTTTCACCATATGCTCGATGATGAAATCGACTTCTCTACTTGCGATTTGCTCCTTCGGCACAGGGGCAGCCTGCGTGAGCAGCACTGGATCACCGATTTGAGTAACGTGTGAGTAGGGCGGTCCATTTGTTGGCTTAGGTGTCCAAAAGTCACGATACCACTTCCGAAATGATTTCGATGTTGCAGCGGTAAGTGAAAAAAAACGCTGTTGATATGTGCTAAGATGTGTACAATTTCTTAGTCCTTGCGAGGCCATTGGTATACCTGCTTTGTGCAAATCAGCTGATTGAGGTTTTTAGCATAAGTTGGTAAAGGGGACGTGTTCACCGTGCTGACATCTTTGTGTTTATTTCTAGGAAAACGTTTTTTAGTTTCTATAGTTGAATTGATTTTTTTCAGAAACGCTTTTTCTGAAAACATCGCAAATTATAAAATTTTAGAAAAGTGAATAAAAAAATTATTTTTTCTGTAGAAATATATAAAAATATTAATATAAGGATATCGTCAGTAAAACGTTATATTTTAATAAATTTTATATATCTCATATAAAACACTAAATAAATTTGTTTCATAAATATACATAAACGAAAACAAGTTATATTCGTAGACAAAAATAAAGCAATTTATTGAAAAATTGGGATTAATAAAAAAATCTACTAAAATAAAACAATAAAAAATAAAAATAAATACTGTAATTAGAAGGAAAAAAAATTAATAATAATGCTTCGGCCCGAAATTTAGAAAACAATTCCAGTTTTACGAGTATGAGAACAGTATTTCCTCTCTTACAAATTTTACTATTTTCGAGAATAAATATCAAAATTGATATCTGATTGAAGAAGCTTATATAAAATATGTGATAACTTTCTACATTTGAATTTGAAAAGCAAAAGGCATTTTATACCCTCAACAGAAGTTCAACACAAAAAAATTGGCATTCTAAACGCACATAAAAACAAAATAAAGTTTCGTACGATAAGGAAGACGCAAACTATAAAAAGAAAATAACTTTTTTCTCATCAACAATCGAAGCGTGACAAAAAAATTCGTCACAAACAACTCATCGTAGGCAGTGATGCGTAACGGAACATACAGAGCAAAAAAATTACTTAAGAATCGAAATGGCAAAAACCGCACTTTTTAGTTGTGTGAGAGAATATACGAGAATGAGAATTTTAAATTATAGAGAAGCTGCAAAAATGGAAACTATTATACGATAATTTTAGCATAAATTAAGCATTACATCAAATTTAATCTAATCAGGAAAGCTGATTTATATTCATTTCACAAGGATATATCGAAGAGATATATAATTTGTTCTAATAATCAAAGAAGAGATAACTTGTTCTAAGAAGTCTCTTTACCCCAAATCAGTCATGAAGTGCGTCTCTGTAGGTTTTTATTTCGAATTTCATCGAATCACATCATGACGTCTAAGATTGAGTCACCGTGTCCTTTCCATCTGTTGCTGCTCATTAATTTCAAGAAATAAAAGCTTTTGCTATCATGAGTTTTCATACAGCGAAGCATCCTTAAAAAGCATCACCAACCGATTTGCTTCCAACAGGTTGCATGCGAGAAAACTTATAGCAAAGCGGGAATAACGAAGCTTTTTTTACCGTGTACGTATGAAAAAAGCGCAAAGGATATGCAAAGCTAAATCTACAGAATTCAGTAGCAAGTGGTGCGCCGGTGAAAAATGAACGTGCAAAGTGAGACGGAATTCACACTTAAGGATTCATATTTGCAAAAAGCAAAATTTTTTTAGTAAGAAAAGTTTAGCAAGAATAAATAAAATGCAAAAAAGCAATAAAACTTATATACAAATTGCAAATTATTACAAAATTCAGGTTAAAAATTTAAAAGTTGAAACTAATTTTTAATGCTCCAATTTCAAAGAAAAATATATGAACACTGGAAAATAGGACAAAGTGAACATTAGTTGATTTATTAAAAAATGTAACTAATACATGAAAGTAATAAAAAATAAAAAAGCAGAAAATGAAATTGTTAACTAAATCAGCTAATTGATTCCGTAATTATTGCGTCAAAATGTCAGAAATCGTAGATACCGAATTGCTTATTAACTGCACCCTTCTTGCCGTCAGACGCTTTGGTTTGCAAACCATCGTCAACACGTCTGTCGTCAGTAATTTAAACCGCTCGGAAGTCGTTGGTTTGCTAGCCACAATCATCGAGAACAAGCAGGAGTTGGAGAGCATCAATGAGGCCAAGTAAGTTGTTTGTATCCTTTTGTCTCCTTTTTTTGGCCCAACACAGTGGGCCATTACAACTTTTGTCATAAAATAATATATATATGCGAATATGAAAATGGAAAACAAAGAAAAGCAGTAAAAATGTGGGACAGGAAGGCAAAAGAATCAGCCCAGCCCGCCAAACAAAATAATAGGGACTAATATTACTTACGATAACTGTACTTAAATTCTCATAAATTACAGTGTCGTTAGATGTCCATGAGCTTGCAACTTTCATTGACACTTATTGATATTTATTTTCTTTCACTCCGTGAAATTTTCTTGTACTCTTGTACTTCTTCATCCTCCATTTCTAATACCATAGAATAACCGAAAGGAATTCTGCCTTTCTTCCTGACTTTTTGCGAAATTTGCTTTGCTTTTAATCAAAACTTTTAAACTTTAATCAAATTTTCGAAAGTCATATACAGATAAAGTTATATGTGAACTAAGTGAAAATTTGCAGGACATTTGAGTTAAAAGTTTTCTTACGTAGACTTTGGAATAAAAAAATCTACCTGTTGTTCCGCCTGTATTTCGTCGTGGTGGACAATAAATTCACTTCATGTCAGGGAAAAATGCGAGGGAAAATGTTGGTTAAAACGTTTGCACGGCTTGTGTTGTTTAGATAATCGTATGTGTGTGTTCTGTTTACATATCCATACATACATACAAATCTTCCTGGAGCTTTATACCAGGAAATAAGAGTACATATTTTTGTGGGATTTAGATGATTTTAATAGCTTCAAAAAGTCTCGCTCTTTGTGAGTGTGGTTTTGTAGCTTTTGTAGATCTCTGCATCACACACAATAACTCTAAACTAAATGAGATGGAATTAAAAAATGTTTTCTTTATTTGTGTCTGTATATCAAATACAATCGAGATATAAGCGATGACGTTTAGACAGTTATTTTAAAGTCCCATTCCCTTCAGACTTCTTCCTTTACTAAGCTGTTAATTCGAGAATGCCTTCTTCTTGTAGAGACTTCCTCACCGAGTGTTTATTTCCTTCGCCAACGCGACCGTACGAGTTGCCATGGCAACAGAAAACCGCATGGGCGATTCTCTTCGGAGTGATGCTTTTCGTGGCCATTGCCGGCAATGGCATTGTTCTGTGGATAGTAACAGGTAAGTTTTCAGTACAGATGCTTTCAGTAAACTTCAGCGGGAAAAAAGAATAAACTAAAATGTCGGTGGCATGTCACTATTCCTTTTTATTTTTTTTTATAACAAATGGTTTCCAATGTGATTTCCTTTACAGGTCACCGCAGCATGCGTACCGTGACAAACTACTTTTTGCTCAACTTAAGCATCGCCGATCTGCTGATGTCCTCCCTGAATGGAGTTTTCAATTTCATTTTCATGCTTGACTCCAACTGGCCGTTCGGCGCGATTTATTGCACCATCAATAATTTCATGGCGAACGTAACGGTGTCGACGTCAGTGTTCACACTAGTAGCCATTTCGCTCGACCGGTATGACTTCCGAATGTGTGCGTCGTAAATGTTTGTGCTTTTTTGCAATCTCATGTTTCATAGTTACTTCGCCATTGTACATCCTTTGAGGCGGCGCACGTCACGGCGCAAAGTTCGGCTTGTTTTGGTGTTGATCTGGGGATTCAGTTGCATACTCGCAGCACCGTGTTTACTTTACTCCAGCACGATGACAAAAAGGTAAAAAAAAACTTGCTCACTCGCAGCCAAGGCGTGCTACCTACAAATTTTCCTCAATCTCAGGTATTACAATGGAAAGTCTCGCACCGTTTGCTTCATGACCTGGCCTGATGGGCGTTATCCGACATCGATATCCGATTACGTGTAAGAACTCAGCGTATTACAGAATCTCACATTTCTGCCAAAATCTTATTATTTATATTGCTCGTATTTCGCTAATATTTGCAGTTACAACATCATTATACTTGGGCTTACCTATGGCATTCCGATGGCAGTGATGCTCGTGTGCTACACACTAATGGGGCGCGTTCTTTGGGGCAGTCGATCGATCGGTGAAAACACAGATCGTCAAATAGAATCGTTGAAAGCCAAGCGTAAAGTAGTGCGCATGTTCATAGCCATCGTGTCGATCTTCGCTGTCTGCTGGCTACCTTATCACGTGTTCTTCATATATTCCTACCACAACAGCCACATAGCATCGACCAGATATGTGCAGCACATGTATCTGGGCTTCTACTGGCTGGCCATGTCAAATGCCATGGTCAACCCTCTGATGTACTATTGGATGAATAAGAGGTAAGAGGTTATCTAGTAGCGCACAATGTCGAATTATACATTATTTAAAATCTTTCAGATTTCGATTGTATTTTCAAAAAGCCATATGTTGTCACCTCTGTTATAATACGCAGCCGCGTAACATGGATTCGACTAATCTACAGATATACAAAAATTCCACGAAGAAGATATCTAGAGGTGCACTTCATCAGAACGATGCCTTTGAATAATGAGTAATATAACAATCGTTAATTTCAGCCAATTCAAAAAGTATATGGAAACGTAGTACTATGGAGACCCGAATACATATGGGGCAGAATTCAATGCATGGTCGTGACCCCGGAGCTCTAACGGATAGCAAAGGAATTAAAAGCGATCATATACTTCGAAAACCGGATGAAGATTCTTCTCTTTGCATTTCAATAAAAAATGCTACCGAGCATCAAAGAGTTCCATTCAAATGCATTATTTGTGAAGATGACAGTAAACTGGCACTGAAATCACACGCATAACTTGTGATTATCATCATTTCGGAGCACTCAAGCAATATTATTTTCAAATATTAAACAAGTAATTGGTCTTTGAGTTGTTAATGGAGGAAATTTGTTAAACTTTTCTGTGAAAAATCACAGAATATTAAATATACGTTTCCTAGTCTGTGACAATATGTTGTAGCCTCAATTTTCGTAAGTCGGAAAAAGTGCAATGTAAAATTTAACATTCGTAATATCTAAGTTATTTGTAATGGTTAAAAAAAATAATACGATGAATTATAATATATAATATAACCTTTCAAAATCTACCGTTAACGTAAGGTGTTTTTATGTACGAAATGACTAAATTGTAAATAAATGTAGTTAATAATTTGGTTAAAATATTCATTGTAAAAAACTTTTATTGTATTCACTAGTGATTAGAACGATCTGGATTTATAGATATTTGAGGTGTCTCAACCTTGATAATTAACTGTAAAATAGGACTTGTGTCGATTTCGATTATTATTTCAGCTGAAAAACTTGTCTTTGATAACTTGCCCCGTCATTGATAATTTGCCGACTAAAAAAGCGCCATCATCTGAATCTAAAACGCCATTTCGATCTCGTTTGTATTATTCCGTACTCGATTATCATTTCGTGTAAAAACATTGCCTCAACTGTATTCCGCCTCGTATTCCAGACGAGAAAAAGGCTGCCTTGGTCTCCATATCCGCTCAACTAAATGAGGCTTCTCCGAATATCTCATCTAAAAAAATCTCAATTAACATCTCATCTGAAATATGAGGCCTTTCTCGATAGCCGCCTCAAATCCGAGACAAAACCGCAAAGATAACGAGAATTGTCTCGCTTCTCAGGTGTGATTTCTAATATAATGCAATTAAATATTCTTTGAAGATACCATTTAATGACGTCACACGGTGTTCATACGTCTTTCCCTATAAAACTTTTAGTAAGCAAATATAAACAGACTAAATCAGCTCAAAAGGAAATTATTAATAATGGTTAGCGGACACCAGTTTTTGTACTACACTAGAAGCCATTATAGTTTGTAAAAGTTAAATAGACTATTTGATCTGATTTAATCTCACGATGTACTTGCTACAATCCCCCTATTTTTACCCTTTTCCTCTTATCAGAACATCATTTTATCTCTATCGTAAAGCAAAAGATTTGTGTTTTTAAACGGTATAGTAGAGAAGATAAAAAATAAGCATTTCAACTTCTATTTGAAATGTTTAAATATTTGTTCTGATTACCAAGCACAAAAACGGAGGTACCCACTGAAAGAGAGACAGAGAGAGGTATAAAAAATCATAAGGAAGGAAAAATCGGACCTTAATAGAATTGCGTTTAATATCTCAGAAACATTTGCATCTCGAACAGCGAACGGTTTGGGTTAATGAAAAAATCAAAAGCTCAATATTTCAAATAGCATCTCCGAATAGTCTTTGATGCAATGTTTGATGTTGTTCTTTGATGCATCATATACGCAGAAGTGATATACTGAGTTCGAGTGGTTTTCAATTAAAACAATTTAAGTGCATTCAATCAAGTTCATTAAATGACCCTCAATAATTTCACTAAATAAATAACTAATAGTTGTATGCAAGTTTCACACAAATATCTGTGATAATGGAAGTGATGCAAGCAAGGGATAAAACAAAAGGTATCTGAGTTAATAATTCTACTTGGTGAATTTCGAAATTGTGTCGAAATTTTAATTAAAGCAGTGAATATGTAATGTGAAAGTAAATAACAAAATATTAAACACAAGCTTGGAAATATAATAAAATTAATCGCAATATAATATATAAAAATATATTTAAAAAATAAATAAAATACAGAATTGACAAATAAAAGGAATTTTAACGACTTGAGAAACACCTATGCCCGACATGCTGCGTGCACATGCATTTCGGGCATTATGCGTAACGAGATGAAAAGCAAATGTTTAGAATTTGATTTTTCATATATTTCTCGAAGATTTAGAAAGAATTAAAAGTTTCTATTAATACTTTTTTCGAAATTTAAATTTTTACTTGTATTCATGTATATACCAGCTCGTTAGGGAGCTCGAATTACCCATATAAAAATGGCATATCTCAAAAAATTCCCTAACAATTTTTTTCCAGAAAATGATAAGCCGGCAGATTTTGAGAAGGCAATGAATGAGGCTGGCTTTGGTATTTTTAATCTCTGGTTACTCTTGGCTGGAATTGCGGCAACTTGTGCCAACGTTTTCGAATCATCTAACATGTCATATATCTTACCAGTAGCTGAATGTGACCTTAAACTTTCACTGATCGATAAAGGAATCTTGAACGCAGTAACATATGCAGGTCATTAAAGCGATTTCCATATATATCAAATAATAAAGGATAACATATTTAACGCAGGTATGATAGTCTCAGCAATCTTGTGGGGTTATTTGTCGGATACACAGGGACGTAAAAAGATTCTGGTGTATGGTTATCTGCTCGATGGTGTATGCGTCCTCGCTACTTCATTAAGTCAAAGTTTTAAAATGCTGGTGGCCTTTAAATTTATGGGAGGCTTTATGTAAGTTTCTTCCTCATGTATCAAAGTAAAAAGTAAGCAGTTATAGTTCTGATTTGACTAGCTTTCTTACTCCGTAGAGTAAACGGTCCAGGCGCTGTTCTCTATAGCTATCTTACAGAATTACATAGTTCTAAGCACCGCCCTAGAGTGCTGATGATAATAGGCTTGATTACATCGACGGGAATGCTGATCATACCCTTAATGGCCTGGGCTATATTCCCCCAGAAGTGGGATTTTGTGCTCTTTGGTCTACTGAATGGTGAGAAGCTGTTAACGTTACTTCTTTGCATGACTGATAATATTATCTCTTAAATTTCTTCTCTAGTCCATTCCTGGCAAATATTTTTGCTCGTGAGTGCAACACCCAGCTTGATTAGTGGCTTGGCGTTTACTCTGCTGCCAGAGAGTCCCAAGTTCCTGATGTCGCAAGGTAGAAATCAAGAGGCATTGCAAGTTTTTCGAAAAATATATGCAATCAATAAGCGAAAACCAAGGACCACATATCCTGTAAGGATGCTTAAGATAGAAAGAAATATTTTTCAAATGCTTAAAATGCTCGCTTAGATTCACGAACTTTTAGAGGAAGTCCCGGACCGACACAGTAATGCATGTGATGTGGCCTATACCATTGATACAAAACCACAAGAAAACGCCAAGACGAAGAGACCACATCGTAGCTTTACCGAAGCTTTTAGCGAGGGAATGCAACAAATCAAACCCATGTTTAGAAAGCCTATATTAGGTTATTCTATTCACGTTTACTCGATGCAGTTTTTTATCCTTTTGGGGTAGCTAAGCGTCGTAAAGTAAACGTCTAAGACTAAATTGTTTTTTTGTGTTCATCTCCAGCTTAAATACCATTCGCCTGTGGTTGCCCCAACTTTTTGCTTCAATCGCCGAATACGAGGCTTTAGAAGCAAACGCCGGCGAGTCTTCAAATCTCTGCACCATTCTGGAGTACAGCGTCAATAAGACAGCTACCGCGGTGGTGCAAGACGATGTCAAATGTGAAACGGTAGAGTTTTTTGTAATTTCCCTTTCTTACTCTGCTATATTGAAACATTTCTTCCAACATCCCTGCAGCATGGGGACATCTCCATTAATATGTACACCAACAATATTATTGTGGCCATATCTGGCATGGTGGGCTATTTACTCGCTGGCATAATTGTACGTGCATTGGGTGCGAAAAGGATGCTTAGTAAGTTCTAAAGGCTTACTAATAATTTGACAGCTAACTAATGTTAAATTAAATTTTTCCCAGTACTGAGCTTATTTATTTCGGGTTCTTGTGGCATCGGATTATATTGGTCCATCAGTGGTTTGACAACGTTGATCATATCCTCACTATTTGTGACGGTATCGAGCATATCAACCACATCGTTGCTAGGAGTTGCAATAAACTTATTTCCCACTTCATTAAGGTATTTAGTTTAATGAAATAACCATACCATATCTAGAGTAAATCTTTCATGGATCTTATTATTTATCATCACAGAACCTTAATTGTCGCCATAGCTATGATGTGCGGTCGTTTAGGTGCTCTGTCGGGAAACATGTTGTTCCCAGTTTTTGTCGAAATTGGATGTATACCGCCCTTCCTTATGGTCGGATCGGTTATGTTTTGTAAGTGCGGCCACAATTCTTTATTTTACGCAGTGATAAGAATTACTAGTCATTTTAATTACTGCAACATTTGTGTGGCATGTTATTCATAAGATTATGCTATTTTAATTACAGGCGCTGCTGGATTATCTTGCATTTTACCCAACTCCAAGAAGTCTACTTTTACTTAAGCACTTTCATTATACAATTTCGTTTCTATTCTATTACTGAGAAAAGATATTGACACAACCTTTCTATATGTTTAAAAAATACTGCTATATATATAAAATTTCACGTTCATATTTAATATATGTAAATAAAAATTATCACACAAAATACAAAAATTATTTTAAATTAAATTTTATAAATACAAACAAAATTCTCAAAAGATTTTTTACACAATCATTCCTGATAAATTATAATAAAGCTGTAGATTGATGAAAACATTTTAATTCTCTGCTTTCTTCAATTAAAATAATTTTTACAAAATATACTTCTTTACTACTCCATGCTGTCCACTATTTTACACATGATTCGATCCAGCTGATAACTAGGATCCGCTTTGATCCCCGAAGTTGAATCCTGGCTATCAACTTCCATTCTAATTGAATCTCCTGGTAATTTTTCATCATCGTGCGGAACATCGGGAAGCGCAGCGAATGCACTGTTAACGATATCACGCACACGATCCAAATGCTTCTGAAATCGTCGCACAGTCTCAACCCGCTGACGCTTTTGCATTTCCATCATGACACGCAATGTCTCACGCGCCTGATGTGGACGAAACTCGTTTAGCAGGTGATGCATATGTACAAAAAGCAGACTGAGATCATCGATCTGGAAAGCATGAATTGAATTAGTTAAAGAAGACTTGCCAATCAGACGGGAACCTTTTCTGTTCTGCGCGGATTATCAGGATACTGAATGAGCAGGTCGATGAGGTCCAAAAAGTTTACAAACAGAGAGTGATTCAGTTTCTTGAGCTCCTTGCGGCGGTCAAAGTGTATCGGTATGAGTCTTTTGATGTTCTGGCTCTCCAGGGAGCGGATCATCTCCTCGTTGTTGTACTGGATGCCGAACATGGAGTAAGAGTCGTGAATGGGCGGAGGAGGACGCGGAGCACGATTTCTGCGTATGTTCTCCTCAGAGAAGAGGTTGATATATTGGGTTGGCGGTAAAGGCAAGCTTATAACCTGAGTGACTTCCTGGTTCGCCATGTCGATATTTTATTAATTAATCGTAGATTGGAAATATTTCAACTCGCGCGCTGAAAACAAACAACTTTTCTTTGCCTAGGAATGTCAAAATCTGGCTGCTATTCATGGTTGCAGCATAGCGTATGCTTTTAGACGTATTTAACCCAAATAATACGAAAATAAGTACTTGTGGAACCTAGCGGTTGCTGCTGACTTGTGGAATCTAGCTGGGAATGGATTTGCTAATAATTACAGTCGTTGCCATGTATAATAGAACAATTTGTCTATCTAAATCTTTCGCACTGGTATTTGCGATAGACGCCACATATTTTTTAAATATTTTGAAGGAATTTGGCAGCAAAGTTTAACATTTAAATGTTACGTTTTAAGTCATTTCTGAAGATACATTTAATTTTTTAGCAACTCTTCTCCTATTTTGCACTAATTAAAATTCAAAAGAAGCAATCGTCATCGCAATCTGCATACATAGCAATTTATTTTCTACACAAAAAAGTATTAAAAAAATTGTTTAAAAGTTGCACAAAAATGGTCGGTGTTATCCATACAAAAATTTTAATATTATATTTTGATTTTTAAAGTGAGTGAGACCTATTTCCTAGGAAATATCTCTGTTTGAAAATCTTGTTGCTACGCGTAACCAAAGTCTTGGCAATTGTCAAATGGGCCTTATACCGACGTCATCTCAAAACTTCTACAGCCAAAAAGGGATGCTTGAGAAATTTTTATCGAACAGACTGGTATGCAAAGAAACTAAACAAAATTAATGCACGAACAACTTCTACCGCACAAACTCACTTGCGAAGGAACTAAAGAAAATTAATGCTAAACTCCATTTTGAAATAACTATACTGTGAACGAGCCAGCCCGAAAATGGCAGAAGAAAACAATGCAGCGGATGAAAATACTAATTTCTGGTATAATTTCTACATGCGGGGATCGTTTTATAAAAAGTGTCGGGTATATATTTTAACTGTAAAACGAGTAAATTTATTGAATAATTTGTGCATTTGTGAGGAGTGCTAAGCAACAATGTTATTCTTAATGAAGCAAGCTTAAGATGAGTGCAAAGCGCCAAGAAAAGATTAGAGGCATGAGCATGACATGAAAAGTGTGTACACAGAAGAGCGTGAGAGAGTTATTAAAATTGTAAATTTACAATAAAAAATAATTTTGCTTTAGTCAGCGGAAACAATCTGAAAATGAATAAAAGCGGTGAGTTCCTAAAACGTGCTCGCGTAACGGTATTTAGTGTACTCGGTTGGGAGCCTAACGAAATGAAGCACCTCTTGCATGTGAAGAGGAACTCGAGGGTCGGAATTCATTCTGAGACTGACTTAATTTTCTTTTTTAGTTGACGAAGTTCTGAATGGGATTCTTCAGGCCGCGGACAAGCATCCAAATTCGCATGCATCCAAACTTATACGCATGGTGGAGGCCGATCCCACACAGAAGAACGTCGTCCTTCTGCTAATCGAACTGGCAGAGCATGCGGAATACGCTACGGATTTTAACATTTCACTCAAATATGTAAGTAGCAGTGGATGACGGAATATAAAATTTTTATTGGCACCAGGACTATTATCTGAATTTTTTTGGTAATATAAATTATCATAACATAGCTGAAGTAAATCAAAAGATAATTCGCATAACACCCTAGTCATCGCAATATCTCTGCTGGTGCAAAAGATATAGCT
The DNA here is from genome assembly GCA_922984085.1 of Sicus ferrugineus. Taxonomy (NCBI): domain Eukaryota; kingdom Metazoa; phylum Arthropoda; class Insecta; order Diptera; family Conopidae; genus Sicus; species Sicus ferrugineus. The sequence goes on along the minus strand of OV277352.1, from coordinate 15,979,260 downwards.
TCTTAAATAACACCATTCTTCAAACTAGAGTAATTTGAAATGAGAAAGCAAGATTGCCATCCAGAATTCCAACTGGATTCATTAGGTCAAATATGAAACTTGAGAATGCCGCCAACTTTGGTCTCAAAGAGATTATATACACCTAATCTAAATGCACTAAATTGCGTTTTTAACTTTTCCATTCAAGTTTTTCCATTCCAGAAGTTTCCATTCTTCAATTGAATTAAAATGTTCGTTTTCTTGGAAAACTGCGACCTGCTTAATTCAGCTATATAATTTTGCATTGAATATGAAATAATGAAAATATAGCGTTAAAAATAAAATTTATTCAATAGCGAGTTATAAAATTTAACGCAAATAATGAACTTATTAAAACAGTATGGTACTGTAAACTTGCTGATTATTGTACCGAGTACCAATTGCGTTATTGTATGCAAATTTATATACCAGTATTGTATTATTGCACTGAGTATTGTATAGGAAGGGCCATTGGTTAGTTTGAGAACTACTTGTTATTTTGATACCGTCAACACAAACACGTTTGACATGATTTGTTCAAACTCATTGCCATATCTTTGTGGTACGCGATAGACCGATTTGCGTTTGAACCACGCTGGAAAATATTGAAAAATTAAAGGTTGATGTGAGGACTTTGTCCAGAAAGTTATTGGAATAGTTTTGCTCGTTGACTATAAAAGGTATCCACGTATGCGATCAGCGAGCTCTATCGAGAATATTGATGTTGTTACCGAAAGTGTGAGTGAAAACCGGAGGACCACAACTCGCCAATGGTTTTCCGCGGAATATCGTAATGTTTATTCTTCCAAATAAAGTGGAATTCCCTAGGTAATATTGTACGGTTTTTATAGCAATTTTAAAATGACACTAACTAATGGCCTAACCTAAACTTAATATTTTAAGAAAAATGTGTATTTTTAGCTTAATACGTATACGATACTATTTCTAAATTTTATCATCTGAATTTAACATCAATGCAGTATCTGGATTTATTTGAGCGGCTTGGTGAAAGATGTGAGGTCCTGCTGAGTGAGGCCGGCTTGTTATTACATAATTCTTCGAAGATTTACTCACGCCGAGTAGATTATGTACATGATCTGATTGAACGCCAGATATTAACGCTATCGAATGCCGATAAAGATATCACTGATTCCAAGTACGTCTCCTTAGAAAACAATGGTTTATTTATTTATTATTATTGTTTTATAATTATTTGTATTGTTATGGTTTAGGTAAATACATACTTTAATTTGTATTGTAATACTTTAGGTAAATTTCGATCGAAGCACGTGTATTTTTTTCTTATATGTCGCACCACTGCTTTAATTTTAAATTTTTATTGTTTGTATCACAGTTTCTGCTTACGTAATAACAATTTGCACTGTTTTTTTTTTCTTAAAACAGGGTCATTAAACTTCTGACCGGCAAGAGTTTCTCTCTATAAATTGTTATCGGGCACAATATGGAAGTTTTGATTTTTGTCAACGCGCAATTGCTAACAAATTTTAATATTCAAATTTGCGGGACTTTGTATTTATTTTTTATTTTATTTGTTCCATTTTTATAAAATTTATACCAGTACATGCAATACAAAATTGAAGTACTTTGTTTGTTATATTATTATCACACAATGTGAATTTAGTTTTTCCAAACTAAGTTAAGTGATAAAAAATATCCAAGAATCTGAAAGACCTTATTATCGTAATTGAAATCTTTTAGAACTTCGTGCTTAGAATTTAATGATTGGGAAGTTTTCATTGTCAATAATTTAACATGGCTTCCCAGGTATCAAGTTACCAAGCACTAAAGAGAGTCAGCAGAAATAATATGCTGCCGTTTGCAAATTAAAATGTAAAGTAAAATAACTCATTTAAACAAGATCTTATGCTCACTCATTCAGTTAATGATGAGGAACATTTCGTAAGCGCGGAACTTCATTTTGTGGATATATAAAATATAAAATTTTTTTTAAATATAAATATAAACTTTTCTAAAGATTTATTGAAACTTCTTGGAGAATTTGAAAAAACTTTTATATTTTTTTGTTTTCTTAGTGAACTGCATTCTTTTTTTATTTGTTAAATTTATTTCTTTGTTGACAACTACAACACTAAACAATTTCTTCTCATTCATATAATATATATTCGATTATAATGAGTTCAAATAATTTTTGTAGTAGAAATGAACCAGAGTCGCCGAACACAGTCGAAAAACCGAAAAGAGGTCGAAAGCGTCTCCTGGAAACACCAAAGGATCCCTACGAAATTGAGCTGGTACCGAAGAAAATTCGTAAGCTAACACCAGAGAAAAGATTCGCCACAAGTGGAACAGCTAATCAATCCAGACCACAAACATCACAGTTTTATCGGTTCGATACCGATGAATACATACACCCAACTGGATGGATTCATTCTAAGATAGTTGACTTGGAAAATGAGGACGAGGTCGATTCCAAGCGTAATTATAAAATGTTTACGCATCACATAGAACATCGTTACAACACCTTGGTACCCGATATCAACTTCCGGTTGCACTTTATGGTAAAGGATTTCATTGACGAAGAACAAGAGGAGCTGGAAGAATCCTCAGAACAGAAAAACACTTGGCCACCGCTATCGGAAGAATATGTAGAACGTTATTTGAATTTAGAGAATAGAATAATTGAATCACGCTCACAGAGTATACGGGGAAATGAATTAATGGCAAAGAAGGGAGAGAGTAGAGATACAGATGCAGAGGATGCTAACAATTCCGACCAGATTGACAACGTACACGCAGCCGAAAATACTACTGAGGATTTAGAGAAAGCCGAAGCTGGGGGAAATGAGAATGATTTATGTAGAGAAACTAAAGAGGTTATTAAAGAAGACGCGGTCAGTGTACTGACACCATCAAATGGAAGTACTGCTGTCGAAAATGAGGTTCAAGTAGAAACCGAAGGAGATATACAAATGCATAAACAAGACGACAGCTTAATATCTTCACAAAACGCTGATACTGATAGGAATAACCAGACTCTGGCTAATGGAGCGATCAATTCTGATACAAACTCTGCTAATGAATTCAACAATTCCGATATTACAAATGAAAGTACAAATATCATCACTGATTCCACCGCTTCAACGGCTTTGGATTCGACTACAAATACGCAGAACACATCGGTTGCTTCTGAAGGTCTGAATACGAGCTTCAGTACACATAATGAAACGCAGCAGTATGATTCCGCTCTTGGCAGCAGTATATTAGATTCAATTACTTCAGTTGATGATTTTACCGTGAATATCGAGGCCATGAATTCCGAAACGAGCTTTAAAAATCAAAGCTTGTGTAGCAACGATAAACAACCCGAAGATGAAAATGAGGACATTGAGACGAAAAGTTCTTTTGAAGAGGAGGGAATAACTCATTCCAAGAAATCTAATAATGAAGGTATCGGCCTTATAGAAGGTAGTTCTGACCGCAACAATATGGCAGCTGAAGCTGAGGATGACAATAAGAACAGAAGTATAGATTTACCACCAGCGACAAATAGAACTCACGGTATACTAACATCTTTCAAATCGTACATTTCTGATATTATTAAGTACATTTTTATTAGATGATACCCAAATTAGTCTGAATGAAGTAAGAATACGTCTTCCACATCTAGATGACGAAGGTGTATTCTTTTCGGATCTTGACGAGAGAGACCTGCGTATGCTTTCACCCACCGTAATCGCAATGGATATTTTCCCCCACGTGCCCAATAAGGAGAGTCTAACAATTGTTGTTGATGCGGAAATTCGCGCGATGCTGAATTTGTCCGATGACGAACCAGAAACTTATAACCTGCCTGTAGAAAATCGCCCGCAAATCCCAACCCAGATGATCCTGAATATAATGAAAATACCGGAAAAACATCTCCGACGACGTCTGCTCTTTAAGTTGGGGACTGAATACGATCTTTATACACGAGCGGTAAGTCTTTCCGAAGTGTTCTAGTATGACTTTCCAAATAGCTTAGGCTAACGAGATTAAAAAAATTATTTCCCGGTGGTTTGACATTTATCTTTCCAGCGTACGTGCAAACGTACACGCCCCTGCGACTCTTCCCGTCACAATCATCAACCCAAACAAATGAAATGGTTTCATTTGAATGATACCGATATGAGTGCCGTCCATGTATCTCCACCCAATAGTCCTGGCCACAACACTTCCGGTATAATTACACAACCTTTATCGAATTCCTAACAGTGAAACTCTGTCTTACAGAATTTTATGGATTTAGCGATTTTGATGACGATGACAATGCAGCCATATCCGATTTTCTCGGCTTTCCCGAAGACGAGCTTTCCGGCTCTGACTCTCTTTTTGTACATCGACTAAGTAGAGACTCGGGAGTTGATGGCGTAGATATTTTAGCTCCGGAAAAGCCTTTATTACAAACGATTGAAGAGCACGAAAAAGAGGACAACAATAATGTAAAAAATAACGGTTCCATTGAAGATGAAAATAAAAAACTGGATACGGATAATGAAGTTTCGAAGGAGGGTAATAATAACACATCTGGAAGCGGAACTACTGCAGATGAAACTACAGAGCAGAGTCAGGCAAAGTGTTCTGTAAATCCGACAAACAAGTGTGAACAAATAGAAGAACAAACGCCAACTGCAGAGGCAGATTTTCTAAGCATTGCAAACATATCGGATACCAGAGATAAATTTGAAAACTCGGATAATATTGAAAAGGACCTGGAATCTATTGCTGAAGTCCAAACGCCAACAGCAGATATAGGTTCCCTAAGTACTGAGGACATACCGGATACTTCAAATAGCGAAAAGGAAATAGAAACCATCGATAGGGAAACAATGAACAGTGAAAATGTACAGCAACTCGATGCAAATACGAATTTGGAGCTGATCGCGTCTGGCGATAATGCCGAATTATTTAATGATACTGCTGAGGATATCGATGTGTGCGAAAATAACAACCTATCTAGTGACGAAGTGACCTCTAACGTGGATATGGATCTTGAAAGAACTTTTACCGATATTGATTTAAATAGCACTAAAACTAAAGTAAGTTATTATAATAATCACCTTTTATTCTATAAAGCAATAATTGAGGCTGTGTGCTATAATATATTGTAAAATATTGCAGTAGACGGCTTTTAATTTATTTACAGTATTTATTTACATTTAAACAAATTTGAGTTGCAAGTTTAGCGGAGGTTGCAGATAGAAACAAACATTTTTTATAATTATAATTATAACAGATTGGAACCGTTTAGATCTTTAGCATTTAATGTTTTTATTAACGCCGGAATCCCATTTATAGATTCAAAAATGGCACGAATACCTGCAACCAATTCTAGCCAGATCTCGTGAGCGCCATCATTTCGATGTTTTTAATTTGGGTACGGAAATCATGTATGAATTTAGGCGAGAAGACATGGAATCCACGCCAACAATACCACCTTGCATCAGCTTTCAGGATGTCATGCAAACTAAAGACCCTACTTACGTTTCACGTTATTTTCTCTCATCTCTCTTGTTGGTATGTTCGTCGACGCTTAGCAAAACCTTTTTTAATCCTAATAAAACTCTAACGCGTTTTGTACACAGGCAAACGAAGGCAATATAAGAATTAACGTCGAAAACAAGAACCCCGAACAACCCTCTGATTGGAAGGATATCAAATTCGAGTTTCTAAGTAACAAGAGACATACCGTGTCCATTGAGGACAATATTGGTCTGGTGAGAGGGGTTGCAGGGCCATCAACTAAAAACGTTACAAAACACAAAGCCACTGCCTCTGACCCCCTCTTGCCAGGTGCTACGACGGAACAGTGCGAGCTTCTAAAAGTAAATCTTGATGTTGTTAAACCATTTAAGCAAGTCGAGAAACTGCCATCAAATGGCGATGACTACGACTCGGGCATTTATTCTAGCGAGGAGATGATGTGATATCTAAGTTCGCCTCGATTTGAAATCGAGAAATAATAAAAATGGCTATAACTCTGTTTCGGGTAGTCTGGAAGTGTTGGCTGGAGGCGAATCACGTGTCCCAACTTTCGAGATTGTATGAACCGGAGTTATAGCCTGTATTTAATGGTGTAAATTGTGTTAACAAACTAGACTAAAGTACACTTAAGTGTGCAGTACTCTGCTGACTGTTGTATATAACATTGTATATACTAAATTAATTTCTTGCTTAATTAAACTAAGCTATTCTATATCAGATATGATTGTGATGAAATTTCCAATTATTTCACTTATTTCCCGAAAATTTCTTCTATTATAACTAAGTGCAATATCACCTACTGTCAATTCGATGTTTACAGCACTACTAATTCGGTTCATAACTTGCTGTTGTAAGTTGTTTACACATAAATTTTTATTCCAGGAAGTCACATACACTAAACTAAGCGTTAGTACACTGCATTCATCACATTAATTTAGAGAGCAGAGGCATGCAAGGCAGAAGTAGTAGTTAGAATTATTTACCAGTTAAATTTTGACCACCATTTTATTATTAATTTAGTTTTTTGACTACTGTACCTGGTCCTCTACATTTCGCATGAGGGAAGGGAACATAGAAAATGTTGTATATAATGTAAATACCATTCAACATAAGCATTTTTACAATTAGAGAGTAATTGTAAGTTGTTTTAAAAAAAGAAGCAAATAAAATTAATATTTTCGGAGAAAGGACATCGTTTCAATTTTATATTAAAAAAGACATTTATATTTTGCGTTAATTTGTTTCTGGCTAATAATATAATAATATTCTAATTTCCACTTCTTTGATTGCTTTTTACCTTATGAATGTATAGAAATATAAAATATTTATAAAGGCCACACTAGACCCAAAAAACCCTACAGCTCAATTTTATTATGTCAGTTTAACATCTCTGCAGCATCTGAATTTATTTGAGCGGCTTAGTGCAAGATGTGAGGTCCTGCTGAGCGGGGCCAGCTTGTTATATAATTCTTCGAATATTTATCACGCCGAGCCCATCAGTTAACAGCCACGCCTACTTTACGGAAGCAATGTTTTAAAAAATGTTCGTTTTAAAAATGTTATAAGTTGAATATCCCATAAACCGTACGAGATATTGAGGCATAATTCTATTTCGGAACATAGAGCGCTATTACAAAAACTTTTGCAAAGAATGGATGTGGTCCGCCCACTCATACAAATGTTGGCAATATCTCATAAACGGTGTGAAATATTAATACATTATTTTATCCCGAGGTACCTAGAGACATTAGCAAATTGTCTGCCCAAAATGGGCGTGTTCCGCTCACTTATACAAAAGTCAACTAACGAAAACATTTTTTAGCTACTCGAGTATACGGTACTTAAACTCCGGCCTGGCCGAAGACAACACCTTTACTTGTTTTTTTATTTTATTTGTTCCATTTTCAATAAAATTTATACTAGTACATAAGATACAAAATTAAAGTGCGTAGTGTGTTATATTATTACCACATAATGTGAGTTTAGTTTTTCCAAAGTTATTTGTTTAAAAAGTTCTAGGAATCTGAAAAATTCTGATATTCTTAAATGAAATCTTATGAGAACTTCGTGCTTAGGATTTCATGATTGGAAGGTTTTCAGTCTAGGAAAGGTTCCATGTTCTATGAAATCTTTCACCAAAATTACCTCCGACGTTCACAAAACGTTGCTTCAAATTGATTTTTTTCGAAAAGTTTGACAATTAATAGTAACATTTTTAAATGCATCCGAAACTGGGTGGACAAATTAATTCGTTTCTAATTTTCTCGTTATTGCCAACTTTGTTAAGCTCATTTTTTCACTCTATACTCCAACGTTAATTTTGCAAAAAGTTACTTAAAAACTAAAGCGAAATTAAAATTCAAAATTTTTAAATGTCGTATATTTTCTACAGTACCAGTAGAGGCTACTGGTACATGAAAAAATCTGTTTTTAAAATCTAGAGTCTTGTATACTCTAGCTTCTTGCAGTTTCTCGAGAACATCGTCCATTAGTGGTACTTTGAAATTATCTCTTATAATTTTTGTGTTAAAAGAAATTATTTTTTTTAATCATTTTTTTCTATAATCGCAGCAGAGTTTCTTTTAACCATATTTTTTAAAGACTAAGACAACAGGTAATAAGTATTTTGAACTCGGTTGAATTATTATCTTTTAACCACGTATTTATTTGTTCTTTTACCAAACGCTGATCTGAATGTGATAATCTCCTGGATCGGTGATAAATTGGTCAGTCGTCGTTTACTATAATTTTCACTTCAACAGGTGATTTAGCATTTCGTGATTTCCAACTATATTGTTGATTCTGGTAGAAAGAGGTTTTTTGAGATGTGTGATATCAAGATCAATGTATCACATTTCCGGCGTAATGTGACTAAAGAGGTAAATACTCATTGCTTGAAGCTTCACTCAAGTAAAATAAGGGAAATGACAACATATCTATGATGAGATGATAATTATTCAAACATAAAAAATTGTTGGAAATTTTTGAAGAATTCTAAACAAGGTAATAGATTATGAAGTTGAAGAAATTGTTATATTATAAATAAATCTATGGGTTGACGGCAGTGTAAGATGTGACGAAAATGATATAGAGAATAGAGGACCGCATGAGCAGACGTTAATTTTAAAAATAGTTCTTATTATAAAGACTTTGAAAATATATACAATAAGACTAGATAAAATTCCAACTAATTGTACAAATTAGAATGAAGGAATTAGCTAATTACAATTTTTTTAAAATGAATCTTTCGGAATGGAAAAGTCAACAGAATTATTATTACAGATTTTATTGATACAAGAGCAAGAGCAAGAGGGCGCTATAAATGGGCGCACTGAGCGCATAACTAATGTTCATAAAACCGAAGTCTTCGTGATGGTATATTAAACGTTACTGTGAAGAAGAGCTTCACATTAATTAAATTATGAATAAATACAATACTATGAATTAACCGTCGTAACTCAGGAGTAGAAAGTTTTATAAGGAGGAATTTGTTCATGAAAATATAGAAATCTTAAACCAAAGCAAAGAAATCTTTTTAATCTTGTGTTGGTATACAAATTTTTAAATTTCTTTACAACAAAGCTCTTCTGTAAAAAGAGCTTTCATGGAACTTTTCGGCCGTGATCTCTGCTATCTGTCTCGCTTTTACAACAACGACAGCTGAATTCGTCTCGTAAAACGCCATATTGCCTGTTTCACCGGAAGTTTATTTCACGTCAGTTTAGCAGGAACGCCACAATATTTGATATTTGTTTGCTAGAGTGTGCAAATTAAAATTTAGAATAAAATAACTTTCATATAAAACAACAACCAGATCTTATGCTGTCAAACAATCAGTTAATGATGAGGAACATTTCGTAAGCAGAACTTAATCTTGTGGAAAAATAAAAATTCGAAAAAAAACTTTAATTTTTTCTTAGTGAACTATATTTTTGTTTGATTGTCGAATTCTTTTCGTTGTTAACAACTATAACACTAAACAATTTCTTCTCATTCATATAATATAAATACATCCGATTATAATGAACCCAAATTTATTTTTTAATAGAAATGAACCAGAGTCGCCGAACAAAGTCGAAACAACGAAAGGAGGTCAAAAGTGTCTTGTGGGAACACCAAAGGATCCTTACGAAGTTGATCTGGTACCGAAGAAAATTCATGAACTCTCCACCAGTGGAACAGGTAATCAATCCAGACCAGACGGACATGACAGTTTTTTCAGGCGGACGCTGATCAATACATTCACCCAACTGGATAGAATTATTCTCAGATAGTTGACTTGGAAAATGAGGATGAGATCGATTCCAAGCGTAATTATATAATATTTACGCATCACATAGAACATCGTTACAACTCCTTGGTACCCCATATCAACTTCCGGTTGCACTTGATGGTAAAGGATCTCATTGACGAAGAAGAAGAGCAGCTTGAAAAGCCCTCATAATCACCAAATGGAAGTACTGCTGTCGAAAATGAGATCCAAGTAGCACCCGAAGGAGATACTAAATAGGAATAACCAGACTCTGACTAATGAAACGATCAATTCGAGTACAAAATCTGCCAGTGAATCTATATAACAACATTCGATATAATGAATGAAAGTACCAGGGCAGTCTGAAAAATTCTCTGCCTAACAATGAAAGAATTTTTTTTTCAGAAAAAAGGAAAAAATTGTCTTTGATTGTTAGGCCGAGAACTTTACAGACTGCCCTTGTCTGAAATATCACCACTGATTCCACCACTTCAACAGATTTGGATTCGACCACAAATACGCAGAGCGAAGATACGAAGAGCGGAATCATACTCTTGTATGATTCCCCTCTTGGCAGCAGTAGTACATTAGATTCAATTACTTTAACTGATGATTTTACCGTGAAATCCGAGGCCATAAATTCCGAAACGATCTTAAAGAATCAAAGCTTGTATAACAACGATAAACAATCCGAAGTTGAAAATGATGACATTGAGACGAAAAGTTCCCTTAAAGAGGAGGGAATAACCCATTCCAAAACATCTAATAATGAAGGTATCGATCTTATAGAATGTAGTTCTGACCCCAACAATATGGCAGCTGAAGCTGAGGATGATAATAAGAACAGAAGTATAGATTTACGACGAGCGACAAATCAAATGCACGGTATATTAACATCTTTTAAATCGTACATTTCTCATTTTATTAAGTCCATTTTTATTAGATGATAACGAAATTAGTCTCAATGAAGTAAGAATACGTCTTCCACATCTAGATGACAAAAGTGTATTCTTTTCGGATCTTGACGAGAGAGACTTGCGTATGCTTTCACCTACCGTAATAGTAATGGATATTTTTCCCAACGTGCCTAATAAGGAGCATCTGACAATTGTTATTGACGCGGAAATTCGCGCGATGCTGAATTTGTCCGATGACGAACCAGAAACTTATAATCTGCCTGTAGAAAATCGCCCGCAAATCCCAACCCCGTTGATCCTGAATATAATGAAAATACCGGAAAAACATCTCCGACGACGTCTGCTCTTTAAGTTGGGGACTGAGTACGATCTTTATACACGAGCGGTAAGTCTTTCCGAAAGTGTTCTATTATGACTTTCCAAATAGCTTAGGCTAAAGAGATTAAAAAAATTATTTTCCGGAATTGACACTTTCCTTTCCAGCGTACATGCAAACGTACACGTCCCGACTACTCTTCCCGTAAAAATCATCTTACCAAACGAGTGAAGTGGTTTCATTTGAATTATACCGATATGAGTGCCGTACATATATCTGCATCTAATAGTCGTGGCCACAACACTTCCGGTATAATCGCGGAACCGTTATCGAATTCTTAAAAGTGAAGCTCTGAAGCTCTACATTTTGAATCAGGGAAGGGAACATAGAATATCTTGTATATAATACAAATTCCATTCAACATAAGCATTTATACGAATAGAGAATAATTGCTAGTTGTTTTAAAAACAGAAGCAAATAAAACTAATATTTTCCAAGAAATGACATCGTTTCAATTTTATATTTAAAAAAGGCATTTTTATTATGCATTTATATTATTCTGGTTAACAATATCCTAATTTCTTTTTCTCTGATTGCTTTAAAATTTGATTTAAATTTTTATAAAGTCCACACTAGTCCCAAAAAATCCTACAGTCTGCTCTCAGCATCAGTAACTCACTCCAGCATACTATTTGCTTAACGCAGCTTTTGTATGGGTCGCTAATCAGAATCGCTATCCGATGGTGATTTTTCGCTTTTCTTCTCTTCTTCAGTCTTGTAGTGACGATATTCTTTCTTCAGCTCCCACATATTCTTGTGTGGGTTCTTCATGTTGTAATCACAGACTTCTTTAAGTATCTCCTTGAGGTAGCCGATGGGTTGCTTGGTGATCTTCACAAGATCTTTGATGTTGTAATATTGATGCTTTTCGAAAGCATTGAAAAGCATGTCCATTACCGAGTTCTTATCGTCGCGGGATTTTTTACCCTCAGCTTTCTTGCGTTCCCGGTACTCAATCTGCAAAGGATATGAAAAAATATTGAGTGATATATTGATTAAATACATTAAGCTGTCTTTCACAGCTGCTTACATTGTGCGCGTGATCCTTAACCGGCTTGAAATTCTGCACGATTTTGTCAATTGGTTGCACCCTTCGCTGAGGCACTGAAGCCCTTTTTATGGACTCCAGTTTCAGCTTCATGTAGCACTTGTCCGGTATCGGCCGACATTCTAGCTTCTGTACAATGCGTCCCTCCATGTAGAGCTTCTCAGGCTCCACTGCTGTATTTGGCAGAGCGCCGTCTTTTTCTTTTCCGTTTATCTGCTCTACCGCAGGCATTACATGAGAGAAAACGCCAAGTGTCTGCTTCGTCACCACAGAGACATCCAGTATGTGTTCGGTGGGAATCTTTACATCTGGATCGAGGTTCACTACGGCCGGCGTCAGCGACAGCGATACCTGCGCCTTCTGGCCGGGTGTTTTGCTAATCCGCAGCTTGCCCACGTCCATGTTCGATGGCGCCTTCTCCCATTTATTGGCGATGTACTTCGGTACCTTGACGAGCCAAACTCCTCGCCCCGCGTTTGAGAGATCAAGTTCCTTATCAACCATTTGTGCCTTGTTATCCTTATCATCTTTAGACATTTTAATATTTTATTTAAATTTCTAAAATTGTGTTTTCAAATAAAATTAACAAATCGCAACGTACTCAAATTATTCAATCTGCCATCAACAACACAAAGCAAGGAAGTTGCCACCTCGTGAGATAGAACTCCAGTTTCATACTTGGTCGCTTATTTATTTATTAAGGTCTACAAAAAATTTGTGTACCTTATATTAATTGTGCATAGATATCTAATATTATGTAGTTCATATGAATTTTATGATTATGAATAACTTCTTATTAGTTGCATATTCAATATATTTTCTTAAGTTCTGTGCAATTTTTTTTTTTTTACTTTTGTGAGTTTTTTATTAGTCGTAATTATTATAATTTTTATATTTTCCAGAATGGAAATCGTTTCGTTAAAAAATTCAATCGTAATGTATATAGCCGAGGTGGTTAACTTTGTCGAAAATTTACCATTTATGTGATTTTCAATTGATGTATAAAATGGAAATTACCGTGGAAAGTTTTATGGTGAGGGAATTTTTAATTTTCTTCAAATTTGTTTGTGACTCAAGATTTTAGCCAGAAATTAATTTCTGACTCAGAATTTAATTTCTGAGGAAGTTTTGATTATAATATGGATATTGTTGGAAAAGTAAAATGTTTGGAGAAGTGATGGCAAACACGTTGCGATTTTAAAATTATTTAAAGCCACAGGTCTATGTCAGTGTACACCCACCTAATATTTTGTTCTTATTACAGTGCTTGTCAAACTTCACAGTATTCTCAACAGCTGATGTCAGCTGTATTCCAAATTCACTTTCAGGCAGAAACTCTAAAAACGGCTCTGATTTATCAGCTTTAGTATGCCACCCCCAGCAGCTAGACATCGCTACAATGCGAACAAATCCGACAATAATACCATATACAACAAGAAACCACCAAAGAAACTCCATGCTGCCAACAGCAGTGGTAGCAGTCGAAAGCAGGTCACAAGAGCGTAAGTCACAGTTATGTGTGGAATCGAACTCTACCCGTAATCATATAAACATTCTTGCAGATCATCAAATTCCGCATCTGTTGCCGCGTCCTCAGTCGCAGCAACCAAAGCCAGCACAGCCGTTCCCGGCGTGGACACTGCCTTCAAGACTTTCATCAGCGCGCGACTGTGCAGCGCCATATGGGCGTACATCTCCGATTGCGACGAAACCTTCAACTACTGGGAGCCACTGCACTACATAATAAATGGATACGGTCTACAGACGTGGGAATACAGCCCGCAGTTTGCTCTGCGCTCTTACACGTACCTGTTGCTACAGGGCGTTCCTGGATGGATTTATCAACGGTTGCTCCACCCGAGCCCTATCCTAATTTTCTACATGGTGCGCTGTATGTTGGGCTTCGGTTGTGCGCTAATGGAACGCTTTATGTACAAGTAAGAATCACAGGCGACTTGTTGCATGAATAGATGGAAATGAATTCTTTCGCAGATCCATTTGCCAGGAGTTTGGCATACACATTGGACGCATGTGGCTTATATTCCAGCTCTTTAGTGTTGGCATGTTCATCTCGAGCACTGCGCTACTGCCTTCGTCGTTTGCAATGTATTTCGGGAATGCGGCGCTCGCTGCTTGGTGGCAACAAAAATACAACCTGGCAGTGTTTTTCGTCGCCGTCTCCGCTCTGCTGGGTTGGCCCTTCGCTGCACTAATAGGTGTTCCCCTAGCCGTGGATATGCTGGTGTGTCAACGCATGTGGAAATCATTTGTGCTGTGGACGTGTATCTCCGCAGCAACGATTGGTGTTCCGATGACCATCATTGACTCGAGTTACTTTGGCAGGTTAACATTTGCACCACTAAACATTGTGCTTTATAACGTTTTTACCAGCCATGGCCCAAATATTTTCGGAACGGAGCCTTTAAGCTACTATTTAATCAATGGCTTTCTTAATTTCAACGTAATTTGGGTGAGTGTTTCTGTTAGAAGTGACATGAAAATTTTTATATGGCTTCCAATGTTACACTTTACAGCTTCTGGCTTTAATTACACCTCTCATGCTACTTGTTGACTACTTAATCGTTCCTGCCAAGTCGAAGAGTACTTTAAATTTCCCTCACTACCTGTCTTTGGCGGCCTTCTATTTGTGGCTTCTGGTGTTCTTTGCTCAACCGCACAAGGAGGAGCGTTTCCTGTTCCCAGTCTATCCGTTGATTTCCCTGTGCGGCGCCATTTCGGTGGATGTCTTCCAACGCATATTCTTTCGCCTGAAAACTCTGTGGATCAAGTTCAGACCTGGTTCGTTCAGGGCTGGTGCTCATTACTTGGACAGCTCGATGTTCATTGCAGTTGGCATCATGTTGATCAGCACACTGCTTGGTGTGTCTCGGGTCTTCTCTTTGTACCGAAACTACCGCGCCCCCATGGACCTCATGATGGAGCTGAACCAGTTTAAGCAAAGCAATCAATATCGATCGGAGCAAATTTACAACGTATGTGTTGGCAAGGATTGGTATCGCTACCCGGGCAGCTTCTTCCTGCCAGCGACGAATTTCCGCCTGCGTTTCCTAAAGTCGGAATTCCGTGGCTTGTTGCCAGCTTACTATGCTGAGAGTGAAAACGCAACGCAGCTTCAGCATCCATACTTCAACGACCTGAATCAAGAGAACGAATATATGTATTTCAACTATCAGATGTGCCATTTCCTTATTGACTTCGACGAGGGTAAGTATACCGCTCTGGAGCCGAACTATGCTGGACGAACCAAGGAGTGGACGATTGTGAAGAGTTTGCCATTTCTGATACAAGAAAAGTCAAACAAGATATTAAGAGCATTTTATGTGCCATTTCTTACGGACAATCACATCTCGTATGGAAGCTTTAATTTATTGAAGCGTAAGAAAATGAAAGCCAGTTAGAGTAGAAAAAACACCTGTATGAATACATGAAACATTCGATTAAAGCATTTTAAAGAGACAGATGAAACCAGTTTGTACAAGAGGTTCTAACTAAGAACCTCTAAGAACCCTAAGAGGTTCTAAGAGGTGTAGATAACTAATAAGCGCAAAAGTTTTTTGATGCAATATTTAGTGTTTTGTGTTTTTATATTCCTTTAAAGTCGGAAATACAATTTCAAAGTTACTTAGTTTTTAATTGTAAATTAACGAAATCGATAACAACGAGTTATTTAAACAATTGTAAATAATTATTAAAATCATTCACATTTCAGGGTATATGAAAATATTTGCAAGGAATTACATATTATGTAAAGATTTTATTGCAAGGAATTACATATTATGAAAGATTTTGTATTATTCATTGTAGCTCCATTTCCAATCAGCAATGCAATATCGAGCCGAAACTGTTCGTATGTATATGATGTGAAGAGACTATCAAATAAATGTAGATATAAATAATCTTGAAGGCGAGACAACTTAGTAAACCCTATTCACAGAGAACATTGTAGAGCAATTGTAGACACTGATGATGGCTGGTTGCCGAAACCAGTTTGCCTCCGACCCAAAAAACAAAAAAAAAAAAACAAAAAAAAAAAGAAAATGTTACAGACATTTTATGGTCATTTATTATGTTCTTACTTAATTCAATATCTAAAAGGTCCATCTTTATGGAAGCGATACACTTATATGTACATACAACGGAAGAAGTTTATCTAGCAAAACTGTATCAAAACCTACCTTACAAAACATTTCTTTCACTAATATATACAGTACATCCTTCTAAAAGTCTAAAACTAGAGTTACAACTATGAATCCTTAACTGAGCGTTTCTAACTGTATTACCACTTAACATTAGAAATACACCGTTACATTATTCTCGGAAGAGGTCACATCTTCTGTGGATGCTGCTAGCATGTTGGTCAAGGAGACCCCATTCGCTGTGAGTCCTGCGCCGACGTGTGAGTGGCCAGTAACCCAAGCAGTTTTTCGATTATTGTTATCAGCTGTCGTAGCATCTGGCAGATTTGATATCGAGTCGTTGTCGATGTGATCATCATCATCGTAAAGCTGACCATTTGCTGAGGCACGCGAAACAATACCTGGAAGATAAACTATTTAATCGAGGTTTCTCAAACGATTTCAGTATTCGATAATCCACTCTTACTTCTCACGGTAGCCGCATAATTTTCCCGCTCGCGCTCTCTCTGCGCCTCTCTTTCAAGGCTGGCTGCCAGTATAGTGGATGCGCCCACACTCAGACTGCTGCCAGAGCCATTCAAGTGGACCCCGTTGCTAAGGGGACTCGTCATTTTTATGTTGCCCGCATGTTTTATGCGCGTATGCATCATTGATATCCCGGCACCGGGAAAACTGACCCCCACACCGGCGTCAGCCAAACGATTTCCACTGCCGATTGCACTCAGTGCGTTACCGTTCCCCGCCACCTTCTCGTGGGTCATCAACTTGGTTGATGAGACGGTGCTGTGAGCTTGGTTATGCACCCGATTGCGGCCCAGCTTGGGGGTCTTGCGCTGCTTCCGGATCTCCTTAGAGTGCGCGATGAAGCAGGTTATTGCCAGTATGATGAGCAAAAACACGCCCACAACCATGCCGAACATACTCCACAAATTGGAGGCCCACGATGCCTGAGCCATTTGCAAGCCTTCCATAGTCACGGAGATCGGCACGGAGGTGCTGCGCGGCGGCACACCGGAGTCCGTGGCGATCGCTACCAGATGTATGGTGGACTCGTTCAGATGCTGCATCTGCTCAGGCCGCATGTAAATATTGCCGGTGGCATCGATTTCGAACAGGCCAGCGTACTGACCGCGTAGCGATAATTCAAGACGATCGTTTCGATCGCCATCAGCAGCTTCGACTTTGCCGATCATAACGCCTTCAAAAGAATCCATGCGGGAGTGGAATGATACCTGTTGAGAAACGAAAGGTGAAATGTGTAATGAAAGACGTGTAGGCTACAAAAACGTTTCTAAACCTACGCTCTTCGGCACCATGAACTCGTAGTGTGTCTCTCGAAATCGGGGCTCCCAATCGTTGACATCCGTCACCTCCAACGTTACCTCTGCGCTGGAATTCGTCACACCATCCGTAACTATAACTTGAAAGTCATGCCTGGTCATCTTTTCGAAATCCAAGGGCTTCATCAGTATCAATTCGCCCAACGAGCCAACACTGAAAAACTGCGAGTTTACGGGGTCCGGGATGTTATACGTCAAATGTTTTCCCGGTTTATTGGTGGGCAGAGCAAGTATGCGGTTGCCTACCGCGGTGTCCTCCCGAATACGCATAAAGAACTTCTTCTGGACGAAAGACAAGATAGTCATCTCACTGTGCGTCCCCGGCCGAGACAGAGTAACTGTTGTTAGGGCATAGCGGTCGGGATTATCGACCTGTGTAGCTTTCACCACCAGAGTAGCGCCATTCATCAAATCCGAGTAACCACTGGGTGTCAGCAGAGTGATGGCACCAGTGTGCGGATGAATGCGGAAGTATTTGGTATCCTGCGACTGCACGATGGAATACTGTATGGGGGCACACAGGCCCTCATCCTGATCGACGGCCTTCAGAGCTTCGGGCCGAATGCGAAGCTCACCGGGACGTCCGTCGGATGGCAGTTCGGCTGTGTAAGATTCACGTAGGAATTTAGGATTCTGATCATCGGCATCTGTGATGACAACGCGCAATAAGGTATCCGAAAATTTGGGCGGAGTGCCTTGATCTTGAGCACGTAACTTCACGGTAAAGTTTTGTGTGGCCTCATAGTCGAGAGGTTGTTTCAACACGAGGGTACCCTCGAGCGGATTCAGGAATTGTACATATTCTGAATACGGTCCTGGTAGGACTTGGTATTCTACCGTTGAGAAAGGACCTTGCTGATCGGCATCTTCGGCATGTGCACCTTGCAGTATACGAGTACCGGGTACAGTCACCTCGGACAGAGTAAGCGTGTAAGGTGTACCAACCCATTTCGGTGCATTATCATTTATATCGATTACGCGCACGTTTACGGGAATCACGAAGCTCTGAAAGGAGGAAAATTAGAACTTAAGGTGAGTTTATTCAACTTTTTATAGAGTTTCTCATATTAATTTGTATATTTGTCGCATAATTAATTTAATCCAGTTCCAAAAAGGGCCGAGATATTATTGAGATTTATCCAGACCAATCCAATAAAGTTCATCTAGTTCGAAATATTTGCTACACTTGAACTATTTCTTTATTGTATATGGTATTTGCATCTGTTGCTTCTCCTTAACTACACACGTAATTCCGAATGCACATTTTTCGACCACAAATTATGCAAAGCAATCCCTGTTTATGGTGGTCATTGACCGGCCGCTGAGTTCAAAGCTCCCAAAACAGCTTCTAATCACAACACTACACTTAAGAAAAGCACTAGGCTAATCCTTCACCCCTTACACACTCATCTTGAACGTCATCGTCCTTTTCGTTGTTGACCATGTCGGTATACATATTGCGAAAATCAATGTTTGCTTACGAGAAACTTTGCTAAGCCAACAAATACCTTTACTTTTAGTTCGCGCCCACCACTGGCAACCCTTTCTGAGAATACCTTCAAGAACAAAAATGGCTTTTTGCCGCCTCGTTTCCCCACTATTTTCTGAGCGATTAACGATTTCTACGAGTAATTAAACTAATTTTGATTAAAGGGTTCGTTCAGCGATAACATATAGAGAATGGAGAAAAGCGTACTATAATTTAATAAATCTTTGAAAAAATTGCTTACCGGATCGTTCGAATGCCTTCGTATGCAAATTACATTTACGTATAT
Source organism: Sicus ferrugineus (assembly GCA_922984085.1). Taxonomy (NCBI): domain Eukaryota; kingdom Metazoa; phylum Arthropoda; class Insecta; order Diptera; family Conopidae; genus Sicus; species Sicus ferrugineus. The sequence goes on along the minus strand of OV277352.1, from coordinate 15,959,875 downwards.
CGAAGACGGTCCTCGTACGCCTTCTTTATCCAGTTCTGTAGCCAAAGCTAATTGTTTTGTTCCAGATTTAATTCTTACGGGTGGATCTTTTTCACGTAGCGATAAGTGAATATCGCCATTCTCACCGTCCGGATCACCGTTAATGCGCAGATTGCCGATGATAGCGTCCACTTCAAGGTCTTCACTGGCCAGGAAACTTTCTGCCGAACCCCCACCTTCCAGATAGCAACGTGAGTCCAGTATAACACTCTCAACAGCTGCAAAGAAAGAAGATAAGTAGGCGTTTAAAAAAAATAAAACTAAGAACATGGAAACTAAGACTTAAACTGTAAGTAAAAAGGGGTCAGGAAAGAGTTTAAGTTACAATTTTCACACAATAGCTCTCTAAATATTTATATATATGCTTCGTAAATTCCTAAAAAATATTAAGGTTGTTTAATCACTCGTGTTTTTTACTCTTATACGCTCTACTAAGTTTTCCTCTGTTTCGCGGTTGAGCATGCTTAACTTCTTCTTTTTAATATTATTCGCGTATTTATTTATTTTTTTGATCATATAAAATGCATTTCTTGATCATGATTCATAGTTTCTAGTTTTTAATGCGTTGGAATGGATGCATTTTCAATTAACTTTTGTTATATTCTGCTTTCTTTTACACTTTTTAATGATCTTTCTTTTTTTATTATTTTTCATTTCCTTAGTAATGAAAACTTTTTCAATAAAAACTCTTTTTAAGTTGATTCTATTGATTTCTTCAAGGTTTGCAAAAAAACTTTTAAGGTATAGAAATTATTATGTTATGCTTTTTAATATTGCTTTTTTTAAACCTTTTATTCCCATACACCGTCATTCATTCATTCAAATTCTATTATCTAAACCTATGCGAACTAATCTAAATCGAAGCAAAAAGCGGTGACAATCCAAAGTCACGGTCAAATAATTGCCGAAATTAGACTATTCAACGCAATTTGAGACAATTTTAAAGTGACTAACGATTTTTAATTTATTAGTTTTTCATTAAATCGTATTTTAAAATTGTAGAAATAGATTCGTTGATGGCAAACTTCGCTTACCACAATTTGTTAATAATTTGATTCGTGATAAGATCTTCTTTTTAAGCTGAAAGATACTTAAAACGACTTTTGTCCAAAACTTACTATGCAAAAAAAAAAAAATTAAAAACAAGCTACATTGAAACTAATGGAAGAAATGATGAAGATCTGTTAACAGGATTTTATTTAAGTCCGTTAATAAATCTCGTGTTTCCCATTTTTTTTCAATAGTTTATGTAACACTTTTTATATATTAATTAGTAAAAATACTTCTTGTAAAGTAAAATAAAACAATAACTGGATAATTTGAGTATCTGAAAACTCTAAAAACACCCGAAAACAAACACAGAAAAACTAGTTTTTAATGTTTGAGTACATCAGTTATAAAACTTGAAATACAGAAGTTGTTATGCAAGATAACTTTAACTTAGTTTTTATTCTAAAAATCTAAAGACATAGAAATGGGCGTAGATTCTGTGTCGACTGTCATATATTTAACATAAACGTGTTTCGTCCAGATTACAAAATTAATTTTTAGAAGAGTTACTCGTTTTAATAACCTTAATAACCTTTTTAATTGCTCTATATAGTTCTTTTTTTTTTCTTTTCTTTACTGAATGCAGCTTTTCTCTTCATTTTTTATTCTTTGAGTTCAAACACAACGGGCAACAAGTGTTAATCGCTTTGTTGAAAAATCACGTAAAGTGAATGCGGCGGTATACCGTGAAATCATGTTGCAATTCTGAGAGAGATCACGTGTTAATGGTTCTCACATTGCCAACATCTTAGAGTGACTTTCATTCACCATGCAATCAGATGGAAAAGATGGTATTTTAAATTTCACTCGAAAGAAAAGAGTGCCGGAACTTTAGATGTAAATATTTTAACATTATCTAAACATAAAAAATCCTCATAAAACTCTCATGGAACTAAATGGAAGTAATATATTAAAGTGCTGAATTTCAAAAATTTCCCAGCTTTTCTTACACAAAAATTTATGTAATTCAGTCCAAGCGTTTTCCATTTCAAAGGTCGAAATTTATAACCTCATATTTATTTAAATGAAAAAGAAAAAAAAACAAAAATCTGCATTAAAATCTCTATTAAGCGGAAGTTTGCCCATTTTTGCTGAAGGAAATGAAAAGTATAAAGGGAATTCAGAAAAATTTATAACACAAATACTTATAAATAGCAAAAATTGCTAAAAAGGTCGAAAAACGTAAACTAGAAAGTGAATTTCGAGTGATGGGAAAAACCATGAAACGAGAAAGAAAAACGCAAAGAAGTGAAATTTCCAAATTCAACAATAAAAACCTCACTAACTTCGTTCAGCTCGATGATTCCTTGAAGTGTTTGTTTTCTTCTAAATTTCAGTTAGCAAGAAAAACTCTCGTATGTGCAGTAATTGAACTGGAACTTATGAGTGGCTGCAAATGCACGTAAACCTCCATAATGAAGTGAGTCTATTTCTGTTTCGAGGCTTTTGGAAGATGGAGACGAACAAGATTTCCCCACCTCACAGCTTTTTATGGAGGTGGGGATCGTCGTAATACGTACGCATATGCGTGGAAAACAGGAAGTAAAGAGAACAGAGTAAAATGGTGTGCAATATGTAATAAAATGCCTTTTCCCCCCAAAAAATTGGTGGTGGGAAAATAGAAGAGTTTATAAGATTTTGAAAATTATGTTTTATTTTACAACATTTTAAAGCAGACAAGATTAAAAAAGGATTTTTAAAATCATTTTGTTTTCTAAAGTTAAATATATAAAATGCTTGATTTACTTATTTAACAAAAAACGTAATTATATATACGTAATAATAATTTGTTGAATTTTTTTTTGTGTATTGTACATTCAAAAGCGTTGATTTCCTCCTTCAACAACATAAAGTCGTCTAGTTTATTTTTACTTGTTGTCTCACATGACATAGCATGGAATTACGTACGTGTCTTCTCTGGTACGAATGACAACGACGTCACGGCCCACTGACGTTTGCTTCCCTAGACTTTTTGCGTCTCTTATGATAACGTATGACAACGACGTCACATCATACCTAAAAAGTACGAGTAGTTTGTATTTATGTTGAGCACACAAAGTATCAAATCTTAGATGTTTGTGTTTAAAAACTTTAACGTGTTCTAAAAACTCTAAACTTTAGAAAACATAATACATCGCAACGTCGAAAGTGTTATTTTCCACAAACAACACATCAGGATATTGAACATTTTGAGGAAACGTATTATTTTCAAGGAAAAGTATTATTATCTTCAAGTGGACCATCAAAGCCTGCCCATTTTTTGAGCGTAGGAGTGTTTATAATGCTTCATATGTGAGAATATTTTAAAATACCACTATTGAGTAGCTTCTGTCAAGGTTGGCGAACCTCACCCATTCCTGGTATGTATTGTGTTATGCCCCGAAATTTCATTGCACAATATCATCCAGTTTCGTTCTTGGAAAGATGGAAAACCTGTATATTTCCTATAAAAAAAGGGCGTAGATATACTATAAACCGATTTCCGTCGTTTTCAATCCCAATTTGCTCTACAAAACAAAGAATACTGCGGCCAATTTTCAACACAATGTATCTACTTGTTCTCTAGGAAACATAATTTCAACGACCCGACAGACTAATGGATCGATGGGCCAATGGGACCAAAATAGACTACCAGTTACTGTTAAATTTGGCGGACCAGGTTCGCTAGTTTCTCCAAAGCCTACTTACCAACAGTTTGCAGGATTAAGCAGAAGGTGCCAACAGCCACAATCCAATGACATTTGATCCACATGGTGTTAATAGGGGTTTTCTTATTCCATCCAATAGGTGTTTATATTACAAGCGAGTAAATGGGTCAGGATATGCTTAGCGACGATATTAGGAAATTACGATGTACATCTTCTAAACGGGGTTGATTGAAGGGAACTTCATAAATTGTTGGCATAATTGAGTTGAAGACGTTTCATGACAACGACTTTACGCTGTTATGATTTGAGTTACCGCTATATAATATATAACAGCTTAGAACGTTTTATTTTGCACTCATTTCACATACAAATATTTGATATGCTCCTGATTATCTCTGATTGTTGTAATTTTATGCGGCCAAATCGTTTACGAGCACCACAAAAAGTAGCAAAGAACACGGGAATGCGTTACCGGGGAACAGAATTTATTGTTATTTGTTACACTTTATAAATGCGAATGTGAATTATTAGGTCTCGACTGACAAGGGAACAAATGAAGGGTGGAATTTTCGCGAGGGGAAGCCTTCCCAGCTGGTAATGTGAGTCTCGTCTCCTGTTTCGCTATTTAGCTGGCAGTTGACGAGGTAAGTAGGTCTGTAAGTAGGTATCCGATGTACCAGAAAAACACTTGTGACCGGTCTCGTGCCCCTTTTTGCGCCGACATCAATTTCAGCCAGATAGCTGAGTGTTATAATTTAAACGTCACAAAGTGGTAACACGCTCGTAACTGGGTTAAGATGGGTAATAAATTGCAGACACTCAGTTCTGGCGCTGACTTGGCTCCCGTTTGTGTGCTGCACGTATGTGTTGGAGTGAGCACGCGTGGGTGTGTGTGTGTGTGTGTGTGTGCGTTAGTGTTCGGTTTAAAGATGCCGTTTAGTGATGTTATCGAGTATGAAATGCGATATTAAATTTGAAATTGCAAACCTCACCGAATAACGTTTAGCACAGAAAATCAGGCAAGCGAAACTCAAACTAATTGCGATGTCACGTCGATTAGAGTGACAGCGGACTCCAGCCGCTGCGATTATCGCGCACGTTTCGTGTCACTACCGTCGAGTTGTGTCATTTGAACTGGCAGCGAAGTAGAACTTCACGTTTAGTAGTTGATTCTAGTGTTTTCTTTGCGTTCGTTGCTTTGATAAACATTTTGCTTCACTTCACTTACTCGCTTCAAGTTTCCTTGGCAGCCATTTTTTGTGGCTTCCGTTTGTTTTTGTTCTGTTCGGTGCGAAAAAAGTCCTTGTTTCGATTTCACTTCACTGCCACTCACTCTGGAGCTCCTTTCATCAGTTGTTTCTTATTGTTGTTGTTGTTATTGTTGTTGTCGTTATTGTTGTTTGCTGCTGTTAATTTGTTGTTATTCTTGCGGTTGTTTTTGATGCTCTCGTTTTTGGTGTCGTTATAATCCTGTTCGATGATTTTTATAGATGTTGCACTGGTTTTGGTGCTTTTGTTGTTGTTGTGGAGACTGTCTTTTCTGTTGTTATCAGCCAGCTGTTGTTGTTGTTTTCGTTGCATATGCTGTTTTCTCTGATGTTGTTAATTTATTGTTGTTTTTCTACTGTAAGTTCGGATTTTTCTAATGGTTTTTCTGTTCTTATTATTGTTGGTTTTTACTACATACTTCTGCTTCTGTTGTTGTTGTTGTTGCCGCCGTTGCTTCCCCCGAAACAGTTTACAAGAAAGAGCGGCACACAAGCACAACATGCGCTCGCATTCGTGGTTGTAAAACTTGACCGGAAGTCGAAGGTATTCAGCGAAGTCATTCACCTGGAACGCGCGCCGTCGTCGTGCAACTCAACAACTTTGCCACCAAAGCCTTACATTTCAACTAGCAGACGAAGCGGCGTGCAACCCCCTCACATAATAATGCACCGCGTTTGTGTTTGTGGTGGGGGAGGATAATTAAGGGAGGTTGTGGGGAAATTTATAAAAACTAAGAAGAAACACTTTCATAAGATTTTCTCTAATTCACTTTAATTCATGTTACACTTTTTTAATTTATTGTTTTCTTTATTTGTCCCTCTTTTTTCAGTTTCCGCAAAAGTCCCCTCCTGCGAATTTTTGTTGTTGCCGGCTCGCGTTCAAAATATCAACTGAATGCTCGTCTTGCCATCGGCTGAGCTGTTGCTGCCATCCTCAAGCAGCAACAGTCGACATTCAGTGTGTTCTGCTTTAAATTTTCTTAACACCAGCAACAACAAGGAGAATAAGTAGAGAAACAACAACATCAACAACAATAACTACAACAACAACAACTGTATGATAGACAGACGATTTACTCTCTTGAAAAGCCGCCACCTGAAAAAATTTAACTTTTGCTGTTATTGTGGTTGCTGTCTTCGTTGTTGTTGGATGTTTTATTATGAAAAAGTTTCCACATCACTTGTCAAGCGTTTCGTTAATATTGTAATTTAAAGAAAAGCAAGAGGAAGAAGACAACATCGTCGACGGCGGAGAGGAAGAAGCGCTTGAAAGCTGATATCTTATTACGGCGCACGCGCGCGCACTCTGATTAACTGAGAATTTGAAGCAGTTTTGAGTGTGCGTCGAAAGCAGACCGCGCTGCGCTTCTGTGCTTTGTGTGAAGATAGCAGAGAAGATTGTAAAAATGAAGAAAATTAAAATTACTAAAAGTTACACTTTTCAGTTTTTTCAACAGTATTTAGGAAAAATTTGATGGTTTCAAAATCCCGAATTTATACTCGCATAATCCTGACAATTTCGAGACTTACGACAGTCGCGGGATATTGGAATTCAGTTCAGTTGCATTCCTTCCCTTGTTTTCAGGACTCTCTGCATCACCTGTGTTTACGTTTTAACTGTGCTTAGCAACTGTTATTTTTAAGCTTGAGAGTGGAAGAGAGAGTGAGAGTAAGAGTGAGAGAGACTTTTTGTTGTATGCAATAGAATTATTGCATGCGATTAACTTCATCATTGTCACCGTCTCCTCAACCCTTAAAATTTCCCCTCATCCCTTATCATTCTACTTTTAGTCGTAAAACTAAAGTTTTATAATTCTTGCTCATGTCTATCCGAAATTTTGTGTTTTTATTTCTACTTCTGCAATTATTTTCATCATTCTTATGTCAAAAATCGTTTTGCTTCATTTTCGATTCCCTCCTCACTGAACGTCATTTCGCTTCGTCACGCTTCGTTGTGCAGCCAGAATTCTTGTCACGAAGCGTAAAGTTAGCGAGTGAAAGCGAGCCAAGCATGAAATCTTCATTTTTATCCTGTTGCACACGATTTTTTCGTTTTTCCTCGGTTTTGAGTGTTTTAAGAATTTTGTACTTTTATCCAAAATTTTTAAAATACGATAGAAGAAAGGGAAGATAATTTAATTTTTAAAGGTTTTCATGATAATCATTAAAGAAACATTTTTCAACATACAACAAAAACAAAAATAAGGAAATTTTTTGTTAAAATGATGAAAAACTTTTTGTTTACTTTGCTCCACTTAAAAATTTGGATTTTAAATTAATTCCGTTTTAAGTTTAATGCACTTTGATTAAATCAATGTTATTTTATATTCAGATTTAATATTTGGAATTTGTTGCAAAGAACGCAGAGTACAAATCTCGTATCCGGTTTCCTGTATCGCAAACATAGAAACCCGTCGGAAACATAGAAATCAACCGGAAACACTAACGCAGCTTGTAATAAAAACCTTTTTGCGTACAACATTGCAGTTGATACACAAACCATACGAGAACAGAAGGTTTGTTTCATCTGCTAGCACATCAGCAGCGGATACAAGAACCCATCGGTTGTTCGAAATTCGCATTCGAATTTTCCTTCTTTTTGCCAATTGTGAATAACTCGAGAATGAGTTGACGAGCAAAGAAAAAACTGCAAAAACAGGATTAGCAATTAAATAAAATTATTTCAGGTTACAAGAAAATTACTTCAACTTCAAAATGACATTTTAAAGATTTAATAATGTGTTGCAAACACATTCAGTTACACTGAAATATTCACAAAACACAATTTATATTGAAGTTTTTCAATTCTTGCTTTTCTCTTATTTTCCTTCCCCATTGAATCGATAATAATGAGCCAGATAAATAAAACAAAACTAATTAAGACTTCTGATTACTCTAAATAATACGAAAAATTCTCAGAAACGTTGTATTACTTTGATGAGTAGAAAAACAAAGCAAACACACAGCAAATAGTCCATTTGAGAAAAATATTTACATTTGATTTTTTCCGCTTCTTCCCGCTTTTAATAAGACGAACAATGACTTCGAAGCGGATTTACTTGTTGTCTGAAAATGCAAATACAGCAAATAATTGATAACTTTGATTACATTTTTTCTGTTGGTCTTCTAAAAATCCACAAACAGTAGAAAGATGTCGGGAATTATCATTAAATTACAGCTAAAAGTGAAATCAATGCTACATAAAAAGATAAAACGTACAAAAACAACAAAATATAAATGTAAAGTAAATAAAAATGTGAAGTTTCTGAGTTTTTCCAAATTTCTAGACGCAGCATCAAATTCAATTTGTAAACATAAAGAAGAGATTTCTACTTTCCCTCTCTTTATCTCTCTCTCTCTCTCTCTCTCTCTCTTTCTCTATCTCTCTCTCTCTCTTTCTCTATCTCTCTCTCTCTCTCTTTCTCTCTCTCTCTTTCTCTCTTTTTTCGTTCCCCCATTTTTTCACAGAAGCAGGCAGACGCCAACATTTTTTTTGCTAAAACTTGTGTCAATTAAAGTTCGAGACAGAAAAAACCGAAGTCAGCAAAAAACAAGAAAAGCGTTTTAACTTTCCACCAAGCTAACTAAAGCACTCCCTTCACTCCTCCTTCTCTTCGTCCGCTCCTCCAACACTAGCCCTCCTCTCCTCTTACACCCCCTCGTACCCTCACCCATCACTTCTACTGTTTACTCACCTTCCATTCTATTAATTCCACCCACAAAAGAAAAACCGTGTAACAAAAAAATGAAATCAAAAGAAATGAAAAACAGCCTTTAGAGGACATTAACTTGAGTCCAGCGCGTGTGTGTGTGTGTATGGTTGTCAGAGTATTCGAGTTTGATGCTAAAATTGAGGATAAGGGTGACGTTGCAACAAATGTATGTAGTGGTGGAGTGAGTGTGGGGGTGTGGGGTGATGAGGTTGGCTGTTTGGATGGTGGTCATATTTTTACTACTTTTTTTGCCATAAACGTATGTACAGTTTGTTGTTGTTATTGTTTTTATTGCCTGTTCTTTTATTTCGTTTAAGCCCAAATATCTTCACGAAAATGAAAACATTTCAAAGAACTGAGTGAAAAGCACACACACACACACACACACACACACATACACTCATACATATATATACATACATGCACACATACAAACAGAACAGGCCCACATACAATAATCGCCCACTCCTCCCGCTTGCCAACCGAACCCTCCTCTTGGCAGACAGAACGAATCGATTTAATGGGGGGAACGCATAAAAATATACGAGGCCTCGTTATTATAATACGAGAATAAATGACAGCTACTAGAAAACTGCTTCGTCGGGAGTGTGCGTGCGTATGTGCGTGCGTGCGTAGATAGTGGAGCAGATGGGAGTGAGAGTGATTCAAAGCTTCAGCAACATGGCGACGGAAAATACAACAAAAGCGAGTTCTCATCTCTGCTCTCATCGCAATGGCTGCTTGCTTTTGGTTCTTCAATTTTTATTGCAGCCATTTTTTATTTCTCCCCTCCTTACAAGCGGATTTATGCGAAAAAAGTCGAAGAACTACCCTTACTTTTTACTACCCACTCTCCGGTTATATAAACACTCATTCATTTTTTGTACTCTTCAAACAGATTTCAGATTTTGACAGATTTCTTGCGTTTTTTTCGATCTCTTTTTATTTTTCTCTCTGCGCACAGTTTTTTGCCACTGTATTGTAACTTTTTATTACAGCGATGGACTGTTTGAGGGCGGGGGTGAGAAGGTGTGGTGCTGGTGCTGGTGGCTGAAAGTAAAGTGAAGCAACCAACTAACGAACGACAACTTGTACGTCGTCACAGTTCACCGTCATTATTATAAAACTCGAAGTCTGATTTTTCTCCCTCCTTCCTTCCTCCCACCACCCACTCCATAAGTTTGTTGTTGTATCCTGGCTAAAGTAAACTGACACTTGAATGTCCTTTGTCACAAAAAATTCTGTTCTTTTTGTGTGTGTATGCGATTATTTTTATACTCTGCACAGAATTGCTATCAAAAATATTTTGCTCTCCCTGGATTTCACTTAAGAGCTTGCACAGTGGGGCAAATTTAGAAAACTAACGAAATACTTCACATCGGTCAAACGTTTAGCGCTCGAAGTCGGTGATCTCGATCTCGTTTTTCGTCTCGACTGAAAGAGACGGTCTCAGTCGCGGTTCTCGCTGCTACTAAAAATAACTGACTCGATCCGCTTCTTGTCTCATCGATTAAAAGATGCTACGATTTGCAATCCGAGACTCAGTCGAGACAGAAACGAGTATTGCCTCGTCTCTTCCGTCTTACTGGATGTTTGTGATTTTTATTATATTAATTTAACCCGTTTTACGAAGAGCGATTCTTTTGAACCTTCTAATTTTAATCCCAATACGTTCCACGGTACGCAGCCAATCTACATAAAATGCTTCCTGCGAGTGGCAACGGCATAAATTTCGACAGTACGCCGAAAAAACGCCAGCCGAGCAAAAATGAAATTCCACCCCGACACAGTCGTGAAAGGGATTTTATGAGCGAAATTCTATATTTCTACGAATGGAAGGAAGGAGGAAGTGATGGTGCAGGAGTTGGTGTGGATTGGAAGGGAAAGAAGGGGAAGTTCAATTCCTTTGCTAGCGAAACACTGAACTCAGTTAAGTCTCAGATAAAAAGACGCAGCGCGCATTTCAATGTGACTGCTGCAGAGTTGCCATATTTTAGATTTCACTTCCAGACAAGTTCTCACTCTCCCCATCCCTCTCCCCACCCACCCTCCACGAAAGCCACTCCACACCACCCTCAAGTATCCTTCAGTTCTGTTCTTTACCAGCTTCTGCTCTCCTTCTACTTCACAGTGGCGTCGACAGGGACGGCGATTCGGGGGTTGCATTCTCCCGAAAGCATGAGAAAGAAATAAGAAACAAGTTCTGCCTCTGTCGTCTGCTGTGGTCGCTGCTCCCACTTTCCCCTCTGCCATCCTCTCAGTTACGTCGTCCTTTTCTCTTCCTTTTCTCGTACGTTCTACACACACAAACACACAGACGTTTTTCATTTCGTTGAATGCTTTTTATGATGCTTTTTATGCAATAACGGTATTATTAATAATGCACACACACACATACGCACGCGCGCTTACCACTCAAAGCGCCATCTTTGTTTAACACATACCCACACACACACAAGCATTTATGGTTTATGTATGCGTGAAAACTCAATGTATTCTGTTTGTGTTTCTGAATTTTGGTTTAATAAATTTTCGGCTATCCTTACATTTCGCTCATTTCTCGCTCGATAGCATCTCGTGCTCATAAAAATTCTTCTTTCTTTTTATCATGCGATACATTTATTTATTTAGTTATTCGTTTTCTTATGCGTTTCGCTGTTAATAACAAATATGGCGTCCGTCATTTTCTTCGCTTTTGTTATGATACTCGTATATAAAATCATTGCTTTTGTTGTCATTGTTGTTGTTGTTTTCATCATTTTTGTTGTGGCGGTTTTCTTTCTCTCAGCATTAATAATTATTTTTTGTTCTATTTTATATTTCTTATCAGCTCGAGGCAATATTTACCGTTCTCCCACTTTGATATCCTTTTCAGGTCCTCTTCTTCCGCATGGATCACGACACTTATTAATCTTGTTGTTGTAATGGCGAAGTGGGGGTTCTGTGTGTCTGTCATTTCCGTTTAACATTATTTATTATTTTGTCTGCCGTAGAAAGAAATAATCGAATGCTATTCTTAACTGCGGCCACTACTGTGTAGGCTTCGAGGACACTTCGAGTGCTGACGACGCGTCGCCCCATTGCTGCTCCAATTCTGAAGGCTCTCGAGGCAGAGTTCCTGGCTCACTGGACTGCCGGTACACTTCGCTGATTGTGGTTTTCATATATTTAGTGATGCTCCTTCTTATTTTCTTCTTGTATAATGATGCAGTTCGTTCGTTCGTTCGTATGTCATTCTTTTCCTTTTTTAAATCTATTTTTCCACAGAAACTTAGTTTTCTAATTTTTCTAAAGCTTTCTAGAACTAGAAGGCTTTAAAGGCAATTTATAGGTAAAGTTCTCATCTAATTATCGTAGAACAAAAGTGCAGTAGCATTTATTAGAAAAGTGCGTAATAGCGTATCTGATATTAAATTATTGACTTTAATATATAACACAAAATAGCACAAAAACCGTCTTTTCGGATTGAGACTAAAAATAGGTCTACGTTTTATGCCGTCTTTAGCGAAATGCTAGCTATTAAATCCGATCCGAAAGATTGGATTGAAAGAACATAAATTAAGATTGAAAGAAGTTAAATTACTACTTTGGCGCCAAAACAGTGCAGAACAACGAAATCACAATATGGTTTTCACAGTAGATCGCAACAACAACTCCACATATTTCCAAAAATACGTTACAATTTCAGATACATACTGTTGTTGTATGGTGTTGAGATACTTTAATGCCAGGAAATCCATTAAACTGAAAGGAAACAAAACTGAAAAGGTCAACCATTAAGCGATGCTCTGAATAACGAAAAGGAACGACCTGGATCGATTGTTTCGCCGCTCGTAAAGGCTAAACTAATAAAATGTGTGAAATTGAAAATTTTCATAAAATTCGAAAGTCCTGCGAATGCAAAAATCCGAAGAAAACACAAAACGGGTCACACGGAAAGCAGAGGCCAGAGGGCAGACAACGCGACGATGTGAGGGGTCAGAAGTGTCAATTTAATATGAATGACCCGCAAGCAAACAGCAGCACATCCTTCACGTCGTCCTGCACGCATGCAAACTTGTACGCACTCTTTCGCACTCGCAGGCGTTACGATTAAATTCAACCTTTTTATTGAGGAATTTTCGATTTTTCCGAAATTTTTGCATGGATTTTAACTATTCTCAAAGGACTCTTTCGGCGGTTTTGTTGTTGTTGTTGTTGTTGCTATTTTTGGAGCGAGCTCTGTGTGCGAAGGTCATAAATTACCAATCAAGCGCCAGGAGCGGGCCATCTGCACTGGCGGCAGCCGTCCATGTGCACCCCTCTGAAAATGTGGCGTCCTTCTTGAGTCCTTCTTATGCGTGACCCCTGAGGCTGCGTTGCGGGACCATTCCGTGTGTTGCGTATGTGTGTTGGTGTGTGTGTGCATTAATTTTAAAGCAAAAACAAAATACAATTAAGGGCTTTTGATTTCTCTCGCCATTTGCGATCTCGTTTCGGTTGCATGCAGTGAATTGAAACGCACTGCGGAACTCTTGCTGTTGATTTGTTGCTGTTGTTAACCGTTGCACTGACAAGGGGTCACTCGACAAAGGTTGACCAATCCAGTGTTTTAACGCACCCTTGCTGACCCCTAAGAATTGGGTTGCATTTCCGTTATAATGCGTGCTTGCCTCGCCCAGGAATGAATCATTTTTACATACAAAATCGAAGCAAAAAAAATTCGCTCATTGATTTGCTTTCGAGAATTTTAAAAATTCGCCACATTCTCGCGCCGCAGGGGTCACGGAAAGTGTGAAAACGGGCTTCCCTGTGCTGGACAAAGCATGTCCTGATGTCCTGTCTGTCGCTGAAGCCGTGTGAAGGGGTGGCTGCTGATCGCGACCCACTGCATCAAGATTTAAAATTTCTACGACTTCGCATTTAATGAGTTGCAGTGACAAATGTCGCCTAAGCTGTGGATTACTGCAGGCTTTTGTATTTCTGTTGCTCTCTGGCTTGCTATTGTTGCATTCCAGCCGATCTCGGGAATCCGGATTTCATTCCAGTGATATGCATTCATTAGTAGCTGCAATTGTAATTTATTTGCATTCGTGGAGTTTGTTGTAATGTAATGAATATTCGAACTGTAATGACCGTTACACACATCACTGCATGCGTGTGCGAATCTTCGTTTCGGGCGCATTAAGCGGCGTGTTTAGGGCGGAAGGTTAAGGGTCAAGCATTAGACTTTCCCTCTCGTCAACATATGCGTAATTACAGTTTCGAATATATAGAAATTAATATAATTTAAGTGTAACGCGGAAACTTTCAACGGGTCGCATTTATGCGATTTCATTTAAATTCAAAATAAAAATGAGTCTCTTAAGTTGTGTAATTTTAAAATTGTACTAAAAGTACTCGAAAAGAAAGCAAAAGTCATTTATAATTCGAAGCGATTTCGTTTTATTCGTTCTCAATATTTTCGAAAACAAACGATTTGTCGCGCTAACGACAACTACTAACGATTCGTCGAGACGACGACAGGGAAACTCGGGTTTCTCTTTTCAGCTAAAAATATTACAGCCAAAAATGTTTCTTTATCAAAAACTATAGATTTCTAAACGGAATTCTCACGAATTCCTTCTGTTCTGTCAAAATGTGTTTATCGGAATTTTCTTTTTCAAAAAAGTTATTAAAATAAAAAATAAAAGATTCGACCTTTTTCATTTTAAGTCTTAAAGCAAAAATAGATACACTGATTATTATTCCCAATTGCAAAACATTTAGAATCTAAATTTTTTATAAAGGAGAACAGAAAAACACGAATATAGTCCTCGTTTATAGATACGTAGAAATAAACGAATTTTACGATAATTATAAGTAAAAATTATTTCAATTTCCATCTTCAGTTATTTATTTTACACCAAATAAAAAGAACTAATAACAGAAAAGAGTTTCTAAATATTTAAAAAACTGCCTTCCTTCTAAGAACCAAATAATTAGAAAGGGTTAAAAAGCAACCTTGGAATTCTAAATTACAAAATCTTCTGTTGTATGCAAGAAATGTAATAAAAATATGAAAATATAATGAATTCAAGGAAAACCCCGTCTCAAAACTGCAAAGTAGAGCATATAATTGTTCAGAGAAACCCATAAAAACCTGCACCATAAACGCATTTAACCCGTTCGCCGTACTTTACCAAAGGGTTGACTGAAAACGGTGCTTGTACAAGAGGACACACCAAAATTGCTCTACAGAAGCCATAAATGAGTGCCATAAAAAGCTGTAAAAAACACGAGAAAGACGTTGTACAAAACCTGGAATCCTTGTGAAGGGTGTTTAAATTTAAATAGGTATAGGTTCACCTTCAAGGACATTGTCCTCCGCACACAGCGAAAGGGTTAAGGATACTTTGGCAGGAGGTAAAAAACTAGAACAACAAAAACACGCACATCCTAAAACGCATCTAATTATGTTCGGGTTAGTTGTTGTTGCTGCTGCAGGAGAAAAATATTCTTTGTGTATTTGCAGCCACAAAGGTCTGGAAAATGTCTATGCAGAACAACAACAACTCCAACTGCAACTGGAGCGAGTGTCTGCTGCATAAAAATTCACGGAAGTGCTTTTCTTCACGAAGGCAAGAAGAGCCGCCGAACGACGGACGAGGACAACAAATACGCAAATCCTTGTGCCGCCGTTGAGGATAACGCGCTGTGTAAATAACAGAACAGTAGAGTCTGCAAGGAGCGGCTGTAGGGATGCGCCTCCGTGAGGCCCGTGTCGTAAATGCGGACAACAGACAGATTTGAGGATTTAGAGCGCGTCCTTTATTTAGTTCGAGCTTGTTTGCATTAAATAATAATTGCAAGGCGGCTAGTAGGTGTTGTTGCTGTAGTTGGTTTTCCTTTTTTACAAGATCTCAACCAGGTACGCCGACCAGGCGCGCAGTCCGAACTTTATGACGGTTGCCGGGTTGTCATTTTTACACGCTGCAGGCAGAGTCGCCAGCCAACGTGTTGGAAGGATGGCAACGCGGAAGATCTACACGCTGAAGAACGAAAAACACACAAAAATCGCACTAAAACAGCGAACACTAAAGCTGGCCGATGGAAAAATTAGTGCAAGGATTGCTCGTCGTTGGCAGCCATAAAAGGATCTGCATTTGCATTCGCCGGGCTGGCTCGGCGATTTTTGCGAATTCTCCGGACATCCTGCGCTTTGCTTCCAAGATCTTCCAAGCGACGCGCTCCTTTGAGTCGCACGATTTTTTAATCCCTTTTCTATTGAATGCTTATTTCTTCATTGCGGAAGGACCCGACCTGTGAGAGTCGGACTAAAAATGCGGCTCTTCCAAGCATCTCATTGTCAACCGAAATCCGTTACGCCCTCGGCCGTGCAAGAGTTACCTGTTGGCTGCCACCAAAATGTGACTTTATCCTCGTGTCTTTAATGCAAATAAAGTACTACTGCGTCATGGCTACCATTGCAACAACAGCAACAACAGCAACAACAGCAGCAGCAACAAGGATGTCCTGTGCTGCAAGTTCAGTCCAGTGCCAGTTTAGTTCACAGTTCTCTCCTGTCCCGTCATAAACTTGTAACAAGGATTACGCATGGGTACGTCATGCCTGCGAAAAGGCGTTGATGTCCTTGGACTTGGCTGCAATATGCAGATCCTGCATGCATTTCAAGGTATGAGCCATCATTTAACCAACAATGGGAAAGTAGAGCGGAATGAGTTCAGGATTTTTAACGCAAAACAAACGATTTGCTCTAGTTTTTCATTGTTCAGAAAAATATAAAGGATTTTCTACAAAAAACAAAAACAAGTAGGTGTAATACGATTCCGTGGAACTGAGTTGCTAAAACAAAAAGCCAAAAATAGTTATAGGAACGATTTTTCTCCATGCCTATCCGAGAATTCTGAACAGGTTCCCAGAAATGCTGTGTAAATAAATGTTTTGAAAATCCTTTTTAAATAAAATTTTAAAAAAAATTAGAAATGGTGGAAATTTAAAGCGTTTCTTACGAAAAAAAGGTAAATTTTTACAAAGAGTTAGAGTTTCTTGCTTGGGTTACTGATAAAATTGGGACGGGACATTTTTAATACATTCTTTTGCATTCATTTCTTCATCGCAAGAAGTTAATCTCATTAGAAATTCACTGTATAATTCAACGTATACGCTAATTTATCAGGATTCCTGGCTAATTAATTGCAAGCAGCTCATCGCGAGCAATTCACCGTGAGTTCATCTTAAACTATTCATCACGATGTTTCTGAATGTTTGTTTTCTTTTAAACAAAAGTGAAGCAGAAAATTTAAATAACATAACATAATAAGATTCGAAAATAGGTTTGAAAGTGTGAGTTGGAAACAGTGTGCTATCTGAAAATGCTTCTTTAAAACCTTTCAACCAAATGGAATGTTTCAATGATAAACTGTTAAAAAGGACTTTCGTTTTATCTCTCTTTTTATTTCTCATTACAAGATTAGTTACTCGTCAAGTAAATATATACGTCCAACACCCCTCAGAACAATGGAACGAACGAAGATTAAACAAATATTTTGTGTGATTTCCCCAGATTCGAAGGTAAAACATAAGTTTGAAACCTCACACTCCACTGGGAAGCAGCAATTTGCATAAAATTATTTGTTTATACAGCACATACTGTGAACACATTTGTTCCAGTAACGATTTCTGCTGTCGTCTCTGTCTCTTTCTGGTTTAGCGTGTCTCGTTTCTTGCTGTTTCTCTTATACTCACACAAGGATCGACCACTAAGAAAGGATTAGCGAACAAAGGATAGCTGCAGGAAACAGTCTGATAACAGTTGTGGTTGTAGATGCCAGAGGCAATACTTTACCTGATTTCACCCCTGCTGACCATTTTGGCGAAAGTGGAATCCGCCTAATCTCGGCAATATAATTATATAATGTCGGCTTAGCTTAATTTCTAAAACTTCTACTTAAATATACAAATTCTGCTGAAAATTTTGAACACTTTTGGGAAACATACACTAAATAAAATTAGTCATTTAATTAGGAAAAATTTTAAGTTAGTCCTTCAATAATTAGAAAACTAAATTATAATAACACTTCGTAAATCACAACGTTGCTCTTGAACGGGAGGATCGTTAAACTAAGAAGTCTCATTGATATCCCCAGCCTGATATTAGATCTTCCCTTCTTATCTTTCATTTCTTTCTCAAAAGCTTTCCTCTGAAGTCTGCGTCTACTCATTTCAATTAAATTTCAATTAAAATCCAATATCTCATTCTTCAAGATGTTCCTCAACCAACACTCGATGTTCGTTCGTTATTCTTGCTGTTTGAATAGCCTTGTTGACATCATCCCAAATCTTTAGTGAACGGAGAAACATGTCAATTCCGAGATTTCAGAAGATTCTGCACAGTTCAAGAGTTCATATCCCTCATGGCTCACGTCCTTTCTACCCTAAGCTCCTTGTCAAGGAGTCCTCGAGGAAGGTCAGCCATGAATGCAGTTGTTGAGTGTTGTTTGCAAGAAGATGTAAAAACTGCATTATGCAAATTCATCATTGCGTGCACAGATATCGTAGATCCTCCGCAGACTTCTGTACCTCTTAATAGACTTAAAAGATTCCTCCTCTCTTTGGGTCTCGACCCCATTCTGTGTGTTGGCATGCGGCTGACCCTGATGCGGTCAGAAGGCGGTAATGATTTTGCATAAAAATGTTTTCATTTGGCGCACTTTCCACTCGGACATAAGAAGATTTTGCGCTTTGCTTGCTTTTTTCTGCGGGAATGCCTGAAATTTTTTTAACCATCCTATTGAATATCGTTTGCGTTGCGGTCTAATTAGCCAACATCTTCACTGGTTGTTCATGGTTACCTTCTTCATGCATATTTTCCCTCGGTTATCTTTATTTTCTCATTGTAGAACCGAATGAAACACCCGACAGGATTTGCAGATATGGTTTTTTATCTCATGGCTTAATTAGTATTTAAATTTTACGGACAGTTTTTGTGAGAGACATGAACTCATGATAGGAACGTTTGATTACAATCAAAATAAGGGGTATTTCTATGTTTAATACCCTAAAAACAGCATAAAATAGAATTTTTTTTTAAATTAATAGTGTTTCGCACGACCGAGATTTTCGGCGATTTGAATGATCTCGATTCTAGTCTCGGCTGAGAATGGTCAAACAAAATTTTCCTAGATTTGAGGGATCTAGATTCCCATCTCCACTGAAAATTATTGTCTATCGATCCTCCTCCCGAACTGCTGTGTTACAACAATATAAAAAGCATAATAATAGATATCAATAAAAAGAAATCCTGTACTTAAGAAGGACACAAAAGCGCGGGTGTCCATCGATGTGGGGCCAAAGAAGAGCTCCGTTAATACACGAACAAACGTATTTATGTACCATGTACATGAAAATATGGAAATATATATTTTATACCTTATGTACACAAAGAATTACAATATCATGTCATAACCATAAAAAACTAACAAAAGAACTGATTAGTTGAAGAGTGTAAAAGGAAGAAAGCACGAATGAGAGCCAAGTGCACCACCGCCACCACCACCACCACCACCACCACCACCACCACCACCACCATCACTAACCGCTGTTCGAGAGAGTGGTGGATTGTGCGTACAGTGGGCCATCATCGAAAGGAGCCCTAAAAACTACACAAACAAAGAGATCAAGAAAGAGAGAGCGGGAGAAGCTATACGAAGTACATTTTCAAATGCACTTTTGGTGAGAGCCAAGGAAATGCATTTCGAAATATTAACCAGAGCGGGATTGTTTTGAAAACGAAGAACTACCTGAATACGTTGCACTCTATCAGGAGCGGTAAGGAAGGAGGGAGGCGCAGCGGCAATAGATTTGACAGTTCGAAATTTTCTATGACTAGCAGAGCAGAGCACAGAATCCAGTCAGTCGTGCTCAGAGTTTGAAAAGGTAAAGTGTGTGTGCACCTTAGCCAGAGTATAACGGAAAAATCAATACTTTTGCGAGAAAAAAGGAACTAATTTCTTAAAAAAACTATTTTCGAAATAAACAAAACAAATTTTTTAAAACCCAAAGGATAATTTAAACTGCGGTAAAACGAAGATATTTAAAATTTAGCTGGCAAAAATTACACAGCTTGAGAAGATTGAACTAAAAAATAAAGTGAAATACATACAAAAACTAACAGTATTTTGAAAAAAAAATTAAAAGCAAAAGTAATTTGAAGAACTGAAGTAAAAAACAACTGTGTTCGGTTTAAATCGGTGCAAAGCATGCAAATTAAAATGCATTAAATGACATTTTGTTTTAAACCAAAGAATTGAAATTAAACTTTAAAAACTTTTATTTGGTGTTGCTTGTACAACAAAAAACAGTTTTTCGCATCCTTACACTTGTTGTTGCTCCTGGTGTACCAAAGACAGGGCAGAGTTGCCGAGAGATCTTAACAAAAAGGTAAACTTAAAATCTTATTAATTGAAATTGTATCTTTATATTTTTTCAGAGTTTTAGAATTTCATTACAGTTTATTCGTCAATTTCACTTATTTCGGTATTATTTCATTTTTCATGTTCATATTTGATACAATTAGAAACTCTAATTTTGGGATTCGTACAGTATTTCTGAAAAATGTTTTTAAAATTG
Organism: Sicus ferrugineus; assembly: GCA_922984085.1. Taxonomy (NCBI): domain Eukaryota; kingdom Metazoa; phylum Arthropoda; class Insecta; order Diptera; family Conopidae; genus Sicus; species Sicus ferrugineus. The sequence goes on along the minus strand of OV277352.1, from coordinate 15,939,547 downwards.
TACTCTTTCTTCCCCTCTATTCTAATCCTTGAAGTTAGGTCCAGTTTACTACAAATACTTAAAGAAATAAACAAGTAATTGTTTCGAAAACTTGGAATTTAAAATTTATATTAAAAGTCCTGAAATTTCAATCACATTCTATAGTTTTTCACGAATATATGTGTATCTTTCGGTCTGTAACTAAAGACAACCAACTAGCAATTTCGATTCGCTTCGATTTCAATATAATTTCAACCCACGCCAAAAATTTTCAGAATTTTTAAATGAACGCAAAAATGCAGCAACCTTCAAATGCGATATAAAAACATATAAAAAACTTAAAAATACATATTTTGCTTTGTTTACGTCAAACAATAGACGAGAGAAAGCAAGCAAGGAGGTGGGGCGTGGGGCGTGGCTAGGTGGGGGAGAGTGGATAGAGAGTGGCGAGTGAAAATGGTGGTAGAGAGAACGAGGAAAGAAGAAGAGAGAAAAACCTATCATCTAAAAGGCCAACTAAATTTTAAGTACAATTCAAAAGAAATAAAAAATTTGAGCACAGTATCCTCGGTCTCTATTAACTCTTGGTGACATTCTGGGACTTTACGGCACCAAATAAGAAAAGGAAAATCCTCATTTCAAACAAAACAATAGGATTAACCAGTAATAAGATGATTTGAGGTCAAGGAAGTGTTTTTTTTTTCTTTAAATTGTATTAAATTTAATTATTTTATTTAAAATAAAAAAGACAAAGTTGTAAATTTTGGCATCAGTTTTTTATTAGTCATCATCAGATGTCGTGCAAATAGATAGAGCAATAAAAGTGCACCAAATATCTGTCTATCTAGCTGTCTGTACGTCTGCCTGCCTGTCCGTCTGTCTGTCTGTTTAACTGTCTAATACTTGTTAGAATTTATAAACTCGCGCGAATGCATAGAGAAAAAGAAGAAAGAGAAAGAGCGCGAAAATGCAGCGAATTTTTAATTTTAGCCTCTATCATAATTCAAAGTCATCTGCACAATTTTTTACACAGCTTATGCAGAATTAAAACTAAGAAAAAAATCACAAATAAATAAACAAAAGTTTTCAGATTTATTCTTTTTTCTCTCGCTTTTGGCAATCAGACGCATTACAGCAGCATCTCGGCCTAACGATGAGTGTCAGCGTGTTGATTTGTTTAAATTTTTACTTGATTTCATCATGTGCATGTTGTAAATGTTTACAACAAAAGCTCTGAAATTGTAGTTTTTAAAATTGGTAGTTTTTTGTGAAACTTTCGGTTTAAAATTGTTGCACTTCTATTTTTTGCTGTTGATTAAAAAAATTATCCTTTCACAGTAAGGAACTTAAACACACAGTAAGGAACTTTTCGTTGGAAACCCAACCGTTGTTTATATTTACGGAATTTGCTTTCACAACAAGTAGTTTTTGAAATCCCGGCTGAATGTTGAACTTCTGATACTTGGCATCTAAATATCATCCCTCATACGTTGCTCCCCACTTGTGACTTCCTTCAAGATTACAATAATTTTAATTTTGCTACTCTTTGTTGTTCTCATCTTTTTGTCTACATGACCGAATACCTCTTTTAGCCCGTCTGTCTGCAAAAAATGTTTTGTTCCTCCATTTGTTTCCCTAACTACGTGCAAAAGATTTCTCTAATTTTGATTTTCACATGCAGCACATGCCGTGTGTTTTGTTTGTGTTTTTTACTCCTTCCTGCCAGCCGAAGAGCCTCCACGTCACGCACACACATCGCATGCACCCTGTATTATTAATTTTAAACTTGGCCTTTTGTGCAATTTTTCCCCGAAAGATTTTTAGCAGCTTCTCGTTTTTTGTGCACGGCTCAGTTTTGTACTTTTTGCATTTTTCTTCAAATTTCTGCGTCTTTTGGATGCATATTAGGCTGGCTGGCTGACTGGCTGAGTGGCTGGCTGGCTGACTGGCTGGCTGACTGGCTGGCTGACTTGCTGACAGCTTTACTGCATTAGAATATCGTTGTATTCGTTGGTGCGCCACTGGTTTTTGATTTTATTGGCAACAAAATCTTCAAGTTCTGCTCATGTGTTTCTTGTTTTTTTTTGCTCTATCCACGTCATCGGCACATTGATCGTTGTTGTTGTTGTGTTTTTTTAACACTCACATTAATATGAAATGTTATTTATAAACAATTAATAATTCTTACAAAACGATTTTCCGCAAAATGTTTTTTCCTTGCAGCGTCTCGCCTGTTTTCTGTAGTCGATATTAATTTTCCTGTCCGCCATTGACTGGCCAAATAGTTCTATTGTAGCTATTCGGTGGACATAGGTGTCCACATAGGGAAGAGGGGATGCAATACCATTTTCTAACTAGTTAAAGAAGATCCTCGAAATCTGATGACATATTTTACATTTACATTAAGATGTTTTTAAATTTGATCAAGTAATTCTCTAATTATATAAAATACCTCGTTTTAGACTATATAGGGTGATTCGTATGAGTTATTCCTATTATCGTCGCTATAATCGAGACTATGATCGAAATTTTATATGGTCCTTTTAGTCAAGAATATAGATCTCATTCCGAATTCGTGATGAGATACGTGACAATATTCGTGATCCAGAGGGCTTTTTCAATCGAACGATACATTACAAGTTTCTTCTCTTCTTGAATTTGGCAATAACTGAAATCGAAGCAGCTTCCTCTGTGATCTCAATTAAGAGCGAGACAGTATCCTTCAATCGAGACGTTAACGAGGTCGAGTAAGGCTTTCTTATTTGTGACGAGGATTGAGATCTACGAATCTGCGAATCTTGATAAAAATTAAACGTATGCATTACTATTTCAGACCAAAGCTATATTTTTAGTACAAAATTGGTCAGTTAAATCAAAGTAGATGCCGTACGATGTCATGTTTTAATCAAAGATTTTAATGTTTTCCCTTTTCACAAAAAAACTTCGTACGCTCCTGGTTCAAATAGCTCTATCGCAGACGTCTCAGAGAACAAAAGTTTTTTCCTTTGCTTGTGTTACTTTTTCGGTGTAATATTTTTAAGTTTTTCGGCTTTTGTTAAAACATATTTACCTTCAACTACTTGTCGCTTTGTGTTGGGGAGAATGTTTATTTAAAAATAGCTGCGCCATTTTTACAGCAACTTATTAAATAGGCAAAGTGGAACTATATTGCTTCATCAGATCGGATGCGAACTGCAGATGCAGCGCACATATGTTGCCAATATATTTGCTGTTGTAATTAGTTTTGAGAAACTTTTACAGAAATTCGTAATTATTTAAATAAAAATTCATTTAAATTTTAAAAGCATTTAAAGTGGTTCTGGTTCCTGTAATTTTTTGTCTCTCGAAAGAAGAAACGCGTAGAACCAACCGAATAAATTTAAAAAGAAAAGCATTTCCGCGTCTTTAGACTAAATCTACAGCATTATGATTGATTGGATCATTAGTAGAGAAGCAGTTAAGGCGAAAAATACAAACGTTTACAAGGAATTTCGTAGGTAGAAATGAGAAGAAAAAGCGAAAATGTCTAAATATAAGTTACTTTAGTTGCTCTAACTAAATATCGTCCATAAAACGAGAAGAAAGCAAAAACAAACAGCAGCATCTACTTCATCCTGGCAGGATCATTAGAAGGCCGCCGGCTACCTGACGCGATTTTGACTTTTACACGCCACACAAAGCCTTTTGCTCTAGTTAGTCCGACCCACGCCATAAACCAAGCGGAATTCTTGGTAAAAAGCGCGCTGCTCTACAGTCTCTTAATCCGGGCAATAAAATTAGTGACTCTCTGTGTCCCCTGTACGCTTAATGATCGTTGGTTTTTGATGTTTGCTTAATCCGGGCTATAAAAATGATCTACGCGTTTCCTTACACTTCTGCAAGATCTGCAAAGATGCGAAAAAATGCATAATTCCGGGTAGAGACAGAGAGTGAGAGAGAGAGAGAGAGTAAGGAAGCACCAGAGTACCAGAGCAGAATCCAAATAGTATAAATATTCTCAGCGCAGGACTCAAAGTAATCAGTTGTATTTCAAAACCAAGAGTGTAAACATCGCAGATTGCTAGGAGTGGCATCCGTCAGTGTACTGAAGGATGCACTGTAGTTACTGCTATTGACTATCATTAATTCTACGCTTTTAAAAAGTAACAAAACACAAGAGGAACAATAAAAGGTACGCAGCATCACTTTTTGGTACTCTTCAACCACCAATCGGCTTTACGGCTTTGGACATCCTGTAAAAAAGTAGGAGTACTTAAAAAATCATTGGATTCCTTCCTCTCCCGACTCTCAGCCGCCAGCGCACAAACCGCTCACTTAAGCCGCTTATATACTTTCTGAGTGTATATACTTCAAACCCTCCAAGGGGTGGCTGCTACCCTCATTCTGCCGAGGCGGAAAAAACTGTGAATTGCCAGAATTTTTGTTGAAAATCGTGCAACATGAGGGTTTCCATCCCCAGCCTCTCTGCACGCGTGCTGACGTCAAGGTTGTTGCCATTGTTATTCAATTGAAGCGATTTTAAGGGTGGCTGCAAGCCTCCGAGAGAGAGGACAATAATTGTGCGCATGCTTTCGAAGCGTGCCACTCCATTTTGTTTGTGTCGACTCAGTTGTTTCCATTTCATTAAGTTTTTGTCTTCGAATTACTATATCTTTTCTTTCCCTTTTCCAGATCTTCTCTGCTTGATTACAATCAACACTTTTTGGCGGCTCGCAACATGCAGAATTGGGGCGCCATGCAAACCACTGCAAACTACGATCAACACAACAACTGGTACAACAGCATGTTTGCCGCACAAATTAAAACCGAACCGGCCACATCGCCGTCACCCCCGCTTGTGGGCACCACTGCGGTCACCACTCAGCTCGAGCACTACCTGAACATGAAGCAGCAGCAACATACCGCCGTGGATACCGCCATGGCACTGTCGCCCAGCAACAATGACAATGTGCCGAATTTCTTCGATACCAACGTGCCGCCGCAGCAGCAGCCACCTTTTATACAGCAGCAACAGCAACACCAACATTATCAGCAACAATTTCAAGCCGCTCAACAAGCTGCCGCACAAAGTCAAACCACTCCTCAGATGCCTTTGGGCTTCAATCCTCTAACGCCACCTGGGTTGCCTTCGGCAGTGTTGCCACCCATGCCGCACTTCTACTCCAATATGCGTCAAAATCAACATACGCCCAGTCCCCACAGCCCCATCTCTCATTCGCATCTGAGCCATGCCGCGCTCGATACTGCCGACAAACTACATTCAGCTCTAACGCCACGCAACACTCCGCCCATGGACATCACGCCGCCCAAGTCACCCAAAATACCTTCCTCCTCCTCATCCTCCTCCACCGCTCCGCAACCGCTGGACCAGGAGAAGGATAACGATCTACTCTCTAACTCCAGCGAGGACATGAAGTATATGGGCGAATCCGAGGACGATGAGTCCATTCGCATGCCGATCTACAACTCGCACGGCAAAATGAAGAACTACAAGTGCAAGAGCTGCGGCCTCGTCGCCATCACCAAGATCGCCTTCTGGGAGCATGCGCGCTCACACATGAAACCCGAGAAGATCCTGCAATGTCCCAAGTGCCCCTTCGTCACCGAGCTGAAGCACCACCTCGAGTATCACATTCGCAAGCACAAGAACCTCAAGCCATTCCAGTGCGATAAGTGTTCGTACTCGTGCGTCAACAAGTCCATGCTGAACTCGCACCGCAAGTCGCACTCGTCGGTCTATCAGTACCGCTGTGCCAACTGCGACTACGCCACCAAATACTGCCATTCGTTTAAGCTGCACCTACGCAAGTACGACCACAAGCCCGGCATGGTGCTCGACGAAGAAGGCATCCCGAATCCGTCGGTGGTAATCGACGTCTATGGCACCAGACGTGGTCCGAAATCAAAGTCAGGCTCCACTGCGAGTTCTCTGAAACGTAGCAACAGCTCGAATAACAGTGCCGAGCGGCATAACCCTGCCAAAATACCGTCGATCTCCGCCGGTACTGGCGCTGGCAGTGTCAGTTCACAGCTGTCTGCTGCTCTGCAAGGATTTACCATGCCGCAACATCAGATGCCTGCCTCTCCAGCAAAGAGCACGAGTTCCACTGCCTCTGAGGTGACGGCACAGCAACAACTGCCACAGCCGCCTTCGCAGCAGCCTACAACGCAGCAATTGCCGAGCCTCCTCTCTCCTCTGGCGACAATAATGCAACAAAATCGCAACATGGCCTTCTTTCCTTACTGGAACCTCAATCTGCAAATGCTGGCGGCACAGCAACAAGCTGCGGTACTCGCTCAACTTTCACCGGGAATGCGTGACGCCGCTATGCAAAACATGCAATTGGAAGCCGAAGGCTCTCACACAGACGACGAGAATGAAAAGAACGGCGACGAAGAAGAAAACGATGATGATCGCAAGTCCGTCGACTCAGCCATGGATCTCACTCAAGGCAGCCCCACCAAAGAGAAGCAGCGATCTCAGCAGACGCCGGAGGTGGCCATCAATTTAAAGCTGCAGGAGGAGACCAGCAACAGTGATACTCCTCTGATCAGTTCCGGCTCGTCGCGGCGCAAGGGACGCGTCCTGAAGCTGGAAACTCTGAACGGTGCCTCGGCCGCACCTGACGTTCAAGAGTCATCGGATGCCCAGCATTCATCATCGGCTGATGAGTCCATGGAGGTGACAACGGGCGGCGATGCTCCCGCCGCAACTTCCACACCCCCAGCGGCGAATACCAGCGCTAACTCGACTGCCTCTTCGTCTGGCAACAGTTCGAGCAGCTCCAACGGCACCACCAGCGCACTGACCAACCCTCTCGGTAACATCTACGAGTGCAAGTACTGTGATATCTACTTTAAGGATGCGGTGCTCTACACCATCCACATGGGCTATCACAGCTGCGACGACGTCTTCAAGTGCAACATGTGCGGCGAGAAGTGCGATGGACCTGTGGGACTCTTCGTACACATGGCACGTAATGCTCACTCTTAGGAAGCCGGGGGGAGTAAATACTCACCCATTCCTCAGCCGGAGTTGAGTAGCTAGAGTTGGACAGCCGGATTATGGACAGTCGGAGTTGGAATGGTCCACGCCGCCGAAGGACTTCGTTGAACTGAATTGTAAATAATCGGAAAACTGGACTCGCCGCAGCCACATCCATTTCCGTTTTACTGAATTGTAAATACAAATTATTAACATGTTTACTCAGCGTTGAACAAGATTGTATATAGCGAACATAATACGGTCTGTGCCTCAGCTGGCAGCCTCCTGACGGCGGGCGACACAGGTCGATATTATGAATTGTAAATAAAAGTAGTTTTAAGAACAAGTATCGCTGGTAAGAGCAGCAGATTTGGTGGTAGCAGCAGAAGAAAAGTGGTAGCAACAGTAGTCAAATTTTGATTGATCTAAGTTTCCTTCTAATTTAAATGAATTTCTAACTAATCTTTAAGTTCAAAGTTTAAGTTTATTTTATTACAAATTTCTTTATATTTTAAGTGGAAAATAAGAGCAAAACAAACAAAGAAGAAGCGAAAATGTCACTAGAATTAGTTTTAAAATTTACACTTTCTTGTAAAAACCTATCAAAAGGTTTAAAACGTTAGAATTTAAGCACTAAATTTATTACACAATTTAGATACCATAGTAATAATTTCTACAATCTAGCTTATGGAATTTTGTATTAATTAGAATTTTTAGTTTTAATTTTTGTTAACTGGTGGTATTTTAAGTTACATGTGAAGGAAACTATTGTGGAAGTATTTCTTGAAACTCGAAATAAGTGTTTTTAAATAAAATCAAATATTGGGCATCGACAAATTAATTTCTTTTATTTTTCCTTTTGATTTGGATTCTCTACACTTTTGATTGCCTATAATTTTCTATTCTGTTTAATTTTCTTTAAAGAAACTGATTTCTTTACAAAACTTAAGGAATCGACAATACAAAAAAGTACAAATTACCGAAGCATAAAAGTTAGAATTAATAAACGTTCATAAGATGGAAGATTTATGGAAGATCAATTCCAAGCTTTCAGAGCAACAAAATCAAACTTAAGTTAAACGTTTTAAGTCAATACAATTAAATTTAGAAGTTATTAGATTTCTACAAAAACTTAAATAAAATCACAGTTATATTCAGATATATTGTATAAATATAAATACATTTCTTCATAAGATTTTTTGTGCAGACAATGAAAGTTAATATAAATAAAATAAAATTAAATAAAATTTTGTATTGAAATGAAATCGTTTCCTTTTTTAGTAACTTTTTTAGCAAATTTCTCAATACGCCACTGCAACATCTTTTCAGATTCAGTTCCCTAATTTAGGTGTCATTATTTGATAATCGAAGGACGATTTGTTTCTTTCTGTTTCTTTTCACTATCACAAATGTTGACTTTCACTTTTTTGACAAGCGAAACATCTTTCGAAATCAAATACGCGCAACACAAAAAAAGCGAACAAACAGGATACGCTAAGAATCTCTGAAGCAAGGGCGCCAAAACTGAGATCCCTGAAATCGAAAGTCCTCCACAACTCTAAGGACTCCCTAAAAGCGGTTGTTGTTTAGCAAACAACGGCTGGCTGGAGCAACGGCGACCAGCACCCGATGCCAAATGTCAACCGTGAACAGAATAACATGATTTATTGCATCAACAGAGATCGTCTGGAAACTCTCTCATCGTTTCCATTCGAAAGAAAACTGCTCGATCATTCGCTAATCTGCGTGCTGCGGGTTGCAGCAATTTGTGCGCATGTTCAACCTCACTCAACGCCAGCAATCTTCTAAAAGGAAAAACTAACAACGTGGCCACGGCGCGCAACCGCCACCGCATTGGCAGCAATCTTCGAAGGCCATCTATCAAAAAATATGATGTGGAAAAATTGAAAATAAAAATTGAAATGCAATGAATATGTTGGAGTGACGTATCGTAAAATGAGAGGTTGGTTTTCCACGGCGATGAGAAAGGAAACGCCTTTTGGTTGCTGCCAAGCAACTGCCTCTCCTTCCGTGAGGTGGTCCTCCTGCATCGTCACGAACGATCCGTTTTCCTTTCCAAGATGCTGTGAAAATGCCGCTCGATTTGAGATTTTCTTTGCATGCAATGTTACGCATGCGCCGAACACACTTCTAGCTTCCGTTCCTGCCGAGTTTCGAGATCTTCCCGCATTGGTTGATCGTCGTGATCCGTGCCGGAGGGGGAAACAGAATTGAAGTCTCACACGTGGCATTCTGTTTGAATATTAAGAGGGTCGCTTTGATTCCTCTGCTGATTGGTTGTTTCTTTTGTTCGATTTTTAATGCGAATGAAGATTTTAAGCAAAATTAATTTATCTTTGTTACTTAGAAAGTTTTTACAAAGTTTTTTGTGGATTTAAATTGAAAATAACTTTGAGAGAATATATATTTAGAATAGATTGTGTGGAAATATTAAAAATCTTAAAAAACAACTCGTGCGTTTGTGTGATAATGCAAAATTCATGTTACATACAATATACTATATATATTTCTAAACCCTTTAGAAAGCGTCTTTAAGAATTTTTGTTAAAAAATTTCAAACAATTTGCTTACGAAAGCTTTGTAAAACGTTTTTAAATGTTTTGAAAACTTCTTTTAAATTTGTAACACAAAAACTTCTTCAAGAAAACGTATTCCATAACACATCAATTTGAAAGATTTGAATGTTTAAAGGAGAAATAAAAGCTTGGTGTAGGGGAAAATTCTGTTTATGATATTTTCACTCCATTCCCAACAAAATTTCATGTTGCTCCGCAGACTTCATTCGATGTCGTTTGTTACCTTCATAAAATCTCTGAAACTTGTATATAATTTTAAAATATCTCACAATAAGTATTTCAAAGGGGAGGATTACACTAGCAGACCTCATTTGAGGGAACTTTTACTCATTACATGAGGGGAGGAAGTATGTAGAAATGATGCGGTTTATTTTTAGTGTGCCCAAAATGTTCAAATATGAAAAGAAACTCCTTCGTCTTCATTTGACATAAAATATGTGTTGAATGGTGGAAGAAGGATATTGAGGGACTCCATTTCGAAAAGAGGGAGACATTTTTGATTTTGATAAATTAAAGAAATTTAAAATTAGCTGTGTTTCACTGATATTTTGTGTTATTATTAAAGTTCTCTATTAATGAGGAGTGTAATATTAAGGGAAAGTCACCCAGATCTATAAAATCTACATACAAACATTTGATGTAAACTACAATATTATAGAACAACATAAAATGAAATCAAAAATGGCTTGCCAATCTGAGAAAGTGAATTATGATCTCATGAAATGATACACGATCCTTGTTCGCACAGCATCGGTTGTCAAGATCAATTAAATCGCCTCGAGATTAATAGCGTCGCCCACTTAATAATTTGGCACGCCTCTTTAGAAGTCCTCACCGCTCCGCAAGAGGCTCTCTCAGTCAGTCAGTCAGCTGGTTGGCGGCCACTGCACTTTCGTTACGCTATCCAACAGCAAAAACAAAACCACTGAAAGGGAAACCGATAATTTTTTCTCCTGTGTTTATAGAAATAAATTTTTTTTATACGCATAAACGGCTAAAATTTTTCACAAACAAATCGTAAGCGCCACAACGTTGCAGGATCTCCTCTACGTTTTACACATGACGTCATGGCAGATCAAGCGCTCACACGACTGACGCAGGGTCAAGACAAGCCAGAAAACGATAGCGAAAAGGATCCTTGCCAAGGACCTGCCAAACCATTTACGCTGAAAAGGGATAATTGAAAGGACGCAGGTCGTGTGCTTCGATCGGCTTAACATCAAAAGCCGCACATGCTGTATGCGCCGAACGCTCATCGTCATCATTAAGACAGCCAGAGTTGCCAACCTCCATCGTGTATTTTCAACTGAACGTTAAGAACTTTTTAATTAACAACCATGAAGTTGTGGAAAAACACAATGAAAACGTTTCGAGAAACACGAGGAAAGAGTGTTGTTTGCCCGTGTATTCCCTCTATTCTTTCACAGCCAATCAACGGCTCATCTGGTTGATCGAAAGGGTCCTCAACGGTACAGCGCTACATGGAAACACGCGCATACCATCAAAAAACAAACAACAAGCACAACAGCCACTCAGCTGCTTGGTTCTCAGCGGCAAACTAATCATTGGGCATCAAATACTCCCACGTCAATACCGGCCGCAGAATTCTAGGAAAATAGAAACGTATAAATCGCATGGTCCCAAAAACGAGCTGCGCCCTATAGGGTAAGAATTGCCTAAAAACAAAACCCGAATTATGGTGTGGTTTTATGTGCGGCACCCTTCACGCCACTTTTTTCGCTTTCTCAGCTCAATTCTAACAATTTCCAGTTGTTTTCCCCTTTCAACATCCATCCATCCATCCACCCACGAGTATTAGGAACTCTCTGGTAACGGGGGTAAGCTTTCGGTGAGGGAAAATGGAAAAACCGTGTTATTTTTACCCTTAAATCTTGCCCGTTTTCAAAATGTTGCCAAATGCTGAAGTTTTTTGTTTTTAACAAAATAGAAATATCATCAACAATATGGCGTGTTTTCTCTTTCGAATTCTTATGTTTGCTAAAATGTTTGCTGGAGGCGTTACGATGAACACGAATTTAATTAGGACGCAGTGGGAATCGTATTCACAGGAACTGGGAAGCCATGTTGTTGAATGGAATTAATAATAAAAATCTTTTATAACACTGACATTTCAATCGAAATCGTCATGATTTGGTAGCTTGTATTACTATAATATAAAACGGGTATAATATTTAAATCGTTTAAATTTTAGAATATCATTATAATTAATTTTATCCAGAGTGGAAAGTCATCTTCTTCCCAAATATGGGTAAGTTTGCGAAATATTTATATAACTTGTTGGAGATTTAGAGAACAAAAGTATTTATTGGGAATTGTCGGTGTTATAAATTGTTTTTATTTAAGAGTTTGTATTGTAAGAGGGATACCTGTGTACATAATTAAAAAACTGTGCATTGTAGATGAACTCTAACGTTCGAATTAGATTCCGAAACTTGATATTAATGCAGAGTGAGCAAAATTGTAAATTTTTTAATGAATAGAATTGATAACTAAAAGAAAAAGGAAAGAAAAGCCTTGGAAAGAGATTTCATGTACAACATTAACATTTTGTGGTATACAGTTTTTACTAAAGTTTCGAATAAGTATACATTTTAGGAAGTGAACGTTGTACTCGTACCTGATGATCATTTAACATGGTCATTATTCCCACATAGTATTACCAAATGCTGGTCACTAATGTCGGCGTAAAGCAAGGAAATATCATAACCAAACCTTAAAAAAGGTGCAATTTCTCCCTTCATCTTCTCTTCAATAAGAAATAGTGTAAAGTAATAAATATTCTCATAACTTACAGCTGTTAAATTCATTACGCCAGCACAAAAGACGACGAACACAAAACCAGAAATGAGCATTCTTTGTAACCCAAATTACACCTTTCAGATTCTTTTTTTTACCATAGCTTGCTTTCGGTTTTTGGATTTCTTGCTAAAAATTGGCCAGTTAAGATATATAGAGTGCGTGTGTAGATGTTTTTTGTGTTTCTCTTTCTCTTCTTGTTGCTATTCTGAGCCCATACAATACCTCGAACAGCCGACAATCCCTTAAAAACAATCCACAAGCCGAGATAAGAAACCTTTATACCGAACAAAGGCAACCTTTCCTTGCTATCTATTTCTTGTCTCTTGCTATATGTTTGCATTTTCTTTCGCTGTCGTTCTTCCGGGGTCAATTGTTATGGGTTCCGATTAACATCTTGGTGATCATGGGACAAGGAAATCAAAGGTCAAGCAGAAGCAGAGACAGTGAGACTTCGAGACTACTTCGGGCACAAGCCAACTTCCTCTTGAGTTGTACGGGGCCTTTGGTTTCATTTTCAACCGAAGTAACTGCTTTTGCAGACGGGACTAAAGATGAAATGGAAACTATATAATGATGTTTATATGAAAACTTTAACGATTTTATTGGGTCCAAGAACTTAGGTTCCTAATATCTATCGTCTATGTAAAAACTTGAAAAATAATAGTTACGGTTTCGATTTTTCTTGTTCGAAACACAGAACTTTTATGCACTATAACGTGCGACTCTTCAAATATCATAATGATTTTGGCAAAAATAGTTTGAGACCTACGGTGGCAACATAACGAATCCTTAATTCGGTACCGATCACACCAAGCCATTTACATGGTTCCCAACTACATTTATTGAAATTCTATTAAAAATAGTATTCTGCATTTGAATCGATCGTGTGCTGTTTTTAGTTTCGCTCACAGAATGTTGATGGTAGTGGTGGTGGTGGTGGTGGTTACTCTCCATATCGTCCTCGTGTTCTCCTCTACTCCGCAGCATCATTTTACCTATAATAAAAATAGAAATACAGCAAAAAATACCAAAAAAATCACACAGACAGAGAAAAATCAAAGGAAAAAACATCTGCTCCTGATGGCACTTTAGTTACACAAAATACAAAAAAAAAATATGTGCAAGAGTTCCAGTTGTTGTTGTTGTTGTTTTTGTAGTGGCTATATTTCCAGTAACATCAGTAAATGGGGTTGCAGACGACCGTTGGTTATCCATCCATGCTAGGCAAACATTTGAGGATACAGATGCAGAATAGAAGGAATGATTTGGTCAGGACTAACAGGACACACGCCACATTTCGTACAAAAACAACAAACACAATATTAACGCGCGTTTTTGTCATCACATTTATAGAGTGAGTGAGAGGGTGCTATTTTTGTAAAAATCAGCTGACATTATAAAAGTTAGAAAGAAATTTCGGAGTAGGATGTAGTTTTTTTTGTACTAAATAACGATTTTTCATAAATTCTAAAAGCGATGTAAGCAATCAAACGAGAGATGCAATTTTCAGAATCACCTTCCACATTTCGGGAGACACCAATCTATATTTTGATATACGATTGGGAAGCATATACTGCTTCCTCGCACAGTTTTTCTGTTCTGCATCAGTCTCACTTCTTACTGAAAATGATAGAAAACTAAAGAAACAAATTCAAAAAACGCTTTAAATTCTTCTAATCCTTATATATGTAAATACAACTCGACCCTTCCCTCTTAAAAAGTCAATAGATTTCAAACCCAAACTCAACGACCAATCATGTGACGCGAAGAAAGATCATTAAATCACAAATCAAAACATTTTTTTTACCCAAATTTTTTTACGGTCCTCCAAAATCAACAAGCGTATCACGAGATTACGTGATTGCGGCCAATAAAAACACAATAAAAAATAAGATATTTCTGTATATATATATTTTTTTTTGCAAAAGCAAAAACAAAACAGAAGCAACCCCTAATTTTTTTTCTATATATAGTATTGTATATTTTCAGGCATCGCTGGAAACATCAAAAAATAGCAAAACTGCGAAAAAACGTACGAGAACATGAAGCGTTCTATGAGGGTTGAAAAGTACGGCAGATAGAATGGTTGGGTTGTTTTTGCCTTCTTTATCATTTGAATCAACGAGGGGTGCAAAAAAGAAAAAATAACGTGGGGTGGTTTAGAATTTTTTGTTGAGAGAGGGGAAAACGATCAATAAGAAAAGAAGAAATTTCAGTATTCGCTGGACAGGGTCGGGTTTCCCTTTTATTTTAGTGTGCCTAAAAAACAGGTAGGATTTTTTGTCGGTAAAAAACATCAAATTCAAAGTGACGGGGTGACGATGATCAACCTGAAAAATTGACAATCCCTTGTGAGAGATATCTGCTGATTTGAAAGGATATGTTATGGTTTACCTTTTTTAAGGATGCGAGGAGAGAGGTTTTCTTGTGATTTCTACTTTTCTTGCTTTCTATTAGGTTTTCTTATGGGTAACATGAGTATTCGTATGTATTTCGGTGATACTTTTTACAACAGGTGACGAGAATGTTTTTGTTTGGTGGAATTTTTCTCCATTATTGATGTTTTTGTGCGTTTGAGTTTCCATCTGACACGAATTCTGATCTTTACCAGTTCTGACAGCACTAAAAGCGAAATTTGTCAAAATCTAACATATTATATGGAATTTTTTTTATATAGATTAAGGTTTCAATGTCGCCATGAGCTGCAGTTATTTGATAACCCCGGATGTGGTTTTTATTACAGAGTTGATTGTTGTTAACAGCGAGATTAAGAATTTTGTAAGGAGGAATTGAGGACAAGAAGGCAACCAAGGTGAGTAACGCCTCTGCGAGTGAAAAAAGGTATATTTCGCTAAAGCAAAAGGGAGTAATTGAAACGATTTTTTATCATAAGGTAAAAGTAGGTGGAAATTTGAAATGTCTGAACCGTTAAAACAGCAAATCCTCAATGAGAAATCATATATCGAGGAGGAGGCGTGTGCCTTGAGATTAGTTTTCGAAATAACAGAAGACTGCACGTGTCGCTAGCACAAAACTATAATTCCTTAAAATTCAGCTGCTACAGCTGGAATCGCAACAAAATTCCACAATTTTACACACCGAGAACATTCCTTCATTCCTGCCATAATCAAATAATCATGCTGAAACTCATTGAAAACATTGAAATACGCTTCATTGTTCGAGACCCAGCCTGAAGTTTGTCAAGTATTGCAATTGTAGAATTCGTTGCAATTTCTGCTACAATCTTGCATTATTAGATACAACGATGATCGCACAAAAGAACCCTTTGAAACCAAGCCGTTCTGCGATCCCCTAACTATTTGTCGCTTCCCTCTCAGCTGGTTTTGTTCACTTTCACCTGGTTTCATATATAATTTGTACCGAATTCAGCACCGTCAGCAGCAGGTGTTGGTGCTCGATTGCAACACCTATTCAACCAAAAACCCACAATTGTCGAGTGGTATCCATGCATTGGTGCAGAAATCCATCAATTTCCCTAACAAAACACCCCGATTTCCTCTTAAACCGCATAAAGTATTTCTGCAAGATGCAAAATTGTTCACTTTTCTCTACCGATTTCACATCCTTTCCTTTCTTTTTGCTTGAACGAAAGGATGGATGTTTAACATGCACAGGGGTTCGGTTTGGTTCTGTCACATTTTTACAGCTGGCGCATTAGAGTTTCTCAATGATGTGAGTGTCCTGTCACAGGAGTCATTAACGCCCTTTGATTGAATTGTATGCAGGTTTCTCCTCTCTCTCCTTTCCCTCCTCTCTGCAATGGTGTACAAATATTTATTTGCAACTCAGCCTAAATAAAATCAAGAGGTGTCGGTTTTCGGAGGTTATTTTATCCTTTCATTTTCTATTGTCCTTGTGGTAGTTATTCAAATAATTTTCTTTATAAAAGAAAAAAATAAATCCCACCTGGCGCATTTGAGAGAAAATTATTGAAAAAAATCTACGCTTTCACTATGAAAAGCAGTCAAAAATAAAAATTTCAATGTTTTTGATCGAGTTTCTTTAGAAGATTTAACGTGAAGATATATGGAGTTTTAAAAACGTACTTTTTATAAATAAAAAAAATTTAAAAGAGAGTTATTTCTCGCAGAAGTGTCAGATATCCGAGCATTACTTCTGTGGAGTTTAAAAAACATGAGATTTTGGGAAGCTTTGTTTTTACTCTTTTTAGCCTGAGGTTTCTTTCTTCCAATCAGACTCAAACCTCGAACTCCAATCTCTCATCAACTTTATATATCAGTGCATCACTCTTAAATATTAACACGTTTTTAAAGCATATATAAATTTTTCAAGAAAATTAAAAATTCTTTAAAAAATATCTTATCCTATCCTCCTCTATATCGCATATCCTACCCTCTCCTGAAAAAACACCTACTGCTATTGAAACTCCCTCAGTAACGCCTCATAAAACCACAATCACCCCATCCTTCATTGCTCAAAAAAGATCAAGTGGGGTTAACCTTCCAATCACGTAGAATAATTAGGTAACGATAACACCATCCAATTTGACCTTTTTTTATAAGCGCATTTTTTACATAAGCCTATAAAAAAAGTACCCTCCAGCCAAATGCGCGTCGCTCCCCTCGATAAGCGCTCTGCAACGAGGGTTAAAAAATTATTCGAGCCTCGAGCCTCGTAAGTGGCGCCACTTAAGGGTGTTTTTACGTATACTATTACATAATTGGACAAAAAAAAAACGGAAATGGTGGTTTTTTAATTGAAATGAGGGTTAATTTTTCGATGTTACGTACTCTCAACAAGGGTACTTTTTTACTTGTTGCAGCGGAGGATTTTTAAAGCAATAGTGACGCAACAAGTAGGCAACCTTTTGTTGCTCGCTACCTTTTTAGGGTGTTGTGATATAATAGTTATAAAGGAGAACATAAGTGATGAAGGGTAAAACGTATGTCTGTTTGTTTTTTTTCTTTTTTGTCTCGTGGACAGCTAATAAAAATGAAAGGGGGAAAAGTCATCAAGATGGAGTTGAAAGGTGTTAAATGAGTTTTTAATGCTTTTCATTTGTTGTAAACACAACACAAAAAACATGTAACAGTAGGTAACCCTTATCATGTGCTGTAAAAGGATAATATTACGTCGACCGACCCTTTCTCACTTTAACACAGAAGTGATATACTTGAAGAGGATCATCAGAACACATCGAAGGCGTCCCTTTTTCTTAACACTTTCACTGTCAAGTTCAAGACAGCAGACGAGATTCTTTATAATTGGATTCTTCACTTTGGGATCCCTTTATCGGGTAAACATGTGCGTTTAAATCCCTGCGGTAGCACACTTAGTTTCAGATGATCCCCTCCGCTTTTGTTGATTGTTGTTTTCTATTTTAGAATCACGTCAACGCCATTTTCTTTTGTTTCTGTATAGAGGTGTGATGCCTTCTGATAGAGTTAGATTTTTCAATCGTTCGGGTTTTTGTTTTAATTGGCTCTTTTATTTTTAGAAGTATGAAAAAGAATGGCGTCTTTTAAGACGCACGTCGTCAATTCTACTAAAAATAACTAATTAGGTTTGGATAGCGCTATTGTTTGAATAGTACTCAATAATGGGAAAGAAGGCGGGGAGCTTCATTTGAACAGCTTCATAAAAATTTTTGTGTGTATTATTTATTATGTATACATTTTACAAACTTTCGGATCCTCCATTTTCATTATAAGAAATAGTTTCTTTTAAATATAAAATTACGTTTATAAATTCGTAATGTAAAAATAATATGGTATTGGAAAGCCGAAATCGATTCAAAAGGTACGCAATGAACCGCCTGCATTGCTAATCGCAATAATTAAAAAAAGTCTCAATTATTCTTGCCATTTGCACAACATCCATTCCTTTTTCTTTTTCATTAGAAACTCCGTTTCAGCTGAATGGATTCACAAGAGAACCATTCAGATTGTGCGCACAGAACACCGGGTGTGCAGAAGTAATAATTTGCGCCATTCGGTTGACATCATTATCGCCACCATCATCACCAACATCAACATCAACTGCACCTACAACAAAAGCAACTCATATCCTGTTTTTCGTAACGTGCCGCCGATTTCATCAAGCACACTTTTTCGCTTTTCCTCCTCCTTCACATTTCAGGCCAGCATACTGAACGCCCTTGCCTGGTGCTGCAAAACCCGAGAACTTCGACAAGCGTGACATTTTCATTCATTTACAGATCGTGCGTCAGATTTTTGACTGACGATTGTAATTTTCGCTGATGTTATGTATTGACAGAGATTCTGAAATCGTTGCCATCGTAACCTGCCTCTCAACAGATCGCACGATCGTGCGTCCTTTTTTTGACTGTGAATCCTACTTAACGTCGCTCGAGATGCACGCCAATCGTCCGGTGACAGGATTAAAAACTATTTAAGTAGCTGGAGCATGCAATGTCGTCGGGGTATTCCAGAATATCGTTCCTTTGTTAGTGGCATATTCGGTTCAATTGATTGACTGCTGCTGTAACTCAATCGAGCACAATTTGATGCTATCATCAGCAACATGAGGAACGTTTCACGCTGGATCTCTTTTTTTAAATTTTGATCCAGACAAGCGGAAAATTTTAAGAAAAAGAGGAAAATTTTTTGTCGTTTTGATGGCAGAGATTTTGTAATTCTTGTAGTACCATAAAGTTACCATTAAATTTTTGCTTGTTTTGAATAGGATTGAATTTTTTACGCATTTATAAAATTTTTCTGTAATTTTATTATGATTTTTTTTAATAACACTAATTAAAATTGCGCAATAGAAACATAACTATCAATAATTTTCTTTATTTTGCTAATAATATTTACGGAAACAAATTCAAAGTCCTTAATTCCTTTTTATTAAGTTATAATAACATAATTCGACCAAATATTGTAAAGTAAAAGTATATTATTTCGTTAAATAATATTCAATCAAGTAAAATAATAACAATTAATATAACATAACAATACTATAACAATACTACAACAATAATATAACAATTTGACATGTTTCACTGTCAAACACAAAGAACTGTCAAATCAAATTATGATACTTTAATACCAGATAACCAGTCCGGAGAACTAATATTTTTTATGAAATCTTCTTACTAAATTACTTTATTTCGCCTCTATTACAGAATGAGGAATAAAATCAATGTAATATAATATATATTACTAACCAAAATCTTGAATTCCGCAAAATCATACCACAGGATTGTAATCGTTAGATTGATATTCGATAATAACTAAATACAAATAAATAGAAAGAATCAAAGAACCTCATAAAACGCAAAGAATAATTAAAAGAAAAGAAAAACAGAGGCAGATGGCCACCCGAAAGAGCGTGCCCTACACGCGCTCTCATAAAATACTCACGCTATCACGCTATTAATGTTGCCTACTAGAGCCAAGTGTACCGAAAAGTACTTGAGTTCGACGAAGATCAGCTATAAAAACAACAAATATAAGAAAAAAGGAAACTCCAAAATAAGTAGGAAGTTAGAAGAACAAAGAATGAATGCTGAAGTAGTAGAAATCAGAAGTCTTTCGCGCCGACCCTATTCTTTCCCCATTTCAGGAGCGAGCATTGGCTCGCGTGTTTCTCCGCTTAATGAACCTTCAGCTACCCCTAAGTCAGGTCCTGAACTCAAATCTTCCTCATGACCTTTCGTAATGTTACGACAGCATGCCAGACGCGACATTTAAATTCTCTTCGAGATCCATTTCCTCCTTCTTCTTCTTCGTCTTTGCTGCGACCCTCTTGATCAAAATCGGTATAGGGAACGTTCGATCTTAGGTCGCGTTTGTTGGTAGGGTCGCGACATTTCACATTCTGTGTGTCATGACATCTTAAGGAATTCATTCATACGCGTATTGGAATTTAAATGAGTTGCTGATGTTGCTGCCACGAAGGATCCTTCTACGGAATTACAAAGTAAAGGGCGAGCGCAGGATATTCATGTTTTTTTTTTTCCTGTGTGATCCAAAAGTAATTCAAGCTGCACGATTCGAATCGCGGTCTCGCGTGTGTGTGTTTAATTTTTGTTGGGTCACAAATTTGTGAAAATCTGTGTCAAATGGCTCGTGCGACCTCCGCCAGGACTACTCGCACTCTGAGCACCCGTTTTCCCGTGTGTGTCTGTCCGCGTGTCGGCCGTTCGCCGCCATAACTCGTCGTAATTTTTCATAACTGACGCTTATGTCTGCGCAAGCGTGTAAGTTTTATGCTTCTTTTCATGTGTTAATATTTCTTGAAGGTTGTTCGATGCAACGGTTGCAAGGGGATGTCGTTTTAATGTTGCCTCGATTTGTCGAGGGTGTTTTCCGCTTTAAATTTCCTTTGATTTTTTTTTTGAGGTGGAGAGGACACAGCTGCTTGTGACACTGGATGGAGCCAAGGGATTGTTGATGGTTAACCCATGAAGGTGGAGTTAAACTCTCAGTGAGTTATATACTCGTTTTTGGGACTAATGAACTAAACTGAACGTTAAAGTACGAAAAAGTTTAAGATGTCAACTTGACATTTTCGACATTCATTTGTTTACAGAAGCAAATCAGTCAACTTCAAAATTTCTTCTCAAACGAAGCTGTACAAAATTTTGGTTTTTGGGAAATTGCGGTGAAAAATTCAGGTTTTCAGACATGAGTTGTGCGAGTTGCAGTGAGTAAACTTTTCAAATTCAGGGCTGTTAATTTTTAGCTATTCTAGCTGTATATAAGCTTAGTTATAATTCACTTATAATGCATTTTCCGACTAAAATACCACCTACTACCTCTTTCCCAAATATTATTGAGTTCGAATAAATTATTGTATCCGTCAAAAACTAACAATAACTGCTTGCTCAGTCCAACCTACTAAAACACCTACTGCCGCTGCATCGTCGATCGTCACGCCAAGGATCGGATAACATGTCTTAATGAATGGCCGCCGTCGACGGGTGATACCGTCTCCGCCAACACCGCCGAGAGGATGGCTGGATGCGTCGCCATGAGCTCCGTTGCGCGTTTAACGGGAAACAATTGTAAATGAGGCTCAACTTGTTATTGCAGATGTTGCAACATATTGTTATGAGCTGCCGATCGCGACGCAGTTGCAAGAGGTCCTCCACTTCGAAAAGGTTTAAAAATAGAGCTCAAGGTGTTCACTTCAGTGTTCAGACGGTCGATATTTCATTTGTGACACGCTTTTTCAATGTTTTCGAATCTTTTCTAATTTTTATTTAATTTTATTTTGTGTTTTTCAAAGTTCAAGTGCTGATACCCTGAGGAAGTTTTATTTATTTATTTTGAGGAATATGTATTTGATAATAAGGATTTTTGATGATTCCCGCAGTTCTTGAATGGCTTGAGGATTTCGAATATGATATTAATTAAGTAATAACAAGTAGAGATGGGGTAATATTTTTCCTTAAATAGATGAAGATATCAATTATGATTAGGAAAAAGAACTTCACTAAAAATTGCTTTTTCTGTTTTTTTGCAAAAAACGGAAATACGCAATCGTGCGAACTGTTACCTCCAGCTCTTAGCTCATTCATTGATTGCCTGTCCCTTTATTTGTGTTCCTCGTACTCGTGCAACGATCGATGATCTCCCAGGGTGCGGTGGTGTTTGTGGCATAATAGCCACTTCCTTAAAATGTCCTTTTTGTTGCTTTGTTGTCGAAATAGCTGTGCGCATGCTAGCTTTTTTTAAACTCAATGCAACGTCTCCCTCTCTCTGTCTCTCTCCTCTTCTTTTCCGTTGCTCATTCGGCAGAAGTGATCCTTTCTTTGGGACAATTAAAAAAGGACACAATAGCCAATGGTCTCCGTTGTCAGCTTACCAAAGCAAATCCGGATCTTGCGTTATGTTCTCATCTCCATGGGGAAAAGAGAGTCGGAGTCCCAGAAATCTAATTCAAATGGGATATAAATCTTCGGAGCGCGCCAAGATCTTAACAGGGAGCAGTTGTTTCCATTGATCACTCAGCTCTAACGAATATGAATGCAGAAAATATTGGAAAACAGTGTCCTGTCGCGCTGGCTTAATTCGAAAATGCAAAAATGTCCAACGATAAACTTGGTCATTGTCGGCTCACGACTTCCGCTCATGCATACATACACATGTATCAAATGAGCATTTGAGATCATCTCAACCAAGAGATTATTTTTATTCAAAAAACTTCAGAACGCATTGCAACTTATCGTAGATACCAAAATCTTAATTGTCCTTGGAGATCAGTAGATAGTTAGCTTTGCTCTAGAAACATGGATTTCTTTCCTGAGTTCCTACTTCGATATAACGAGTTCGTTAGCACGAGCTCGCACCCAAGTTCGTTGCTTTCTTTCTTCCTTTCTTTTGTCCTCTGATCTGATAGTTGATGATCGTTTACTGACCCTTAAGGCGACCTCAGCCCCGGTCCTTACTCTGCTGTCCCCTGATTGATTGTCCGTTCGCTTGACCTTTTATCACCAATAAACTCAGAAACGGTTGCCTTTGATTTTAAGAAGCAAAAATTCATACTATGAAATTCTCAATAAAATCAAATCTGCGAGCCTCATGCAGGCGGCTATCGTCGGCTCAAATTTGGAGTGAAACTATGCCTGAATGGCACCCTAATTGTGGGATCGGCAGCTGGACTCGTGCAGCCCGTGACCCTTAGTTGCTTTTAACGGATGTACTCACAGTTTGTGGGCGACTTTTCTTGTTGGTTTTTTGAGGGTTTTCTGATTTTTTATCACAAGCTGGGGTTCACTTTCTCCCTTATTTGAAAGTCAAAGTAAATGTAAAATTAAATACTGAGCCTTCGTTATTATATAAAATAACATTCTATAATATTTTTTGTTTAAAAGCTTTTTTCATTAGTTTTATCAAAAATATTTCAACCTCATAACGCGTTTAAATCAAAATTGAATGTAACGACAATGAAATAATTGAAACGTGTAGAAATAAAAGAGAAAATTGAATGTTTATTTTAATAACTATTTATTTTTACTATTTTACTATTTTTTATTTGTATTTTACGAAAATTTGCATACATTTACTGAAATTTAATATTAAAATCACTCACAACATAAAACATTTACAATCAATAAAATTGCCTATTTAAAATTATTCAATATATATCGAGCGTATATTATATGTATATTGTCTTAATATATTATACGCCCGTGTTTTACAATTATATTGTAAAATTGTTACTAGAATTTCATTTAGTTATTAATTTAGCAGAATCGTCGCTCCCTACTTAATCTTTATTTAGTCGCTTTGAATCACAATTGGTGTAGCCTTCCAAAAATTACAGTTCATCCGTACTTCGATTCTTTTTGTACAGCGTTTTTACTAAATCCGCAATTAATTGCGCCACATCCATTCGATAGTCTTCCCCACTACGGACAAAGCGATTGATTAACGTCAGCAGTATGTGTCGCAACTGCGGGCTCTGTGACCAACGCACTGAGCAAAAGGATTGCGTGTTTTTCAATGCTTGCACAAAGTATTCAGTGAGGTCGGGTTGTTCCAGCAGCTCATACAAATTCGCCGTAATAATATTGTCCAATGTATCACAGTATCCGTTATTTAGTAACCATTCGGGAAGGTTTATGTGGGCATACTGCGCTGCTGCCTGTGCATCGCCTCCTTCGCGAGAAGACTCTGCCAGCACCAGTTCTTTTTCCACAATCAGATCACTGATGAGTGTTGCAGACTTGGCTTTAATTTTCAGTTCGCACTCTTTCGCCATAACAGCCACCAGTGCCTGCGTACCCAGCTTGGAAAGGATGAGTTGTTGTGCCAGCGGGAACTTGCGCAACAGGCTGCCAAATGCGTACAAAGCAGCGGACAGTTCATCGGTGTGCGTGGATGTGGTGAGTATCTGCGCCAGATGCGAGCCAAAGTTCTTCTCGAATACTTTAATCTGTGCCTTGGGATTGTTTTGGGTTAAAGCGCCGAGTACACGCATCGCCTGCACACGCAAATTCACATCAGTGTGGTTGACCATCATGGGCAACAACATTGTGTCCAGTCCACCCTCGTCGATGAACCACAAAGCGTTGTCGATTTGGTGCGCCAAGTGCTTCAGGTTTTCCAGGATACCCAGCAAATCACGGGTTTTCTTTCCGTCGTCCAGCAAGCTTCCTTTGTGGGGCTCCGTTTTGCTAACATTATTGTACTCCTGCAGCAGTAACGTGATGATTTCTGCGTCACTCCTGAAATTGTATCGCATTTCATCGTATGACTTCTTCAGTTCCTTGTAGGATTTGTACTCGTGCTTGATCTGGTCAAGCCTATCGGGCGAGTAATCGATCGCCATCGGTTCCTTTGGTAGATTCTTCAATGCTTCCTCCATTCGCTTGCTAATCTTGGGATGAGGATGAGCAGTTCCTTCTACCGGCTTTTCTTCAGAGTTCTCCGGTAAGGTTGACAACGCACCGTCACTTTTCTCCTCGGATTCGTCCAATAGTTTCGCTTCTTTCATACCTGTCCTCATATTAATACGAACGTGTAGTCCTCGTGGAATTCCTTGCCCTGCGTATAGATTCTTGGTGAGTTTAGTATATACATTTTTTATTTTGTCGACGGACCTTCTTTTATTTCCTGCCACTCTTTGGTGGGAATGAACGTGTTATTTTCCGCAGCCATACACAACCGGTGGGTGCTTAACATTGCCAATACCACAAACCACTTGTGCATGTTGTGTTGTTTCTTCCTTTTATTTGAAAATTTAATTAATTAAAAATAAATGTGTTATTCACAAAGAATTAAATGCTCAGGTGTTTAGAAAAATTTACTTGATTGTTCTGAGAGTAGCAAAAAATATTTCAAGAATGTAAACAGTTTTACTAGAGTTGATAGTTCGTGAACTAATGAGTTTAATTGATATATATTTTCTTTTGAACGATTTATTCTTATTAAGAACATGAGCGAGCGTGGCCAACTGAAAGTTTTACTATTGCTGCCAAATCAGTATTGTTTAAAAAGCCCCTATAAAATGCCCACTACTAGTCTCACCATAGAAACGAAAGATCGCACAATAACACTGTATATTTTTTCTAGGACTTTATATTTAGGACCGACTTTATATTTATAGTTGAAATCACCGGAATTTAAACTCGAAAATGTTTTTTGGTATGCAACATCAATACAAAGTTACTTTACTCCGGAAACGGTCATAAAACGAAAGAAATTGCAGTTCTAAAGTACACTAAAAAGTATCGCACCGTGGCAACTCTGTTTTATTGTAAAGTTGTGTACAGTACGTAACTAAAGGCTACATCTTTCAATTATAAACATTTCCGTTTCAACCTTTCGTCCGTTCAGTATAGATTCATGTTTATAAAGATTTCGCCGAAGATTATGGTCAGAAACAATTGATTTTAAAATCTTGAAAATAAATTATAAAATAGGAAAAGTTTACATTTAAAGAACATTTACTTAATGCCGAAATTAGTTTTCGTACAATAAATATTTAAAGAGATTCAACTTGCTGTAAAATAATTCTTGAAAACTTATTTTTAAGTAAATATTTTTCTATTTATTCCTACATTTTAATAATAAACAAATTATGGTTTTATTTTTGAAAAAATAAGGAAGTATTTTGGTTTCTTGGAATCCACTTCTTCAAATCCCGGGGTGGTCAACGCCCAATACAAATGAGTTTGTGTACTAGTTAATTTAGTCTATTAAATTTAAATTTACTGTCTAGTAACTGTAGCTTGTACATTTAACTGTTAACTTATAATTTACTGTCTAGTAAATTTAACTACAAATAAATGTATTGTTACAATATTTGTTGCATTTATGGAATCTTTCAGTAAGCGCTAATGGAAGTCTATTCCTTTTTGACACTGACGTCATCGGTGCTTTCCGGAGCCGTGTAAACTGCTACAGCAGTTGAGCTCTGTTGCTCTGACTTGTCCAAGAGCTTTGCTTCCTTTTTCCCTGTTTGCATATTTATTCGTATATGAAGTCCACGAGGAATCGCCTGCCCTGGAAATTCAAGCACAAATTTTCATCTGACCCACCACCACATTGAAAAGCATCAACCTTCTTGTATTTCTTGCCACTCCTCTGTGGCTACAAATACTTTTCCGCCTGAATGAGACTGGCCTTGCAGCATTTCACTATTTTATTTTTCCAAATAGCAAATTAGTAATGAAAAACTTCTATATTTCCGTGGAATCGCACGTGGAACTTATAATACAAATCAACAACCACTTCTGACGTTAGCTATGGGAGAAGTAAACAAAAAATGCACTCCGAATTAAAGATGTGGTTTTCTGTAGTCGATTAATCTTTACTTCCATTAATATTCGATAATTATATAGTTTTAGCAGAGCCGAGATTGTTGCTCGATGACGAATGGTGTCGTGTTACATATTCGATAGTTATTAGCTAGAGTGCATTTAGAAAAATAAAATTAAATTCAAAATTTAATCTTAATTTTAGGTTGTAAAGACGAGAGACTTGATGTTATTATCTTCGGGGCATCTGGGTTTTCTGGTAAACGCACAGTTAGGGAAGCTGTGAATATTTTGAAAGACTTCCGCTGGGGAGTAGCTGGAAGAAATAAGGTACAACCATTAATTTTTTTTTAATATCCTCCTTAACCTAATGCGTTTTACGCAAGCGACCGATAGCTTAATCTGAAGGATGTTCTAGATGAAATTGGAGCCAAAACTAGTAAAGACCTTAGCAAAACGCCAATCTTCGTTGCCAATACAAACGATCAGCGTTCGCTCTATGCCGTGGCTCAAAAAGGTCATGTATGTTTTAATTTAAGCTCTAAATTTTTTATTTTAGAACTAATCAAGTCGTATCTTAGCTTTTAGTTAACTGTTGCGGTCCTTTTGATCAGCACGGTGAAGCTGTAGTTAAAG
The DNA here is from genome assembly GCA_922984085.1 of Sicus ferrugineus. Classification (NCBI taxonomy): domain Eukaryota; kingdom Metazoa; phylum Arthropoda; class Insecta; order Diptera; family Conopidae; genus Sicus; species Sicus ferrugineus. The sequence goes on along the minus strand of OV277352.1, from coordinate 15,912,315 downwards.
CCTGCATTGAATCCGGCACTCATTATGTGGACATCAGTTGCGAGCCAAGTTACATTGAATCCATTCATCTGAAGTACGATGCACAGGCTAAAGAAAAAAACGTATACATTGTATTAGCATGTGGGTTTCCAAGTATGGCATTGGACATTGGTATAAACTTCATCAGAAATAAATTCGAAGGTGATTGACATTAATTCAAAATATAATATGTAATAATTTGAAAAATGTTACAGGCACCATGAACATTGTGGACGCTTACACAGAATTTTGCGTTTGTCGTGCAAGTTTACTCGATCCTGTCGGTGGCTCTGCAGCTTGGGCCAGTCTGGTTTCAGCATTCTCTCCCAGTGCAGGAAATTGCGCGATTCGGTGCGGTTCATTCAAGCAAAAGTTAGCAGAATTAACACCAAGGCCATGCAAAAGGTGTTAATATATATACTAACTGCAGAACAAGTAATTTTACCACTCTATAATTTCAGAAAAATTTTTCATAGGTCGCCACTAGTGAATGGCGTTAATATACCTTTCCCAGTAATTGGTCCCCCAGTTGTGGAGCATTCGCAACGTCATTTTTATAACTTTAAAAAATTGCGGCCTGTACAGTTTCATAATTATGTAACATTCCCGTAAGTGCTAACTTTTATTTAAAGTTATTGAAGACGCCCTTTCCTTACTTCCAGTTTTCTTACTTTCAGATCTATCGTATTCGCTTTCGTGTTCTTCATTTGGTGTTTTGTGATTGCGCTTTTAGCTCGATTTAAACGTTCTAGAGATCTGGTCATAGAACATCCGAAAATATTTTCATTTGGTCTATTTAGGGAAGATGGCCCTTTAGTAGATCGAATGGAACAAATATTTTTCAGAATTACATTATCTGCTGTAGGCTGGTCAAAAGTTAACGAAAATCCAGACTGCCAATTTTCGGAACCAGCCGACAAACACTTGGTTGGAAGAGTCTCTGGAATGAATCCACTGTACGGTAGTACATGCGTCGGAGCGCTCACAAGTGCGGTAATAATATTAATGGAAAGTGATAAAATGCCAGAAAGGTTCGAATTTGCACCTTTTAGACATTTTTAAATTTTTTATGCAATCATAATTTTAGTGGTGGAGTCTTTTCACCTGGAGCAGCATTCGCTGGAACAAACATAATAACAGAGCTGGAAAAAGAAGAAAATGGGATTGTATTTGATATCGAGCATACAAATGTCGGTTCTTGAGAATAATGTTAACTTTTGTTTACAATATATGTAAATACATTAATTACATTATATGTAAAAAAATAATGTAAAATTTGATTTAAAAAAATTCACTAAATCTGAAAGGCGTTTTTATATATTAAAATTTAATAAACAAAGCAAAACGAAAAATTGAAATTTAGGAGAATAATAATGTTCTGTATTAAAATTAACAAGTGAGATTAACCAAAACTTTTCTGTCCGTACTATACATTTCAATTGTCGAGCTATATTACAGAATATCGCGGAACTTATCACGGGTACAAACCAAGCAAAACAGCTGTCTGTAACTTTAGTTGTTTTTGTTGTCAAAATTGCATAAACACGAAGATAGAACGCACTTGATTCAGTTGCTCGAAATATAGGAAAATTTTAAGTCGCATCTGAGTGAATTTCACAACAACAGACAATTCTAAGGATTCAGTAAAAAATGTCTTTAACTCGAGCTTCTCGTCTGTTCCAATCGCAGATGAAACGCGTGCAGAGTCTCCCTGTGGCGTTTTATCATGAAAACGTGAGTACTTTTTGCCGCGAAGATTGTTTTGCGGAACTGCGCTTATTTATATAATCTGCATTTCCGGATTCCATCTTTTGTGTGATTGCAATGTTTTTATCGAATTTTCCCTTTAGGTTGTTGAGCACTACGAGAATCCACGCAATGTCGGCTCCATGGATAAGAAGGACACTAGTGTTGGCACCGGTTTGGTTGGCGCACCAGCCTGCGGTGATGTCATGAAGCTACAGATAAAAGTTGACGAGAACGGTAAGATAATCGATGCGAAATTTAAAACGTTCGGTTGTGGTTCTGCTATAGCAAGCAGCTCGTTGGCTACCGAGTGGGTGAAGGGCAAGACCATCGACGAAGCGGGCAAGTTGAAGAATACCGACATTGCCAAAGAATTGCGCCTTCCTCCCGTAAAGCTGCACTGTTCCATGCTGGCTGAGGATGCCATTAAAGCTGCGTTGGCAGATTACAAAGTAAAGCAGCAGAAGAAACAACCCGAATAAATTGACGGTTATAAAACGATTATGTAAATTTATAAGAATGACAGCATAGTTTGTAGTTATTAAAGAATGTAAAAGAGGAAAAGAAATTAAAAATGAAATTAGAATTGTAGGAAAGCAATTGTGGCTTCCTTGGAAAAACAGAATTTGTCTGGTTGCACGAATGACGAGTTAAACTCTAATTTAGGTTTGTTTCAATAGAGAGGTTTGTTTCAATACAGCCCTGAATATGTCAATGTTTATCAATAAAGGACTTCTAAATTTGCATAAACTAAAGCATAAAAAGTTGTAATTGGATTTAATGAAGAGGAAGCTCGCTATAAGTAGATTTTGTACTGGTTAAGATGAATATAAAAAAATTCTAGTGAAAGCAGATTTATATCGAATGTCATACACTGAGAAAAGATTAAAATAAACTTGAAGTTACTCCACTATACAACAGAAGTAAATTGTTATTGCAAAATTAAATCAGATTTTATTAACAATTTCCATTTATTAAACTCAAAATTTGCGCATCAGCACTTCAGGATAAGCGCACGCTTACGTTGCCTCCGCACTCGCCCTTCGACTTTATTTCGAAATCTATAATAGAGGAAATAACGATGTTTTAAATCTATATACCAGATAAAAGTGTTTTCTTACGATCGTCTGAGTGAGCGCAATTGTAGTTTGCCATAACGCACTCGCTTCCAAAAGTGATGAGGCGTTCCTTGCTGCTGTCCTTGGCTTTGGCGCAGACAGGTTCGTACTTATCCCCGCAGTCACGAGAACAGGCATTGCTTGGAGTTTCTTTCTTAGCTGGAGATGCAAGAACCAACGCAATGAGGCAAAAAACTGGAAAGATATAATGAAAGTGAGTAGCAGGAAATCTCAATCTTTTTTTTATATAGTTTTTAATTAGCTTATAAGGCGGTTTCTGGTAGCCGCTTGTCTAATGTTGCTTTCAAGACGTATTGCATGCAGAATAACCTTATCCTTGTCAGGTTATCCTACTCTGACAACCACCTTTTGCGACCCTGAATATGAGAATTTGTGTTTATGTTAGCATCGTCTTTTTAGTGAGACGAAAAAGAACCAAGTTAAGTGGTCTGCTTTGATTATTTCATTGCTTTTGTAAGGGCTTTCAGGGTTATTACTTAGGCGCATTGACAAGCGAGTTCGACCGAGAATATGTCGAGGAAAGCCATGAGTGGCTCGGCGGATTGTGTGAATCGTGGATGCCGGCTTGGTCCGGTATCTTTGGAAGATTTCCCTTCTCTATAAAAAAATCTTTCTAGTGATTTATTAAGCATTTGCCAAATTAACAAAGCCGAGTCAACACCGTTTAAAATTTACTTCAGAACAAAGATATTTACTTAAACTTCATGTACAAATAAACGCAGAAATAAAAATTTAGATTTTTATATTTAAAAACAAATATTTACCAAGTAAAGTACACACAACCAAACGCATTGTATTGCCTCCAATTAAATTATGGAATTTTCCAATACAGAATTAAACACAGATTCAACAGTCGGGAAAAAGCCTCACACGAATGACACAACCAAACTAAGCTCCAGCAGTGAAAACAGATTATCTTTATATAGGCTGTGGCCAGTGAAGATCACTTTAATTGTTTTATATACATACAATAATTTCATAACTAACATATGTACGTCTAAAACGTAAATAGAAGTAAATATAATGCAAAATATGCGAAAACAAATAAGAAGAGGCCAGGCGAACTAAAAGCCTTCGGCCAGTCCGAAGAGTAAATGCCCTACTGAATAGCTAACTTTTGTTATGGTAGGCGGATCGCGCCCCCTTTTTAGCAAACATTTTGGTAATGTTATCTATACATTAATCACGTATACCGTTAGTGATATATTGACAACTTTTATATGACTGCGGGTCACGCCCCTTTTTGGCAAATAGATTGTTAATGCCTTCAGATCCCTCGTGATAAAACTATGTTTTAATATCTTATACAGTTTATGAGATATTGACACTTTTGTATGAGTGGCCGGACCACCCCCATTTTTTGCAAACATTTTAGTAATGGCGCTATATGTTCTGGAATAGAATTATGCCTTAACCTCTCACACGGTTTATGAGATATTCACCTTATAACATTTTTTAAACGAGATGCTTCTACATTTATTATGTAAAGTGGGCGTGTTTGTTAACTGAATTCGCCCATTTTCAATCTCAAACTGCCCTAAATAACAAATAATAGTTGTGCTAAATAAATCATCGTGGTATCACTTTTTGTTCTCCCATAATAGTAATTTCAACGGACAGGCGGATGAACAGAGCTAGAACGATTCATGAGGTCACGCTGAGCAAGAGTATATACACTCTTCTACTATCTATCACCCTTTGGTTGTAGGGCATAAAAAGAGCGAGCTACGCTTCAACGACTTAAAGCTTTTTTAGTTCTCTTTAAATATAATCACTACACAAATTTAACCTCACTGTGGACGAGTGTAGTCGGAGAATTAAACAATTAACAATACAAAAGATTAACACATTATTAGTCATTGTGTATTTATTTATCACACAACTTTAATGTGAATAAATTATAGAAAGCTCGAAATTTTGATTAAACTATGCTTAATTTTTATGAATTCATAAAATTTGAATGTTAACCTACAATGGGTTAACATTTACGCTTCACGGCTTAAAAGTTAGTATCTTAACATGTAATACAATTTAATGCAAACTTATTCTAAATATAGCCGGAACTAAGTATTATTTTTCTTTCAAACTGAGATATTCTTAATAAATGTATATTTTATGTATATTTTTCTTAACAAATGTATATATTAATACTCTGAAATTTACGATATAACATTTTTTAATAATATGAAAAATAATTTTTTTAATAATATGAAAAATCATTTTTTAATAATATGAAAAACCATTGAAACAATGTAAACTCGATTTTTATAAATACCCTGTTTTAACTCGCTTTCAAAACGTAGCGAATCAGCTGTTAAAACTGACACCATGGAAAACTGAGCTGAAATTTTAATCACCTCAACAAGAGAAAATTTTGGAAGAGAGATAAAGGTCTGCAATCCTTTTTTACATAGTTCTTCGAAGGTTTAAAAATTTGTTGAAAGAGTAGAGAAGTTTATTTATTAAACGAGAAATACCCTCAAATACAAAGTGGAACCACCAACCAAACGCAATTGCAGTTCCGCGATGACATCTCGCAAACGCAGTGGAAGCGGGTCTTCGAAGCGACCCAAAGAGAAGGTTGTTTACATCTACGAGCTGTTCTTCCGCGGAGAGGACCCCACCGGAGACAACGCCGAGTTCTGGAATGAATTCTTCCTGTTGCAGCCGAATGTGGAGTCGCTGGAGACAGAGGTGACGAAAGTTACAGGGGAGCAGCTGCCGCTAGTGAAAGGCAACCTAAACTTGATTTTTCAGAAATGCATTGAAATTCTGGAAACTGGTAAATGGATAGGGAAGGCCAGTAGCTCCATGTCGGTAACAATAAACGTAACATTTTAGATCATCCAAAGCGCCTCTGCAACAGTCTGCAGACTCTGTGCTCCCTGTTTTACGCGATTTTCAAGAAGTCTTCCGCCGACACGACGTTTGATATCCTGAACGAGATTTTTGGTTATGATAACATGGACAAGTGGATGAAGAAGTTGATGGAGCACTGCAGCCAGCTTCTGTTGGGTAAGGCAATATTTATTTATTGATAGTGTATTGAGTTGGGCTTTTTTGTAGCCGACGATGTCACCGAAAATGCTCGTTTTATGTGTCTGAAGTTGTTGCTCGTCCTGGTCACTGGTACTGATAATGTAAGCCAGAATGTTCTCCTCGAGTATCTCATGATGAATTCGCTATTTGACGCATTTGTGCGGCTGCTTAGCGATCCACTGCTGAGAGCTCAACACGGACACGATATTGTAATCCTGCTTACGATTCTGGTGAACTACCGCAAGCATGAAGCCAATAATCCGTACATAGTGCAATTGTCGATCCTTGCCGATGAGCTAGCACTTAATGGGTGTGTCTTGCGCTTTAAATATAACTTTATTTTCTAATTTGCCCTCTTGCTAAAGCTACGGTCAAATGATCTCTCAATCGCTCATTGACTTCTGCCGTCAGTACATGCAAAGCTTATCCAATGCGCAGTCCTCCTCCTGGTTCTCCTCGCTCTCCAATATTGTCGGTAACATGTTCGTCTCGGATGAAGGATGTGAGCGTGTGCAACAAATCAAAGCCAATAACGGGCTTCTTTTGGCTCTCTATGAAGCCGTGCACCTCAATCGTAACTTTATTACCACCCTGGCACACACTCAGGCTGAGTCCTCTGCTCCACCATCACCCAGCAACACTTTGAGCCTCACACAGCCAGTGCCGGATATGGCGAATGCACCCATTATTGACATGACGCAGTATCCAACCAATCTGCTTGTGGCGGTTTTCCAATATTGGTATACATAAAATTTGGAAGCAATGATTTGGAAGGACTAAATTTTCACTCTTCAGCTCCATTGTGATGCAGGACAACAAAAACGAATCAAGTGTTGCTAACTTGAAGTTGTGTTTTGTGATTTTAACCTGCATCTCAGAGGATCAGTACGCGAACTCCATGATGCACGACAGCAACCTCACATTCAAAGTGATGCTGCACCGTGCACAGATGCGTCATCGGAAGCTACACGTGGACCGCGTTGGCAAGACACAGCCACTAGCCGCCACTTTGCTGGACTTACTGGTCGAGTTTATTGTCTCGCATCTCATGAAGAAGTTCCCGATGGAGTTGTATTTGTTGTGCATCGGCATCATTCACCGCATCCTCTGCTACCAGAAGCGCTGTCGTGTGCGCCTTAACTACCCATGGAAGGAGTTGTGGTCGGCGCTGATTGGTCTTCTGCGTTTTCTTGTTAACCAAGAACAGAACTTGGTCAAGAAGTGCAACATTTTTCATTTATCCTTGCAAGTCAGTTAAAGGGATTTCCGATTTTTCGGAGTTGTGATCAAACTATTTTTCTTTATTTAATTTCTTGTAGGTGGTTAATATTTTCAACCTATTCATAACCTACGGTGACACATTTTTAGCCACA